>CABFWO010000561.1:118687-144908 GCA_902155825.1 Timema genevievae
CCCCCCCCCGCTTTACATCCCAGTGAGGAGCTCAACCTTCACCCCTCTTCCCCTAGTATAGAAATTAAACCCCCTCTAGTGTACGAATTTGACCATGGAATTAAGGGAGCTTTTTCGAATTGAGGATTAAACCAGGTATTAACATTGCATTTACCATTCAAATACCTATAAAAGCAACTATAGTATTTGACTTTGAATAAACTTGGTCGGAGTAATGACAATTATAGCTTCAATTATCCACAAAATCATCAAGGTCCTGCTCATCCCTCTCTTGAAAATCTAGGTGGACTTGAAGTTTTTTTTTAGTTTTCATGTGACATAGAGTTTAAGTGCGGTCTCAGTCCTTGATCTATTATATTATTTGCGTTGATTGGTGTGTGTATGGATGCTATTGTGAGAAGGTTATTTCCACCTTTAAAATAAAAAAAAGCTGTAAATTTGCAAAAAAATTACAAAACGTCTAAAAACTGTCACTGGGCCTTGCTACAGTAGCCCCATGGCTTCTTTGGTGCTGAGTGACAGCTGACGGCTTAGAAAAGCTACCAGACCAAATTATGTATTCCTACGCCAAACCACATGGTCTTCAAAAACATGTGTTTAACAGCTGTCACTTCTGACAGTCAAAATGTAGGTATATACCTAAATGTTGACTGTCAGAAGTCAGCTGTGATCTGTCAGTTAGCACCAAAGAAGCCATTGGGCTACTGTACATTCCCTGTAATTTGTACAAGTACCTAATTTACAACCGTCTCGCCATTAGCGTTAGGTATGCGCTGATGTGCTCAACTATAACCGAATTGACCTCGTTGGTCTTGGGGGTAAAGTTCTCACTTCAGGACCCGATGTTCGTGGGTTCAAACCCAGCTGAGGTTGAAGGATTTTTCTTGGAATATAGAGATCCTTAGCACAACTTCCTTCAGAGGAGAAGTAAAACAGTCGGTCCCATATCGATTGTGGCATGTAAAAGAACCCTGGAATGTATATGAAAATACCTTTTCCGGCAAAACGGGTAGGCCCTTTCTCTCTTGCTCATAGAAAAAAAAAATCTCGTGTGCTGATATAATCAGTCGGTTCAGAAAGTGCACGTTAGATAATCCCTACATCAAATAAAAAAACTATAACCCACATAGTATTTAACCATCTACCCGTTGCATAAGGTGTTTATTCCCCTGAAAATGTGGTTTCCTGTCCATAGTGTATTTATTATGATTTGGTTGAGAATTTTACAAATAGTTTATAAACCTATAAAAAATCAGTATTGAGCTATATAACTTAACCCTTGAATATCACACGCAACTACAGTACCAACCAATGAAATATTACGATATCAGGACGACTTTCTACACAAATATCAAACGTGCTTAAATCAGTAACTTGTCTCTTAAATGAGGGTTCCTTAGTTCTTGTGGTTAGCCTCCTCAACAACTCGGCCGCTGGGGGGCTAGGCAACATAAGATGTTGCTGTGCTATAAGGATGACGTGAGAGAAGTAGAAGGAAAGGTGATAAAAGGTCGGAGAACAAGGAGAAAGGTTATTGGAATATTGGAAGGGGAGGATGGAACAGTTGTGTATTATGGCCACCAGGATGTTCTGTATGTATTCACCACGTAACCCCCCAACTAGAAGTTTATTGGATTGGGCGTCTAAAACTCAACAAGGTGGGAATTGAAAGGGGGCGGGCACACAAAAAAAACAAAAACCCAAGATAATATTGTGCTGGCGTCGTGTGGCGGCGAAGAAAAGGCGAACGAATTGAGTCACAATTCTGTTGAGGGAATGTAGGGATATAGTTCCAAGTTCTTTCTGTCCAAACATTGTGGGAACCTATCGATGTTGTGCTAGAGAGTGAGAGATTGTTGAGAATCGATAGAAAAGTCGTTAAAATTTATGGTGCATATCAAAAAGTTGTTTTATTACTCGTCTCTTTAAAGTTTGTTTTCACATTGTTTAAAATTTCCGAAATGAAAAAATAAATCTCAAGAGGTTAAGTGTAAATGTTAACTATCTTTATACAACCCGAAGCGGTGGCTTAAAGGCCTAATGTGCTAGTCTCACTTTTAAGTTGGTCGCTGATGATGGAAATGATGGTTCAGTGACAAAAAAAAAAAAGGCTAAATGTTACCAGTCTAAAATGTTTTAAAAAGAAATCTTTCTGTTCTGTTAAAATCACAAATTATTTGTTTCTTTTGTAGCAGTCACCTGGAGCTGAATTCACATTCCACACAGCTATTAGCAAGGCTTGAATATACTTTTACAGTCGAATCTTTTCTATCGGTTCAGGAAGTTTCAGGATATAATATTATAGGCCTACTCCTGTGAATTTATTAATTACAGTATGTGATGTGTTCGGTAGCTCTCTTGTTTAACAGATAGTGTCAATTTCTACGGTTGGGAGCACAAGTGATCGAACACAATATGCCAATTTAATTTTCTATAGTCTTTAAAATATTCTTCAAGACGCGACATGCATTGGGGGTCATGCCAATATCGTCCAGTTTGGTTCGTTGGTGATGAGGATATCAAGGATATAACCACGTTTGGGTGTATTTATATATTTTTTCTACGTAGTTTCCCACTAAACGCAAATGTGGGCACATTTCCTTTAAATACTATATAGTTAGTCGGTACCCAAATGCGGACAGTCTGGAAGTGTAGTGATATACGGTGGAAAAATAATTGGAGGACGGATAAAGTCTAGACAGTCTATAAATAATGAACACTATAACGCTTTACATAAGATTGATAAATATAACTTTTATTATTAGTTTGGGTATTAATAAAACAATAAACAAAACATGTTGTATAATTGACATGAAGTAACCTTGGTTTGATTCCAGGTAATGCCTAAAATAAATAGTATAGTTTTGTATTTTTACGTGGACATTAATATTCTTGATGTTAGGCTGTGTGTATAATTTTGAGTGTTACTGCCCCTAGTCAAGTTAGTTTTAAAGTTGTTTACTGATATAAAACTGTAGTTATAAAGTGCACATAAATACTGCAATAAACTTGTTAGTTATACATCCGGTAAAGCAGATAGTCTGTATTAAAATATTGCAAAAAATAAAACCTTTTCTTTCGCGGTACACTATTAGCTTTCTTCAAAAATGTATCAAGTTCCTCTCCCATCTATATCCTCCAAGGTTTGTTTACATCCGCCTTCAACCTATCTCAGGTGAATATGGAAAGCGCTTACTGTGTTTAAAAAAAATTCCAGATAAAAAGAATGTCATCTTGACCTTGCATGTACTCTTAGGTGTGGGCGCTAGAAGTGAGTGGGGACTGGAACAAAATAAATCTTTCTTCACCCTTCTCTTTCTTTAACACCCTTTCTCTCTCTCTCTCTTTGTATCTAACATTATAAACAAACAAGAAAAACGACGGGTCGCGGGTTACATTCCTTGCAACACCTCAAAGAAACAGGTTTGGCGAGAAATGACGCAATGATGCAAGTGAGTCTACCTCACGGGTGGTGTAAGGATTGGATTTAATTTACGGATAGTGAAACACGTCACTAGGTATATGCCTACTAGCAAAAACCTTTTATCACTGGGCGCATGGTCTAAGGCAGGGATTTCCAACCGGTGGCCCACGATGCATTTTTGCGGCCCGCGAAGTTTCTTAGAGAAGTAATCTGTTGTAAAATTTATGTTTTATCCTAGAAACAGAAAGTTTTATCTTGTATGTATCCATCAAAGCTTCAACTGATGTCCACGTTTAATTTCTCCCTTACATATGGTGTATTATTTTGACGTATCAAAGATATTTTAGTCGGGAAATTCGTTTAGTTTGAGACTAAAAATGTTTAGATTAACATTTCATTTTTTTATTCACAAATAGGGTCTAAATACGTGTTTTCGTTTTTTCATAGCTTGACAAAAATTAGCTGATTATGACTCGTGGTTTCATTTGTGGCCTTCGGGTACTTTTGAGTTGTAAACCCCTGGTATAAAGGCAGTGTTTCACAAACTTTTCCCAATAACGGGCCACTTGATAAAGAGTCCGATACATAAGCGGACCACCCACATTGATATACTGCCCACCTGTCACTCGTCGAAACAGGAAATGTTAAAAGTGTTTATTAAGCAGTAAATATAGAAGATTTTTAAACATTTGTTTCATATACACATTTTATAGTTCAATTTCTAATCTACTTCCAAGTAGTATGATTTGTCACTTCTGATTTATATCATTAATAAAATAAACACTAATAATGTGGTAAAAGTTGTATGAATGTTGGCTTATCCTATGACAAATAATTGAACTCTACTTGCGGAACAAAACATAGTTAACTTAGCAGAATTAGCTTATCGATATTGTTTTCTTATGGTTTATTTAACTTTTTTTTAGCATCACGTCTTACCTACTATCCGTTCGAGTTATACGCTTATGTACTAATTACGATAATCGTTTTAAAGATTAAGAAGGTTATATTTAGAGGAGGCGTACCTAATTTTGGAAAAACCACCCTCAGTACACCCGACCAAAATTCGAAACTCGATCTCCCCGTTATCGGCAGTCTAGTCTACTGTGAGAGTAGCGCGTTAGACCATGCGGCCACCGAAGCGGGTTATTTCACTTTCTACTTTCTAATCAATAGACAAAATATTGTAGTTGTCAAAAATGTTGAACTCAAGACTATGATGAATATTTGTGTTTGATGTGCCCCATAACCCAAAAACAATTATTTCTGTCAGCGTGTTGTTTTGATCTTGATTGATGCCCTCAAATAAAGAATAGTTTAATGTTGGATAGTTATAGAAAATTGACTTAACGATTTTGTTTAAAATGTATATCTGGGAAGTTTTTACATGATAGTATGGTAAAGATAGTTTGAGTTTAGATAAATGATTACATATTTTTGAAATGCGATGAAAATATGTTTAAAAATTATGAAATACATCCAGAACTAGCATTACAGAGTCTAAATACAAATGTGTTTATAATTATAAGTCTTAAGGAGAGGGGTTATGGATATTTTAACAACATTCATGGTTCGAATCTCGCTTGGGTTAACTGGGGCGGAAGGGGGGGGGATTTTTCCTAAGTGGTTTTCCACTCTTCCTCCACTCAAATCCGGGTTCACTTCCTCTATATTCAACCTTTCCAATTCCTAGCCCATTAGCATAATTAGTACTTAAGCGTGTAACCCGAACGGTTAGTAAGACGCAGCGCTAAAAAAAACAGCATTCACCTGGAGAGGATGGAAGACCCCTTTATGCCACATTCCCTTCCTCTCCTCTCTCCTCTAATATTTAAACACATGCTTCGATGGCCGTATGGTTTAAGGCATCACTCTTTAAATAGTATACCCGCCTCGGTGGCGTAGTTGGCTAACGCGCTAGTCGTGTTGAGCTCGACCGCCGAGGACGGGAAGATCGAGGTTCGAATCTCGGTCGGGTGAACTGGGGGTGGCTTTTCCTAAATGGTTTTCCACTCTCCCTCCACGCAAATGAGGGTTCACTTCCTCAAAAATTCAACCCTCCCAATTCCTAATCCATTAGAGTAATTAGTACTTAAGCGTATAACCCGAACGGGTAGTAAGACGCGGTGCTAAATATTATTTAAATAGTATAGACTGCTGATTACAGGGAGATCAGGGTTCGATCTTGGTCAGGTGTACTAAGAGTAGCTTTTCCTAAATGGGTTTCCACTCTACTTCCACGCAGAATCGGGTACACTTCCTCTAAACTCAACCTTCCTCATCTGACATAATAGTGTAATTAGTACATATGCGTATCACCTGAACGGATAGTAAAACGTGGTGCTATATAATAAACACATATTTAAACTATTTGAATCCAGCCGTCTGGGCCGTCTGGGCTGGGGATTGATGGATATTCAAAACCGTTCTTGCGCTCTTCATTCTAAATGCAGGAGAATCCCTTGTAATAGCCTATTAATTACCTCCATTTTAAAATTGTATATCCACTTCTGTAACCTCTCGGTTAATCTGGAAATGTGTGTGTGTTTTTTTCCCCCCCTTATCTGACCGACGCCAATCATGCTCAGTGAATGTAATGGTCGAAAGAGAGTTTGGACATTAAGGGTGGCATGCAAGGTTAATAAGGAGGCGTGCCACGTTTGCTGAGGGAGAGGGGAGGAAAGGCGTACAGAAGGGTGCGGGTTCAGTTACCATGGAAACCACGACACAACACAGCAGTGACCACGCCGCCATAGGGTGGCAAGGAACAGGGAATCAAATGGGGGAGTCCAAGTATTAATTTACATTAGACGTCCATCACTGCCCTGTTTTATCTTATGTGTGTTCGATTATTGTCTTGTTTGTTGTATTTATCTTTCATTCTCTAAATGTAAGGTTATAATCACACAACCTTCAAACTAACTTAATCTGGAACATTACACCTGTCATTATACTTCTCAAACACAGCACCTAAAACATTCAGGTTGACGAAAATGAATACTAGAATATGATAAACTACAGTAGCCCCATGGCTTCTTTGGTGCTGACTGACAGCTCACAACTGACAGCTCACAGCTGACGACTTTGAAAAGCTACCGGACCAAATTATGTATCCCTACGTTGAGCCATATGATCTGCAAAAAACATGTGCTTAGCAGCTGTCACTTCTGACAGTCAAAATTTAGGTATATACCTAAATGTTGACTGTCGGAAGTCAGTTGTGAACTGTCAGTCAGCACACAAAGAAGCCATGGGGCTACTGTATTTGGCCTCTTATAAACTACAGGTCTTTTTGGTTTTTTTTAGCTCCACGTTTTACTACCTGTTCAGGCTATGCGTATATATATTACCACGCTAAGCTAATGAGTTAGGGATGAAAAAGGTTGAATTTAGAAGAAGTGTACTCACATTTGCATGTAGGGAAAGTGGAAAACCATTGAGGAAAAACCACTCAGTACATTCAACTGGGATTCAAACTCCAATAGTTAAACTAGAGTTAGATAGCCACATAGACAAAGGGAAAGTCTATAAAGTTTTTTTAATGTAGATTAGCCAACATTAACAACATTGGGGAAAAATTTACTTGGTCAGAAGAGGCAACTGTAGATCACATGGTTTTGCATTTGAAAACATGAGCGAAAATTTATTAAAGTTTTGAGCTGTGATGTGAGATAAAAGTTTCTCCAATGGCAGCTCTATTATATTTTAGAAATCCCTTCTTGAGAATTAAAGAATAAACATATTTGATCAAATACCTCATTCAGTGTTCAAATATTTCCTGACATGTGTTTAAAAAAGACCAGTTTAAAATTAGTATGTTTGTTGGATATAAAAGTTAACTTGAATATTCTAAAACAATTTTTTATATGATACTTTAATATTTTATTTTATTGCACTGCATCTTACTATTTATTCGGAGTTTCAGCATTTAATGAAATCAATAGGGTAGGAATAAGTAAGCTAGAATTTTGAAAAAATATACCCGCATTTGTGTAGAGGTAGTGGGAAACAATTTAGGAACATACCCTTCGGGATTCGTACACCAGAAAGGGATTTGAATACTGAACTCTCCATCATAAGCAAATTAGACTTGACAAGTTTGATGCTTAGACCACGTGTCCATTGATTTGGATATGCATCCTTATTGATATGTACGTAATTAATGTTATTTACTATAGTTTAAATAATGCTCTTGTTTTATCACTACTATTCTCTAAAAAAAAAGTCATCCAACGCAGCTTTCAAATAAGTAAAAAAACTAAACTTAATTAAAATTATTTTTTAATTAATTTATATATTTTAACCACGTCAGCTCATAAAAAACGTTTGCTTTCTTCCTGTTCATCTTCCCGCCTGCAGGCATGCCAACTCAACAGCAGTTTATTTACCCTACCCTCCCATTCTTGTGACCTTTCGGACAAATCTCCCCGTCTCCCCCCTAAACTTGACATCTGTAGCAACCCCTCACAAGAGGGAGGCGAAGGGAGCTATAACATAACGCTTTTTGGACAATTGACTTTTCACTTCTTTTTTTTCCCTCTCCTCTCTACACGAACAAATATATATTTTACTCCATTCTAAACGATTCTTTTCAGTATTTTTGAATTATTTTTGAAGAGGAGGACACGGTACCCGCCTATCATTTAACAGTGAAAACCATTCATAGAAAAAAAGAAGAAAAATCGCGTGAAAAATATTTTATATCTATTACTTTGGGTAACGCTAAGAATCGTTTGTATATGTCAGAGAAAACTGACCTTCGATATATGTAGTGCGAGTTCATATTGTATTTCTTTTTATAATAAAATCCATAATGTATTTTGTAAGAAGCAGAAATGGGGAGTGTCACAGGGATGACGGGTAGAATATTCCCCATCTGTCCAGGCGGCACAGCGTTCGAATGTGTTCTTTCTTTATTTTTAACGGGGAGGGAGAAATGGACAGAGCGTGCATTTTAAACCTGAAGTTCATAAGATTTTTTTTATTTTTATTATTATAGCGAAGATAGTCGCGGAAGAAAGGAAAGAATATTATTCTCAAGGTAAATGGTTCGTGTTGAGCCTCTATTACACACAGATGAGTAGATCTGTGTAAATATGAAACTCCCTCAAATTTGTGTGGGTTTGAGATTGTTCCTTGAACCGCGTGAAAGTTTACAAATACAGTTTAATCATGCGTAGCCCTGCGAGTTAAATTGTTACACCCATACCTTTGAAATATCGTAGATCTAAAATATGTTCATTTCAATTTTTAACCACATTAAAATGCACATGACTAGGACTTTACTCAATAGTTATTTAATTACAAATTTGATTTGGTTGAACATTGCTTAGTTAAGTTAGGGAACTATGTGGGTATTTTAATATTACTAATCCATCTAACCATAGCTATTAACAACTTTATCCAAGGGGTAGCAATTAGGAGATGAGTGGTGCTACTTATAAAATACACCTTCATTAGCAAGAAAAAAAGGTCAGGGATAATCACATTTATAAATTATTTCATTGGAAATCATTCACAATACACTCAGCTAAGATTTGAACCTTGATATAACATAATTTGTATTTCAGTCTCCTGCGAGCCTGACATCTTAATATCGCGTGTACAGCAGGGCGGGTATTAACACTTTCATTCTCATATCAATCCAAACTCTTAAAAATGTCCAAATTAAGAATATAGTATATTTATATTTAATAGTTGACTACTATAAATCAAATGAAAGGTAATCACATATTCATCAATTAAACGTTATTGTATTTTACGAAAAAAAATCAATTTATTTTTATTTTTAGTTTCCACTAAGTCTACGAGGAAGTATGTAATTAGTGTGTGTGTGTCAAGAATACACAATACCCTTAATTCTTTTAAGTCTGTCGAATTGAAATTGCAGTTTTTTTTAAATAGAGGATACTTGCATTTTCTTAATATATATAATAATGTAATATGTATTTACTTATTTACGTAATTGTAATATTACATTCTAAAGTTTGTGGATATATTTGTTTGACATTATTTTGTGCTATTGTAGTTTGGGAATAAATAAATACATAATTAATTTGTTTTAGACTTTCCTTATTTATCAACATCTAAATGGTCTCTCATTCTATCCCCGACAAGGCCAAAAAAACACTGGACAAATTGGGGCGTCCGCTTTCTCAATGATAACTTGACGGCTGGAGGACTGAATGCTGTGTCTGTCGTAAAACTAAGTCGTTCTTAATCAGTAGATTGTGCTGATATGCTCATTCAGTTCTCAAAGTACACATTAAACACCCTTAGCAATACTAATAATACATCAGTAAACCCTTGCGAAACTTTCACACATTCACCCTTCCTCTCCCCCCATCCCAAAAAATAAAAAAAAGCTTTTGACTTTTGTTGGGTTGTACTCAGCGAAGTGTATACACAAAATAGCAAAGAGAGTTTATTTTCAGTAATTGATATAAAAAGATTGTTAGAATTTTATTTTAACTTGAATTTTAAACAAACAATATGTTTTAACGTAAGCTGAGTATGATATGTCAGAATTCGGTAAAAATCCTATACACTGATACCTTATTCATCGCTGTAGACTTTGTATTAGTTGAGAAAAAGGGATATTGACAACAGAAATAATATATATGATCTAACACAGATTAAAGGATAAAAACTATGTTTAGTCAATAACTTCACAGTTAATTTCACCTTTTATTACTACCTTCAAGGAAAAATCTACACATAAAATAGAAGATTTTTTTTAAAATAAGGAGCAAAACAAAAATTAACAGTGGGTAAGATCCATGACCATTATGACCCCTCAACTATGAACAGTTCGTATTTTCACCAAATAAATCTGGTTACTAGAGATTCACGTAATTTATATGTATGAATGTTAACATATATGTTTGTATGTGTATATGCAGTTGTATGTATGCACTCATGACATTGGCTTATACTTGGGAGGAGAGGTAAGGGACGGGGGTGGGTGGACTTTATGTAAGTTTAGTAGACTAGTCATCCATCACAATTGCCCCTACTTAACACGCAAGCCCGCCACACTCGTAGTAAGTGACAAAAATGGATCGTTCATCCAGTGCTGCTATGACCTAAACAAAATGTGTTCAAATCATTGCGGAGCCATCAAGTTAAGTTTGACGTCACGCGTCGTCCAATATATAGCCTGGATTGGTTACGGTAAAGTATTCGATTGATGTCCATCGAGTTAAAACGTGAAATATGTGGGATTGGTTGGTATAGTGATTTGCAGTACTAACTGACCCGGTAGGCTGGGGCCATTCCAGGGTGCACTGAGTAGTAGATTTTACATCCTCTCTAAGAGAATGATGGTGCAGCTTCTTGTACCTAGATCAGTGTAGTTTACAAATAGTCTGATAGGGCAGTAAGATGCATTGCACAAAAAAATAAGTGGTGTGGCAAAATCATACAGACGCCTCATATATGCCAAGTCTATTAAAGTGTGAGATAACATTTTCAAAAATAAGACTCCCGGTCGGATGTACTGAGGGTGGTTTTCTTAAATGGTATACCACTCTCTACGCAAATGCGGGTACACTTCCTCTTATTCCAACCTTCCTCATCCCTAGTACATTAGCGTTATTAGTAAGTAGGCCTACATGGGCGTATAACCCAAACGGGTAGAAAAACGATCTGCTAAAAAAAACTCTTAGTAAGTTTGAAAATAACGTTAAATAAAGTTAAGAAATCATTAAAATTTTCAAAAATTATCAACCAGAAAACCTCCTTTGAAAAACATTTATTATAAAAATAAACAGATAATGTTATTTTTCATGTCTAGCAAACACTCTGCAGATATACAGTTAAACTAAATTATTAAAAAAGAAGATTTTGAATTAAGAAAAATCAATAAAATCGCCCTTAATATGAGGGATAGAATCAAAATAAAAAATGTCTTGAGGTACAATCAATAATATCTGGATATCAAGATGTAAGAACCACTTTTATGAGTTCGGGGCACATGGAACATAATAATCTCGAGGTTGAAAACTTTCCAGTTTACAATACTTTCTCTTTTAGAGAACAAAAACACGTGAATTATAGTTAGAGCTTTGGTTAAAATATGAGTGCGTAGCACACGTAGTCCATTCGCCACAGAAGATAGCAGAAGATGTATAAACGGTTAAAACAAAAACACAATTAAAAGTTAATTGTTCCTCGTGAAAGTTTTGACTGCCAAAAAATGACAACAAATCAACATATGGTATATTCTAGCAAATCATATGGTTTGGCGAATGGATATATGAGAATAGATCAAGTAGCTATTTCTATCTGTCAGTTACCCCCACTCCTATGGCAAATGGACGATTGGTTGGACTCGGGGTGATATATTTCAATTAAGACAGGAGTATTGAGGATGTTTCTACCATAAAGTGATTTCTATCCTTACCAGACGTATTTTGATGCAGTTTCTTTAAAATTCACATTTCTTATATTGGTTTCGTAGCAAGAATAGTTCCATGGCGCTGATAGATAGTCCTGGAATTAGACTGATCATATAAGGACTAAAATGAACATAGACTTTAACAAAACTGGAATAACACGGCCCCAAATTGTGTTATAATTTGAGACAGTAATTTGTTTCACCAAATGTGGGTTTACATTTTTCACAGTGATGAATTAACGGCCGGGGACAGTTAGGGTAGGCAAATATATTAATTACGATAGTGTGGTGACAATTATGAAGGTATATCTGAGAGGAAATTTGCGCGAATTTGTTTAAATATTAGCGTGAGAAACCTTTCAGGATAAGCTACCCTCAGTACACTCAACCGAGATTTGAATCTCGATTTCCTCGTCACCAGAAATTAAGTAAAATGAGTGTGTGACGCGTTAAGTCACGTGATTGTTGAAGAGGGTATTTCTTTGTTAACTTAGCAACCATGTTTAATTTGCAAGGGCGTTATATTCAGGCAATCTTGGGAGAAACCTCATCGAAAATTGCAAAGCCTTGCCATATAATATACCTTAATTTTATACATTGATAAGCCAAACCACATTTTCTGCGGTTGCCGCTTTAGTCAAGGGTTCTATAAGATAACTGTACTATCTTTTGTCAATTTTGATCAACCTTCATTCAATTTTTCGTATCTTAAAGAAAAACTACCACTGGCTAGTGACGCTGTATATGGCCTCAGGTTTGGAATATAGCCTACTGTAAAGGGAAGGTTATCACAGACGGATGTAATGAGGGTGTTTGTCCACATGTATGATTATCGCTGAGGTTGTCTCATACCCTCTGCACGCAAATGCGGATACACTTCCTCAAAATATACCAGTGAATAACCTATACATGAAACTTAGTAATAACAAAATCACACAAACTTACATATCTTCTAAAAAGTTCCTTCATTGGCAATCTGACTGTACTTTGGATTTTAATTAAACATTAAAAAATAAGAATTTAACGTCCAAGCACTATTACACTAAAACGCCCATGTACAAAATAGAAGGTGACCTGGTGGTCTAGGGGTAAGGTGTCGGACCTCTGTGCCGGGGGTCCGGGGTTAAATCCCCGGTCCTGACACAGATTTATCTGATTGACAAAACCTTCCTTCACCTCTGACAAGACGTGTATTAATCACAGCTTGTGAATGTGTGGAATGCCAGGCCTCCACCCCGTGGTTCGGATTCCACGTTAAACTGTAGGTCCTCCATCTCATCTCACAATTATCCTACCATTCCACATTAGTGTGCGTATAACCTGAACGGTAGTAAGACGCGGTGCTAATAATAATACAAAATAGAAAGAAAGATAAGAAAATTATAAGTTCACACTTAGAGGGCTCTTGTCTATTTGCTAACACTTTCCCTCTTTCTCTGACGAGTTTGCACAGTCACTTTAATATTTGCTCCTTGAAAAAATTGACTTGCTTTTTAATTTTACCCTTTTCCTATTTCCTATTCTAGATAGACATGTGCTACCACGGACTATTTTAATATACATCCTTTCAGGAAGACTCCTACAGGCCATTTTTGTGACCAAGACAAATAGCCTAAGTTGTATAGGCTTTATAAAAAGTACGTTCACAAAAAAAACTTCTTCAAGATAATTAATAATTTTGTGACATTGCAGAACTATATTTAGAATTATTTAAGAATTTATGGTTTTTGTTTCAACATTATATCTTTAAAGCTCGCTGAGTAAACCGTAAATTCATTAACATAGGAAATCCTGTCTTGACCGGCCGTGACGTCACAGGTAGGCAACGGCCTTAAAGAAAAAAAAGATTTAGAAAAAAAGCATTATTTAGGTAAATGTTGATCCAAACTTATAGCTCCATTGATACTAATATCTTTAGAAAAGTACCGTTTAATTTAAAGAATCATCTTATCCTATCCCCATCGGCCGACACGCGGATTTCCTGTTATTCTAGTCTAGTTTGCCAGTGACAGGGAAATCGGGGTTCAAATCCCAGCTGGTGTACTTGGGGTGTTTTCCCTTAAGTAAAAACGGGTATATTTCCTCTAAATAGTCTACCTTCTTCTTCTTTACTCAATTAGCATAATTAATGTAGATATCCCAGACGGGTAGTTAAGACGTGGAGCGAAAAAAAAAATCTTATAGAACTTTCTTGAGATTACCCTAATAAAATAAATTCCTTCTTTGACTTGACCCCTGTCTACTGGAATCCTTTGTGGCAGGAAATTCCGCAGGGCTACCAATTCATTAATCACTTGGCGGGAGGAGGAAAAAGGAAGGGATCTCTTTCGAAAAGTTCGCTGCCCGCTACACGTAGACCCTCGGTGACAAATGGGAATTTCATTCAGTTGTTTGAGTTTCGGTCTGGGAAACAATCGACTACTGCTCCCTCTACTAACTAACAATGAGACGCAAGAGAGACAAATCATATTTGGCGACAACGCTCACTTCCCCATTGACCTTACTTTCGGAAGAACCGGTTTCGATTCCGGTTCCATTGGTGGAAAGGAATTAATATGACTTCAGAACGTCCTCCACTTCCATATTTGCATAAAATGTATATAGAAATTTCTAAATGGTATCCTTTTGCTTAGGACAATCAAGTAAAAATTCAATAATAAAACCTCATTGGTGAGCACGTGGACTAGATGTTAGGCTCATCATAACAGTGGTGAGGTGTATGGGGGTTCTGATCCTGGTACAATATATTAAGTGTATTTTTTTCTAAATACTATCTCACTTTACCTTCACGTAAAAGTGGGTGCATTTCCTCCTAATTTGCATCCCTCATACCTACTACATCAGTGTAAGTATGAATGGTTAGTAATATGTGGTTCACACAAAATGTCACCTACTCACTTGAGTAAGAATATATCATAACCTCATCGGTGGGCACGTTGAATGTTAAGTTCATCTTGACGGGTTTGCCGGTGAAAAGGATGTTGGGGCTAGAATCTCAGCCGGGTGTAATGAGGGTAATTTTCCTACAACATTTCTCCATAATCCACCACGCAGATATGAATACATTTCCTTTAAGGGAACCACCTCAATAGCCGAGAAATTGCCACGCAGACGTCATATCTAACGCAGTATATTTTTATTAATTTATTAGCACCACGTTGTACAACACGTTTGGGTTATACACTCAGTATGCAATTCTTCAATGCGTTATTTATAATATGGCTCAGTCCAAAATAAAGTAGAAATATTCCAACGGGCTCTTTTCCTTAACAGCTCTATGGTTTGAATTTTTATCAATAGGGAAAAATGTGTGAAAATGGGACATATGCTCTTTTTCAACGACTTTTTAGGGATATTGGCGGAGCTATGAGACTAGGCTTGATGAAAATGGGATCTATATTTAGCCTTCCTCCAACAAATAGTCATTTTTTTAGGCTCACAACAGAAAATTTTAAGATGTTTGGGAACTAGCAGCATGCTTTCATTTTTACCTTGAGGTAAGAAGTTTCGTAGTTTTCTTTCTCCTCTTTCTCCTCTTTCATAACGACATGTCAAAGGATGGTTATAGGCTAGGAGTGAAATGCAGTAGAAGCTTAAAAATAATAGAGAAGTAGTTCCAGAAAACGACACAGAGCACTGCATTTTAAGTCCCAGGCCATTGTATTTTAAGCGATTGATACTTTGACCGTGGCAGCTTCCTTAATTTCTACCTCTTGAACCCTACCATGCTATGAACACCGTTTATGGTCATCGATGAAAATAGATACCGCGCGACGTTGAAGCTACGAAAGGGAAGCAGAAACATTCGCAACAAAACCACTACTTCCTGTCGTGTCCCAGCAAACGCTAACGGGACAGTTCCTTCAGATCGGTCTCCATCGATCGCTGGTAAATGTCGAGTCACCGCGAAATGTTCTCTTATCCCACCACTCGCCGATATTTCTAGGCCCCACTGCCCAATTCGCCACGGAGTCTTGGAGAGTATGCCGCGTCAATCTTCCCCCCCAGTGATGGTGGCCACGCGGTGGACATCGGAGGACGTTGAACTCGCGCATTGGCGACCAGTTTGTGGAGCTAAAAGATGTCGGTGGGGATCATTACTATAATTGCGAGGTATAGCTTCTCATGCAAGGCCTGAAAAATCTCGGCAAGGTGATGTTATCTTGTAGAACTCGGCCTTGTAAAAATACCACCTTCCAAAGGGAACCAAGATAAAGTTTTAAAAAAACTATTATTTAAACTCTCGCCTGAAAACCATAATATTTTATTAATAATTTCACATATCAAAAGAAACCCATTAAGTTAAAACCAACTCAAAAATAACCTTAAAATTCTTCAATTGGACGTCATTAAGGTGGGTGGGGATGCAGGGAACGAAAGAAAAGATTCGTGTTTTTTTTATAGTTTTTATAGAAAAACTTTTTTCTGTCAAAATAAATCAAACATTGCTTCCATTCAAACATAAGAGTTTAATTTTCGTCACATGCTGACCTCAAAAGTTGTTAAATATCTGTCGAGGGTATCTTGGAATTTCTTGAACACTTATTCTGTTCATTTAAAAGTCACCTAATGCCGCTATGCTCATGGCAGATATTCAACAACTGTTGATATCCTGTGAAGAAAATTAAACTCTATATTTTTGTATTGAAGCAATATTTGATTCATTTAGATCAAAATAAGTTATAAAAACTGCAAAAACACTGACCATTTCTCGCGCTCCCTACATCCCCCCATCTTAATGTTTATTGTATCAGTGGCTCGCTCAAAAATTTACTTGGGAAAGGGTGAAGGGAGGCATAAAATGTATCAAAGCTATAATATCCTTACTTTTCCCCAATTGGTAATTTAGGAAAACTGTGTAGTAAAACCCCTTTAGAATAAAGTCGTAGTTTTGATCACGTATTTGATACGTAAACATGGCTCTCAATTATAATTGTACTTCACATGTTTAAAGCTCTAATTATTTATTTTTTATTATTTCGAGGGGGTATAATACCTCCCATTCACCCCCATAGGGTATGCAACAAAATTAAATCATGTTAAGACATTTAAATAATCACATACTTCCCTCAGAGACTGTTTCACCACGGTACCAAGAAATAATATTAAATCTTACAAATTAAAATCTAGAGATCAGATTTTGTTGTCTTTAAGGTGGTATGGATGGTAGTTCAAGTTAAGACAAGAATTTTTTTGTAATTTTTAAAACAAAAAAAACGTATTTGACCAAAATAAATAAAATATTGCGCCATTGTATGTATTTAGTTTAATTTTCTGCACGGAGTTGGTACTTAACAGCTGTTCTTGAATATTTGCCATAATTGTCGCGTAACTTTTTCTTTTTTTAAACGGCTTCTCATCAATTACCACTATGCTCATGATAAATATTTCGAAAAATGTTGATTCTTCTGTGTGTAACAAGCTAACTAAATGCATATACTGGATCGATATTTTATTTATTTTGGTCAAAGCAGATTTTTATTGTAAAAACTGCAAACCTACTGACTGATCTCAGCTCTCGTACCTTACTATTACACCTTGATATTAATATTACAGTGAACTCTTGTTGGTATGTTGGTACGTTGAAATATAGGGCTACCTAGTTACAAGGTTACGACCTGTACATCCAGTGTCCAAGCCATCTTGTTAACCTCACCCCAACCCCACCACCCGTTATCCACTGTAGCAAATGATCAATGCAACCCCTACCACTGACATTTACTGACATTTAGCCCTCCACCCTCCCCTCACTCCCACCCTCTCCACCCGTTACAAGGCGACCCTCTTCACAATACACGTCATGGCTACCACTACCACAACTACAAACTACCCTCCGCGACTGTGTGTTATGTAGGGGTCCACACCACGCCTACACAACAAGAGTCATGCTTTGCTTCGATTCACAAAACTTACATGCCTTACCGTGGTCAGGGCAATGACGGCCTATGTCACCCCTTCAAACATTTCAGATAGTAGTCTACATGAGGTATTGGGGATTATATTTCAATGTAGCAAGCGTTCGGGAAACCATCGTCGATGCACTTTTATTAACTAATCTTTAAAATTAAAGTATATATTTATATTTAAAATTATTTTCTTCTTGTTTTTGTTCAGTGTTTAACCTCATATAACAATAACTAAATTTTACCGCACTTTATACGGAAGTAGCAATTTAATAATTATGTTAGATTAGGTGCATTTTAAAAGCTCAAGACTTTCAAAGTTAACTTAATTTTGTCGGCTATTTAAAACAGTTTTAAGAACTCAATGTTAAGCCAAATACGCTCCATATTATTTTTCTTCTAATTAGCTCAGTTGGTAATGTGTTTGCTTGCTTCTATAAGAGTACTAGATTCAATTCCCAACAGAGTCGGAAAGGAAACACATTAACATTAATTTTTACTTTTTATATAAGCGTCCGTTGGTTTGGCAGATGTCTTAGCCCTATTAATAAGTTAAAGACCCCTATGTAAGGCACGCTGACATTAAAGTTTGTCGATAAAAAAAATTGTGACCCTAATAATAATATAAATAATACATGACCAAAGAGTTAATAAAAACGTAAACTAATTTAACTATTGTTTAAAAATATGTAATGCCATATATTAATTTAAAAACTGTGTTCACTGCCCAGGGCAGTCTGTTTATATTTGTCCCACTGTATTGGGGCTGTGTGTGAGTTGTGCCACTGTTGCCCGGAGCACCCCGTGTCCGAGGATCGAGGCGACGCGACGAAGCGAGAGAGGTTGCTTCTCTTCCAGTTCTTGACTGGACTCGAGGCGGCGTGGCGCGGCGGTGATCGCCCGGCTCCTTTGTGATGCTGTACCGCGTGCCAACATGGGAGGGAGAAGAAGTGACATTAACTTAAATGCCCCTTACACAGGAACGATGTTTCTTTACTGAATTCAGTACTGAACTAAGAACAAGTCATATTTTACCAAACCGTGAAGGTGGGCTGCATGGTCTATTGTTTCACTATCGTGTTTGAGAAAGTTACCAGTGGCGGGGAGATTGGGGGTTGAATCCCGGTCGGGTGTACTTCAGGTGTGTTTTGCTAAATGATGTTCCACTCTCCCTATACTAAAGAAATGAACAATTTTCTGAAATAAATTCTATTTTGTATAAGCTAATAACTAATCACAAAAACAAGGTTGAAAACAATGAGTGTGTGAACCCATGTTGTATTTCACGCGGTGGTTAATTTACTGGTTGTTTTCCTTGAGAGTTGCTATCATTCTCTTTGGAATTAAGTACGAAAATATCGCCCTTGTGGATGGGCTGAGACTCTTCAATGTTACTGCCCTTCATTTCCTCTTTCTTTAAGATGTAAACAACCGCTAATATATTTAATTAGTAGGTTACTTTACTTTTATGGGGTTTTCCACTGTGACTAAAATCGTTAAGGTGTTAGTTATGGAATTAAAATTGTAACTTAAATGAATTATTTTAAATCTTAACATGATACTAGAAATTTTGTCACACTAAAACTACAATTTTGAAATTGGATTACAAATCATTCAACATAAATATATGTAGTAGGCTGGCTGTACCAGGCAAGCCAATGTTTTATTTTGTGTGTGTGTGTGTGTGTGTGTGTGTGTGTGTGTGTGTGAAAGAGAGAGAGAGTGTGAGAGGGGGAATCATGTATTTAAACTGATTCTGACTTAATTTAGTACTCATAATCTATCTTGACTAATGTAGGAAAACCCGTCTAGTTAGTTATTTAATAATGGGAATATTTCACTGTGTTAACTATCAAAGTTAAATTAAACTGTTAATACTATACACATTTGTTTTTCAGTTTAATGACAGTAAGACATGAAAACTGAAGTTTATTCTTAAATGTATTTGGGCTCATTTTGAACCATTACTTTTTATTGGGGAACTTTTATATTTTGTAATAGTTTTAGTCACATAAAGATTTGTCAGGGCAAAACAAACATAACAATATGTATTACTAAACACAGTCTACTTTTTTTAGTTTCTCAGATAAATTTGTTTTCCCAAACTACTTATTTCAGGCTACATTTTAATTTAACATATTACAACATTTTCCAAAGTAGTTTTCATTTTCCTTGTTCCTAACCTAACAACTCATCCAGGCTATCCGTATATTTAAGCTAATAAGTAGGGATGATCTAATTATAATCAACAAGAATTTACGTAGGGTGAGGGGTAAACCCATTTAGGACAAAACATTTCAGTATTCTAGGCCGAGACTCAAACTCCGACCTTCCCGTTACTGGAAAACCAGATGAGACAAGACTGACGTGACGCCCAGGTCATTTGCTAGGGTTTCTGTCAAGGTTAATTCTAAATAATAATGATTTATATCTCATTTCTAGGCTAATGTCAGCACATAAATTTAAAAATTCACCCTTCTCAACCATTTTATTTTTGTTTTATCATATCAGTAACTAATAGCAACTGAAATATGATGAAAGTTTATGAAAATAACAAAATTACTGTGGCAAGTGTTAAAAAAAAAAGGTGGAATATTTGTAAATTTGGGTTTGTCCCTCTCAATAAGCGGTAAATTAACGGGTTGGGTTCTGGTAGTTACATTTATCGTATATTTAACTTAGGCTAGCCCACACTAAATGTGTAGAACGAAAGCACTATGGACAATCTATGAATATAAGTGTAGTAGGGGGTGACGTCAGAGGCAAGACGAGGTGTGACGTCATCTGGTCGAGAGATGAGCAAGGTAGAGTGGTACTAGTGTCAATTTGTGAGTGGTCTGGTCAGGTGGAGAGGTCACTGACTCTACTGTAGTGTGTACCTTGCCCTCCGGCCGCGCCACGGTCGTTCATACACAGCCCTGCGAGGGAGGTCATCATCTTTCATACACACTTTTCAAACGGTATCTTCAGAATACACTATCAACAAGGACGTAGAAAGATAATTTTTCTGGGGGAGGTTCTACTAAAAAGTTGACGTTTTTATAGAACAATATATTATATTTTTGTGGGGTATGGGGGTAGATATTCCCCAAGTACATTCTTACAGTTAATAACAAAAATATTAGATTACTTTTCCCAGATACTCTAACTCACTTCATTTCAAAAAAAGTCCTTCGTTTTCCGGTACCATATTACAATTAAAAAATACAATCTTATTTGAAATTGATAATCCGAACCACACCATCTTTCTACGCCCATGATTATCAACGTACGCATGTGTATTCGCCTGCACAGAGCAGATAATAAAACCACCCCAATTATACCCTTCAGGGACTTGAACCCAAGGTCAGCTAAGTAGACCTACGCTGACGTACAAGCAATTGTTTTTGGTTTTACTCCCTGTACACAAGCCAAGCTATTTCAGCAATAACGCTTTATGGGTCCGACTGACCCGTTGCTATAGCAACAAAGTACGCTAGCTGTTGTCACTTTTTCTTTATCGTGACCTCTAGGATAGAGAAAGTATTATGATCGTAGAAAAATGTTGACTTCGATATTTTGATATATGTAGACATTTCATGACCACCTGAACCAGAAAAAAAGTGTTTTTTTGTTGTTGTTTTTTTTTCGATGTCGTCTGTCTAGAGCCAAAACCATTCTACCGATCGGTGTAAAACTAGGAATCAAGGGTTTTCATTAGGTTCCACCGATAAATTTTTGGAATAATCTATTTAACCCTGAAATTAAGGGTAGTGTACTTTAAGGCGAAAAAAGATTAAATCGATTTTCTCGAAATCAGTTCAAACAATTTTGATTAAAGTTAATATACATCCATGTTTTAACATTATAATCATAATAGCGTCTCACTTTTCTGGTAAAATGACTTGGAGGGTACTTTTACGTAAGCGAATATATCCAATTTTGATCGTCTCTGTTCTACTCTTTAAGATACGAAAAAAACGTGCTATTAAAAAGCTATAAGACCATTAAACATTAAAAAAAACTTTTATTTGACACTTATTTTTATAAAACCAATCGTTTCCGAACTATAAGCAATGTTTCCAGTTTTAGGTAAAGGAGCAAGAAGGTCCGGACTGCAGCTTCGCTTGGATTCCACCCATAGATTAAACCCTAACAATGTTTTAGCGCAAATGTACTGTACGCATCAGGAAACACTTGTTATTACTTATGGGTCACCTGTAAAAGGGCCTCAAACCAAAAATATAATCTTATTCAAACAATTATTGAGCTGATTTAATTAATATAGAAGAAATAGTCTTACAGCTGATATTTTAGTATAAATTATTATAAACATTAAAGCTTGATATATCCTATCTATGGTAGGAACGGTTGTGACAGCTAGGAAAAATTGACAGGAATTAATTCACCAAACCATAAGATCTTCAAGGCCATATGTTGAGTTGTTGTTACTTTTGTAAGTCAAATAAGTCACAAGAAACAATTTGTTTTTAAATATTATCTTTTTAAACAGTTTTTCATATTGTTAAAACACGAACTTATGAAGATACCCGTTTGTATGTTTCTAATTTTCGTGTCCATGCACTGTTTACAAAATAAAATAAAAATATTTTGAAACTAATATTTTATATGGCTCTTTCTTCAAAATTATTAAAAACGTTTAATTATTTTAGTGGCCAGTTATAACAAGATACAAGTGTGAATATAATACTTTTTAAACCTGCTTCAGTGGCCCACATGGTTTAGGGTGTCACTCTCTCTAAAGGTTAGATTTCCGATGACAGGGATATCGTGGTTCGAATCCCGGTTGGATGTACTGAGGGTGGTTTTCTCTAATCTGTTTTCCACTATTCCATTCGAATGAGGCCACACTACTTCTAAATTCAACCTTCCTTATCCCTAGATCATTAGAGTAATTAATACAATGCTTATAACTTGAACAGGTATTAAGACGTGATGCTAAAAAAAATATTTCATGTATAGTAATACCTATTATTGCCACAACCGCAAAACAAAAAAATCATAATTATTCTATTAACATAGTTTGTTATTTTCGATGAGCTACGAAAATGTCAAACAAACAGTAATCCTTAGCAAGGTATTATAGAATCGTTTAATAAAACTATTGAGAATATAGTATTACTAATTAGATGATACTTTTTTCCTGATCAATCGATATTGATAACAAAGAACCTTCTGCTAGCTGTCACCACTCTCCTGCCGTAGTAGGTGTATACCTCTCAGGGTAAAAGGAAGTCACATCTTTCCCGAAAAAGAGACGATACAAAAATCCTCTCTTTATCTCTTTCTCTCTCTCACAAGGACAAATAAAGAATTAGCTACGTTACCTGTCTCCCGCTGGCGAAATGAGCCATCATCAGCTTATGTCTGTATCGCATTTGACTGGCGTTCACAGCATGTCAGAATGTAATCCCTTGTCCTGCTGTTAAGTAGATCACAGGCTTGTTGGAAAGGAGCTCTCTATACCTCGGGAAAATGAAATGTAAATATTTTCCTTCTCTCTCTCCATAAGGTTCATGAAATAATCGTGGGGAATGAAAACTCTGCAACGTTCACGTAATCCCCCTCTCTGTACGGGAAGGGTATCCCATCCTACATGTGTGTTGTGCAGAGGTGGGTTTGGGATTATTCGCACCTTTCGGATTATTACGGCAGAGAAAAAAAGTTATAGACATAAGTAAAACTAGCTAGACCAACCATGGATTAAATAAAACCTTATAATTTGTTTATGCTCATATGAGGCTTACATAATTTCCATCAACAAACTGTGCTTCGCACATCTTCACCTCAGATAATAAAATTATGAAATATAAATAATTAAAATTGTCGGATTTTTACGTATCAGTCAATACTTTAATAATATTACTAACGATCTTTATATTTAATTATATTATTTAACCATATGACGAGTCAATATAGGATTATTTAAGTTAGTATATTTAACTTTTACTCAGCAGATATCCCAGCTAAAATAATCAAAGTAAAATCATAATCTTTTAAATTAATATATTCTTGAATCGCACTAACCACAAATATTAATTCATATATTAATGTAATTGGTTCTGTTTATCTATTAAGGAAGCTTCAATTTAATTAATGTCTGATCGTTTTTAGTATAATAGGTTGATTAATTTCATATATTATATAAATAAGACATAAAGATGAGATTGCAATAAAGAAAAACTTTGCCATTATATATTTATTTATATTTAGTGAGTTTATTATTTTTTATTGGATTAATTTTATTTATATTAGGAATTAACTTTCTGGCCCATCTGGAAGTATGGATGCATAAAAAAGTTCTTAATACCATGCGTATAACCTGAATGGGTAGTAAGACATGGAAATGAAAAATATACTTAACAATAAATATATGCATTTAAATCTGAATTATTAGCATACAGAGACAAAAAAAGAAGAAGCAAGTTGTGTGGATGTAAAATAGGAGAAAGAAATATATAAGTAGGTAACAATTAGCCTATTTGGTTTTAAACGCTCATGTTCCAAGAACTGAAGACGGGAATTTCAATAATATTAACTCAAAATGGACCTCACACAACCCCACTCCCACTCACCCTCCTTTTAAATTATTCAAGTAGACAACGTCGTCAAGAGGAATAAAAACTATGGTGAAAGTAAATAAGTAGATCTATATCTGATAAAACTTTTAAAGCGATAGTAAAATAAATAAGGGAGACAATCTCTTTATTGACACCAGTTTGAATTAAACTTCATCCCTCATAATAAGTGTGGCACATTAAATATGCTACCAACGTAGATTGTTGTACAGTAATTGAAAGTTCCATATCCCACATGGAATTCAACCAGGGACTCCTAAATATAAATATGTAATATTATCGCCATATTGAAAGCTATTCTCTAGTGACTTAAGAGTTTCAACTAACACACACCCACATCGGTGGGCACGTGAGTTGAAGTATTGACGTTCAACCTTATTTTAGCCAAGCACCCTCTTCTGAGAACTGGATGCTGGCTACCACCCTCCCGTCCTCCCACCTACCTCCCACCAAAATTAAATGTTATAACCATGCTGAAATCAGCGATAATAACCTTATATTCCAGTTATATTGTAGATTCTTATTTAATTATTTAAAACTAAATAATTATTATGAATATGTATAAGTAAATTTAGGAATCTTTTTTTATTAAAGATGTTGTTGCCTGTTATTATTAACATAAAATTATTGCTGTAATATTCATATAATATTAAATCCCCCCCACTACCCCATTACAATTTTCCGTCCCCCTGAAAACTAAAAACGCCCCTTAGGGGGTGGTACCGCCCAAGCTGGGAAACACTGGGTTAAAGCTGTACCCCCCTTTAAGGATTTAAGGGGATATGTACAACTTAACATACACAGGATAAATGGGTAATGAGATTTTATTATTTGACATCATAATCGAATTGTATACAATAAGACATTAGGTTAATATATGGTCACAGCTCACTAGCCAACAAAAATCTATAATAAAAATTGGTAACAATAATAATAATAATAACATCAATAAGATTTTGGTTCAATAGTTAACATGATATATAAAATAAGAAATACTGGCAGCAATAATATTTTGGTTCTTCTGTTTACCCGACCCATCTCACAAGATAAATAGGTAATTAAGAGAACTAGGCTCACTGGTCAACATATATATATATTGCCAAAAACTGGTAATAACAAAACCTAAGCTCAAGCGTTTACATAACGTATATCACAAGACAAAAAGGTATATACGAGATCGAAGCTCACTGGTTAACGTATATAAATAATGCCAAAAACTGGTAATTATTAAACCCAAGCTCACGCGTTTACATGCCATATATCACACGATTAATAGGCAAACATTGGATCCGGGCCCACTTGTTTACTTGGCGTATAGTACGGTGAAATTGGTAATTACAAGATCAGGGTGCACTTGTTAGCACGACATACATTAAATGACAAATTGATAATTGAAATACCTAGGTTCACTAGTCGACATGACGTTTAGTATAAGAAAAATAAATAGTCATAAGATCCGGGTACACTGGCTGACTTGACGTAAATTATGAGAAAAACAGGTAATCATTAAACCTGGGATCATTTGCTAACATGACGTCTGTTATAAGAAAATCCGGTAATTATTAGGCCAGGGTTCACTTGTCAACATGATGTATATTATAAGAAAATATGATTACTAAAAGACCCTGGTTTACTTGTTGACATAAGAAAAATTGACAATCATATGACCTAGGTTCACTGGGTCAAACACTGCCCGAGATATAGCGGGCTCACTACATACGTATGGACAAGCTGGCGTGTGTCAGACGATCCCAGGTCACATAACTCGTGAACTGTCCGGTGAGTAAGCCAGTCAGGCCACCCATGGCATTCACCCGACTCTGGCAGCTGTAGAGAGTGTGTTGATAGCAAGTATGTGGCGGGGGCTAGCTGGGCAACAGCTGGGCTCCCCGTCCAAGAAGAGCCATAGAGAGCTATT
>CABFWO010000561.1:147656-176261 GCA_902155825.1 Timema genevievae
GGGGGGGGTTTGCCACTTGTAAGCTTTAACTACCGCTCTTGCACACTGCTTCACTTGTCTTTTCTAAGGACCAAGGACTTACTTGGCAACTTTTATGTATAATTTAACTTACTGCATTTGTTAACTTTTTCCGCAACACTACTATTTGTACAGATCATATAATATATTTTATTGCAAGGACAAATCCTAGTCAGTGCAATGATTTACACTATCCGGGTTTCGACTCCATGGCCGAGTGGTAGAGAGGTTGACTGCAAGTTTAAAGGATCCTGGTTCAAACCAATCCGGGCATAAATAATCTATAAGATACGCACGGGCTGGTTTATTTATTCATATCTAAATTGGCTTTACTAGTTTGAATTAGTAGGTAAACAAAGTGTTGATATAGTTGTGTTAGAAAAGTTTACGTTCAAATAAAAAAATAGCAATGTGTGTCTAAAAACCGTAAATTAATATACACGTAACTATGATCCAGTAGCATAGTCAGACTTTATGTCGCATCATAAAGGTTAAATTTAGTGATGGTAGGTAAAGATTTTAGGGAAAATTTCATAAACTCGGTCTTACAAACATCGCAATTCACGCTTGAGGTTTCATAAAATCAGAGGTGTATCACAGAAACAATAAATATTTATCAAAATAACCCCTGAAATCCTTGCAAAGATGTGCCGCAATGCAACTGACCTATTTGAAATTTGTAGGGTCACTGATATAAAGTATTAGCTAAAGTTTTGAGATTTGTGTTTTTTTTTATATAAAGGTATTTTGTATAAAAATATAGATAGTATATCAATATATCATGTCATTAATAAACTTGTTTGGAATTTATTTTACCAAAAATAAGCATGAACCTTTGGCAAATCCTGTATTTGTATGTTAATAACAATATATAACTAACCCTTTATTCTATACAATCAAATAAAAACAAATATTTAAAACGTTTGATCAAGAATATTAATTTATTGTTTGCTCTTTACTAGCATTTTAAATGAATATTAATAAATCAAACGTACCTGTAAAAAAAAAGCTTTGCATTTAGGATATCGTATCTGGCAATTTGTGCTCACACGAATAGAGCGGCACTTCGGGATGTCCTGTTATAATAGTGCTCATAAACCTCATGTTGGAGTGAAGTGCTAAATGAACCAAGGACATCCAACATAGCCGTGAGCCCAATTCGAGCGTGGGACAACACTTTAACCCGTCAATAGCCATGCTCTTTGTAGTTAAAGTGGGAACATCATAGGGCGTATCAATATTCTTTGTAGACTTAATAACACTTTAAGTTAAAACTTGCACATTTGGACACTTGAACTAAAACACGAGCCTCATGTGGTTACCCAATGACGAGAAAATATAGGTTCGAATCAAAGCCGAGTGTATTGAGACTGTTTTTCCCCCTTAAACTTTTGTAAACCTTCCTCCACGCAAGTTAGGGTACATTTGTTTTAAATTCTACGTTTGTCCTCTTGATATCATTCAAGTGAATATCTGAAACACCAGAACAGATAGTAAGCTGCACAGAATAGTGATACAAATAATAATAATAATAATAATAATAATAATAATAATAATAATAATAATAATAATAATAATAATAATAATAGGAACGTTAATCATCATCTAGTTCTGTTGTACACAAATATGATAGGCTCCCTAATGATAAAAGTTTTTATAATTAAATTTACACCACAAGTTTTTCGGTGTTTTACCAATAACAAATTTCTATATACATTCTGTTTACTCTGGAAGATAGCAAACCTATCTTGCTTGATTCCACTCTGGTATATCTTCTAGGATAGCGTCCTAGTGTAAGCAGCTATATTTCAGGGTAAATGAAGTGAACATGTTATAAAATTAAATAAAGAAAGGCTAGAAATAGGCTAGATAATTTAATTCCTCGAGTGTCAACTAGATTTGAACCAGGTTCTATCCCAAGAATGTCAACCTGACTTGAACCAGGTTCTATCCCACGAGTGTCAACTCGACTTTAACCATGTTCTATATCACGAATGTCAACCTGACTTTAACAAGGTTCTATCACACGAGTGTCAACCAGACTTGAACCCGGTTCTTTACCACGAGTATCAACCTGACTTGAACCAGGTGCTATCCCATGAGTGTCAACCTGACTTGAACCAGGTTCTATCCCACGAGCGTCAACCTGACTTGAACCAGGTGCTATCCCACGAATGTCAACCAGACTTGAACCAGGTTCTATCCCAACCTGAATTGAACCAGGTTCTTTCCCACGAATCTCAACAAGATTTGTTCCATGTTACATTTTGCCAGTGTAATGCACGACGCGGCCTGCTATTATTCCAGTCAAATTTGCTGGCAACACTATTAGGCAAATCCTGTGAGCCGCCAGCGCCCCGTGCGGCCAAAATAATAACAGCCACTTTCTTGGAAGAACAACCACAAAAGTGACGAGACAAACTATTTGTTTACGGGGCTACAAGTTAAGCTCTCACAGTTATTGAGGAAATAGATGGATATTATTAAAAATGTAGGACCTATTTTACATTGAAGCCAGTGAAACTTTTACCATGTTTTTTCCTTTAAATACAACAAAGTTATTTTAAAATTATAAAACTTTTAAACAGATCTCAATCTCGTAGTTGTCAAATTAAAAATGCATAAAACCTCACCTCTCTGCAATCTGGTTCAAATTTAATTTTGTATCTAATATCCCAGTTATTTAGCCGTGATATTGGCTTTTAAGATGAGGCTGTATGTGATGCGAGTAAAGATAAGGTTTTTTTTTGCAGTTTTTATATAAAAACATTTCTTTTTTGTCAAAAGAAATCAAATATTTCTCCAGTAGAAATAAAGTTTAATTTTCTTCACGTGGTTATGTCAACAGTTCTTGAATATCTTTCAAAGATGTCCTGGAATTTAATGACTACTTTTTATCTATTTAAAAAGGTTTATCATCTAATGCCGCTATGCTCTTGACATATATTCAAGACCTATTGATATCACTATGTGAAGAAAATTAAACAATGGTAATGAAGCAATATTTTGTTTACTTTGGTAAAAAAAAAGTTTCGCTATAAAAACTGCAAAAATACTGGACTTTTCTCGCGTTCCATATACCGCCACCTTAGGGAGTCAGACTACGACAATTTACATATAGTCAAATCGCCACAGTAAGAGTATTTTATTGGCCCTACATTCACCCTATGGGCCAGTTTCATAGTCAGATTTAGTACGCCTAAAGTGCGGCGCTATACTAAATACAAGACGTCATCTACCTAGACCAGAATGGAATGGGCCAGTTTCATATGCGAAACTGGCCCATTCCATTCAATTTCAGGTAGGTGACGTCTTGTATTTAGTATAGCGCCGCACTTGAGGCGTACTAAATCTGACTATGAAACTGGCCCTATGTCTGTCAAGGTTGAGGCCTACTGTAAAAAGCGACAGCTGTAAAACATGGGTTGCAGTTTGGTTGCACGAATCTAGTTTTATTAAAGTTTTGAATTGTCCTCCTTGGCACATATCATAATTTTTTCTTTAACTTAAGCTTGTAATAAAAAGTTTTTTCTATTATTTTAAACTACTAGGAAAGTGATCGAAGATTTTTATGCTAAGATATTGTCTTTGACACACATGCATCATTCATAAAAAAAATCCAACATTTTGAAAGATAATCATGCAAGATTAATATTAAAATAAACTTCATTCATGGTATATTTGAGAAAATCTCGGGAAAGGAATTTAAAATATTGATTCCACTTATCACACAGACTAGGTTTCTTGTTACGAAACTTTCGTTCTTCTTTTGTCTACTATTGTACATTAAAATGAAATAAAAGCGCCGCAACGGTAATTTCCCCAAACCTCAAACTCATTGTCACCCAATCCGTACTAAAAGCGATTAAGTCTCGTTTAAAGAATCAGACAAATTGGGGGGACAGCGCTTAGCACACAAGCAAAACCATTTCATAATAATAAACATATAACAATATATCAATTAATTATCCACGCTGTTTGGGACGTGTATCAAGATGTAGATCTCAATCTTGTCGGGTTTGATGGTGACGGGGAGGTCACAGTTTGATTCACGACAAGTTGTAATGAGGTGATTTTTTTTTTCCTAAATGGCTTACCACTCTGTCTCCACGCAAGATTCTACCTTTAACATATCTACCTCATTAATGTAAATATGCGAATAATCCGTTCCGGTAGTAGTCATCAAGCTTGTATATAAAATAATAACATTTCCTAAATTGAGTATTAAGCTAAGTGGAGTTGATTATTGGCCGGGTTAGATCTCTAGTGGAAGATAAAATAAGTACTATAACACATTAGTTCTTCCCCATAGCATTATTACACTTAGTGAGATATTGATAGATATTTATTTATGACTATAAACAAATCGGCACAGAACTAAGCGGATCTGATGATTAAAACAAAGGTGATGAATGGTCTTTCGTGTGCTCATACATCAAACCATGTGTGCTATGAAGCTGGCAATTTTTACAAAATGATGGTATCAACTTCAACAGCCATGAAATAAATGTAATGATTATACTCCTACGTTTATTTTTTAAATGTTACAAAAATAATTCTATGGTGATTAGACTATAGTGTAATACCTAACGTTTAGCTAGTTTGTAAGTTGAGTGCTGATATAGCCTGCGTTTTGGACTCACAGAAAAAAATATTATTATACATAAGACTATGTTATTGTTCCCAACAGCTATTTATATTTCAAATAGTTTGGTAAAAGAAAGCTTAATATGATAGTTAGCTAAAATTTCCACTGTTCTCTTCCCTAAATGTGATATAAAAATTCATTTAAAAAACTATTTTTATATAAAGGTTATTTATTATTTGGATAATCGACAGTGATCTCTTTCTAAGTCAGTGCCTCTATCTGTGCAGCTGTCTTTCATCCTTTTTAAATACATATTTAAGTATATATGAACTTGATCACTCTGGCACTAATAGTAATTGTGCTAGTAGCACAGTAAGGATTGAACCACGTACTCACGAGCTACAGTAGAACCAGAACCTCGTGAAGCAACATTACATATTCTAGTTTGTATATCCTAATAACGGGAGATAGCCGGTTTCCCCCCTTGGATAGCTCCCCCACTTTGTAAAGGGGTTACAAAAAGGAAGAAGGGTTGTGGCTGGGTCCACAGATTCGAGACAAACCCACCCCCTCTCATGCAGGGTATAGTGTTATGGTGTGTGTGTGTGTGTGTGTTTGTGTGGGTAAGTGGGACGGGGGAGGAGGGTAGAGAGGGTAATCTCATGGGGGACACAGTACTGGTGAAAGTCATCGGCTCAATGTTGACATTTACAATAACTTATTCCTTAGCGATATTTTACTGAATTTGATTGGGTTTTCGTCGTAGAATAGTGTTTTAAACCTCTCAAGTTCTAGGGTCTATATTAAAACATAAGTGATATTTATTTTAAGAATAAGGCATCCGAACGGGTGGATTGAGAATCCCTTAAGACTTGCAATATATTGGATTGCCGATGACAAGGTGGTCTAGGTTCACATCTCAGTCGGATATATTGAGGATTGTTTTTACAATTTATTTATCCCTGTAGTTTTCCCATACCCCTCCATGCTTTAGAGCAGATATTTTATGACCATTTTAATTCATGGCACAACGACCAAGGAGCTAGAATCGTCAAGGCAATTCGTCAATTTTCTTAAGGAGAAATTCTATGATTAAAAATAACAAGCATCAAGATTGAGTTTAAGAGTTTAATAGCTAAAATTCTAATGAATATGTATTTAAAAATAAATGGTATGGAACTCCGCACAGACTTTCTCGCTCTATTGTTTAAAAATGGAGATATCTATTCAAAACTCGTAATATATGTGAAACGAAATAATATACACTAGCAAACCCAAGCATAAATTGCACTATACTTATTTAAAACCTTTTTTGAGTCCCGGTTTTAAATTTTATAATTTTTTAAAAAAGAATTAATGTCCTCATTTGTATGTTTGGGCCAGTAAAAAAGATCAATATTGGGTCCACAAGGGTCAACACATCATATTGAAATTTTAACTTCCGGTTAAAGTTTTCGACGTTTTATTAGGTGTTGACCATCTTCATGTCATCGCATTGCTATTAAATTCCTCAATTATAAATTTTGACCCATAAAAATGTAAATATTGACTCTTGAGTCTAAAATGGAGATAATTATTGCTGTACAAACATTTCTCCTAAGAGGTTTAAGGGGGGAAAAACACTTTTTGAGAGACTTACTTATACTTAATTACTCTATGGCATTGGAGAATTATTGCGTTAAAACTTAAGTAGTATATCTTTACAACTAAAGCTCACAAAATTATATTAATATATCTGCCAATATATCAGAAACTGTTGTTTTATAAAAATGTATAAAAGTTTTTTATTTTTAGTAGTACTACAAATTTGCAAAATAAGTTATTTAGTATCTCAAATAGTTGCGGAGACAGGGTAATTTCCACTTCTGTAAGGTACCCTGAAATTCATTTTCATGGGAAAATGAAAATAGCCAGTTGGTTTATAGTCTTAATCAAAATCGTTAGAGCCGATTTTGAGAAAATCGATTTTTTCTCTTTTCGCTCTTTACTAAACTACTCCTAATTTTAAGTTTAAACAGACACACAGACAGACGGCAGTGCAAAGACCACTCTTTAGGATTCGGGGGGTAATAAGAGGCTGACATCCTTCAACATTTCAGGTAGATTTTCTTTTTACAGTCGCAATACTTTACCTTAATGTTCGAAAAGTTAAAAAATGTATATATATATATATATATATATATATATATATTTGTTTATAGCTTGAAAGTTATTGGTTTTATAAAAATATGTTTCGAATATATTATTTGTATTATAAATAAATCTACATATTTGCGATGAAAAATAATTTCATATTGCAAATAGTTTTGGAGATATGATAAAAAAAATATAATTTACACATCAGACCGGAGCTCTTAAAGTCATTTTATCTAAATATTAAGAGTAGTCATTATGTTTGGATTATTTATAAATGTTTTGAGATGAAATTTAATCAAAATAGTTATAGCTTATTTTGAGAGATTCAACTTTTTCTCTGTTTGCCCTTAGGTAAAACCCTTAATTTTAGGGTTAGACATCCCATTCCAAAAAACCCTTGGGGAAACCCTATGAAAACCCTGGATACCAATTTTTAGGCGGATCGGTAAAATGTTTTAGGCTCTAGTTGGAGGTACAGACAGACGGAAATTCAAAAACCACATTTTTGGATTTGGGGGGTCATGAAACGTCGAAATTCATCAAAATCTTGAGTCCGATTTTTTTTTTGACGATCACAATATTTTCTCTACCTTTAAGATAGCGAGAAAATAAAAAATAATGTTGATTAGGGATTTAACATTTCTCAATTTGATTCCATTAATGTTTTCTCATTTAAAAAAAAATAAGGTTCCCAAACACCCACAGCACACCTGCTGACCCTTCGCGGCACACCGGTTGAATAAGCCAATGTTTTCCAACCTTTGACAGGGCTTTAACCCAATTTTTGTCTTTTGAGACCACCGCGACCCTTTGATAACCCATAGGCTATCCAGCGTAGGAGTGGTGGTAGCTAACAGCTAACAAACGGTTACCATCTCCATTCTCGCCAAACCATATGACCTGCAATACCATAGCTACATAAAGTTATTTTAAAGTGTTATATACACTTAAAATTCTATAAAATGCAAATAAAAGGTTTCGATTGAAAGATAATACCGTAATCAAGTTTTTTAGAACATATTTGGTCCCACTAATATCAACTTTCTTTAATTAATGGGATAAAATATTTCAATATTATTTTATAAACAGTATAATATTGTATTTAATGGGCGTTGTAGTGTTTTAAAATCTGTTTCATTTAATTTTTAATGAACTTAAATGTAAACGTGTAGCTCCTCACAGCCGATCAACTGAGAAATCGGATACAATAAAGTAAAACAAGATATAGAAAACGTGTCGAAGTGCAATTTTCTGCATTCTTCATTTGACAAAAGTAAAATTTGGATCAATTTAGCAGATTATTAGTTTCATAATAATTATTTTTCAATTTTATTTTTCTAATTTTTAAAATATGGTAAACTGGTAAAACTGTTTTATTGGTCTAAATAACACATTTTCTTAATAGAATGCGAAAAATTGCATCACTCTGCGACGTATAATTCTAGCTGAATTATTTTCCTAAGTTTTTCGTGGGTTGAAAGGGTGAGCTAGTTGGGTGAAATACGTTGACATTATTATCTCGCTTACAAGAGTTCATTTCAATTTATATTTTTCAAGTGTGTAATAAATTAAAATATATGTATGGATTGAGTTTGTTCATATTCTCAAGAGATATACTTCGGATGTATAGGGGGAGATAGGGCTAAATTGATTCACGTAAAGATGACTTCAAAACGCCCTCTTCCCATCATCGAGTTAAATTGTATGTATTTGGTTTATATTGCCGAGCTCCCTTAAGGAATCCTCCCCCGCTCCCCCACTTTCACCACTCAAACACCTCCAAGCCTCCCCCTTCATAATAAAAAAATACCGTAATGAAATGCACATTTGTGCTAGATGCACATGACTCGTGCGTGCCGGCCCCCCTCCTCCCCCCCCCGGGGGAAAAGTACAACAGAGGCGTGCCTGTGTCATCCGTCGAACGTATAGTGAGCATTGCTATTGATTGTTTCGACTGATAAGGCTCGCATGGACAACTATAAGGAACACAAAAGGTCATGTGAACGCGGTTAACTGTAAACTTTCAAAGTCAAGTATATGCAAAGCTCTGTGGGATATTGGGGAACTTTTCGTGCGTGGAATCATTATTTTAGGAATATTTTAGTTTGCAGGTGTTTCCAAAGAATAAATTGGTCCCATTTCCTTACCAAAAATATTCTAGGCCATATTTTATATAAGTATATCACACACACATATATATATATATTACTAAACTATTAACTTGATAAAAACAATTTATTCATGGTTCCTCCATTACCTTAAAATCTTTGCAGCGCAAAAGTCCTCATGTGATTAAAATCTTGCCCCAAAGGAAAAAATTAGGCCTAATCTATAAAGTTAAAATGGGAGTCTAGAGGACGCGTGAAAAAGGAAGTGTTTTTGTAGTTTTTATGACAAAATATTTTTTGTTCAAAATAAATTAAATATTGATTGCTCCAGTAGAAACATAGGAGTTTAATTTTCTTTCCATGATGATATCAAAAGTTGTTGATTATTTATCAAGAACATAGCGGCATTATATGATTTTTTTAAATTAAGATTAAAAACTGTTATTAAATTTCAAAACATACTTGAAAGAAATTCGAGAACTATTGAGGTCACCATGAGAAGAAAATTAAACCTTATGTTTCTACTGGATAATAGTTTGATTTATTTTGATCATAAAAGGGTTAAATTGAGCTAGTGCTGCCATCTGTAAGACAATCATGAGACTTTTATAATTCACTTGAGATCGTGGTTAAAAGAGGATTCTGTAATATTAAGAATTAATTAAAAAATAAAATTTGCTGGAGTGTTCATGGGGTTTTAGATATAAAAGTTGTTATCCTGTAAAATGTTTCCAATGTGATTTTCCCCATTTCCCCCCTGTAGCCTTCGTTATTTTCAAGCGATTTCAACCTCACAACTTTCACAACAGGGCTATCTGAAATGAACTGTTTCTATAATATGACATTTTGGAAGATTCAGAAGGGTGGCCGCTGATGTATCCGTCAAAGTCAGGGGGAAAAATAATATTTATCGAATTACGTCAGTTCTAGTTGGTCTTAGAGGTAAAGTGCTCGCCTCAGAACCCAATATTCACGGTTTCAAACCCAGCTAAGGTTAAACCTATTTTTACCAAGCTCAAAAAATTCGTAGCACAAATTCCCTCGGAAGGGAAGTCAAATCATTTAAAAATTCCTTGGAAGGTATGCGAGATACAGTAGCCCCATGGCTTCTTTGGTGCTGACTGACAGCTGACGGCTTTGAAAAGTTACCAGACCATATTATGTATCCCTACACCGAACCATATTATCTGCAAAAACATATGTTTAGCAGATGTCAGAAGTCAGCTGCGAGCTGTCTGTCAGCACCAAAGAAGCCATGGGGCTACTGTACCTCTCCGGCAAAATGTGTAGGCTCTTTCACTCTCACTCATAGAAATTATAATATGCTGATATAATCGGTCAGTTCAAAAAGTGCACTTTAAATACCTCAAATAAATAAAATAATAAATAAACACTAGTCAAATGTTGGTTAGTAAAACAATATTAGGCTGGAACTATATGAGATAATTCTGATAGGAAGAGCCCTTTAAAAAATTCAAACTTTTTTGTTGCGAACATAGATAAATAAGTTATTTTATTACTAGTGATAATTGAAGTTCACATGACTTAACTTATGCTTGAATTAAATGCGTTTTACTAACTTTTGTAAATGTTAAAAATTATTATTCTTATCATAGCCGGATTGTATTTTTGTAGACACTTGGATTCGTGAAAAGAGGGGGACTGATTATCTTCTTGTCAAGGTATTAAAGGGGTTTCATGTTAAACACCAATCTCAAATGAAGATTTTAATAGAGGCTCGGAGCACATTGTAGTCAGGAAATCCCAGATGCTAATGATTCGATAAGCCTAATATAAAGTGTATGTAAACAAAACCAGTTTTAAACCAAGGCACCAAATTGGCACGACCAAACCATTTCAAATCGCGGACGTGGGCAAAGACGTTTTCACCGTCATGGCGCGCGCGGTTCCTCATCGGTACGTGGCCTAATTCTCTGGGGGGGTCCAAATGTAGAAAGATGTTGTCCGCGAGATAACCACAGTCCCTACCGTGAGAATGCGATGTAACTAATAACCCTGATTCCACTTGGAAACAAGGTATCGGCGCGATCGTGATATTTTGTGCGCGCTCTCGCCCAACTTTCACTGCACACGTTGGGGTGTGGTCTCTCTTCGTACAACTCGCTTACTCCTCGATACACATGTGTGAAGGGGTCGTGGGATTTTTCAATTCACGTTCTCACGGTTTTATCACGCGTATAAACTAGTTTGTTTTTTTATTCGCGTGGTGGTCGACAAAGCTCATTAATTATCGTGATTTACAGGTCACTTTTGATTCAATCCTACGTATATCTTTTTGTTGAATACTTGTTTCAAAGTAGATGACGTAACTGAAGCGATCATAACAAAACTGAAAGAAAAAAAAAACTCGCTTGATTGGCCTACGGGTTATTTCTGCCAGTTTATTATTACTAGTTCTAGTACCAGCACTTTTTTATTATTAGTAGCTCTAGTACCAGCACTTTATTATTATTATTAGCTCTATTACCAGCACTTTATTATTATTACTAGCTCTAGTACCAGCACTTTTTTATTATTACTAGCTCCAGTACCAGCACTTTTTATTATTACTAGCTCCAGTACCAGCACTTTTTACTATTAGTAGCTCTAGTACCAGCACTTTTTATTAGTAGCTCTAGTACCAGCACTTTTTATTAGTAGCTCTAGTACCAGCACTTTTTTACTATTAGTAGCTCTAGTACCAGCACTTTTTTATTATTAGTAGCTCTAGTACCAGCATTTTTTATTATTAGTAGCTCTAGTACAAGCATTTTTTATTATTAGTAGCTCTAGTACCAGCACTTTTTTATTATTAGTCACGCTAGTACCAGCACTGGATCTCCATTATTTAATCATCTGACCTATGATAATAGTGTGAATAAGATATGTTTTCAAGGATATGCACCAGATTTCACATTTAGAGCGGAAAGGAACCGCTAATGAGGGAAAAAAAAGTCCCCTAGTGTTTCCGGTCAGGATTGAACACTGGTCTCTATTTTATGTCCACCACAAGATTCATTTCGCCAGTATAGTTGATTACGTCACTGGTGTATATTATTATAAAGTAATATGTAATTATAATTGTTTCACGGAATTTTTGGTATTTTTTATATTGAAATATTTACAAATATAAACATTCTGTATTGATCTTGCTTGAAAATGTTTTTGTTTTATTCAGTTCCTTAGCTAAGTCGGTAGAGCATCTGCCTATTGAGCTAAGGGTCCCGGGTTCTATGGACGGCATGGTAGATGTATTTACTAATGGTGAAATTGTGGAGTACTCTTTTGCAGTGATTAATTAACTGCCTGGGGACTGGATGCTGGCTCTGTTTTAGCAATAACTTATTTCGTAAGTCGGATGCAAGCATAAAATACTTATATGTTGGGGGAGGGGGGGAGGAGTCTCATGTTTTTTTCACTAAAGTTTTAAAAAATATTACTCAAAGGTTTTATCAAAGATAATATAATATAGCTTCACAGCTATCTATATAATTTAAGAGACTAGTAGTTTGATCCTTTCAACACATGAGAAAGCTGTATAAAAATATCTCCAATTAGAACGTTCATCATACAACAGCCAACTTTTTTTTAAATAGTTCCTTCCTACATAAACCTGAGCTAGTTGTGGCATTCAATAAATTAAATTATATTAAATATTTAAACAAAATATTACCTAGCCCACAAACTGAATGCCGAAACAAACATTGACAATGACTTCTTTGCCTAAGCACTATAGCAATATTGTAACGAAGTAATAGACATTGTTACAAACTTATGTTGGAAAAAAAGAGCACCAGATTTCACCAAAGAGAATAACTAAAATAATAGAATGTCTTAAAGAAGAATCATGGTTTCCCAAACTATGTCCCCAGAGGTAATTTATTTTAATTGTTATATCGCTCTTGGAGATTTTATCATTCAATTTGTATCATTACAATCACTACGATAATGGGCCCTTTAAAATAATTTTTGAATTTTTTTACTTTTATTTTTGGATTTCTTCTGCCTATATGAAATTATATTTTTTTTTCCCGTTTCTAGAAGGTTTTTTCTAAATTTCAAAATGTTTCTAAATTTTCCATCTCTTTTGAGATTCTCAATAGGTTTCAATTCTTTACCAAGCTAATAAGTGGTTTTTAATATTGTTTTGAAAAATGTCCAGCCCAAACGATTTCCCAGGCCCCCTATTTTAGATTTTAAATATATGTAGTTTTCTGGTTATTTTGGGTTGTCCCTCTGCATTTACTAAAACTTTCACTTTTCTACTTTACCAAAAAGTATATTTTTGGTGGTTTTATTCTACGTTTTGGAAATTTTGGGAGCAATATCTCCTCTTCCCAATTTGTAACCTTTCATTTTGAAATTTAAAAATGTATGGACCCTTATGGCTGTTTAGGGTTTACCTTATACCTGACATATATTTCACTCTTCTACCACTCTGAGAAGTAATTTATTCTTTTAGATTTTGAAATTTCTAAACTCACATTTTACCACCCCTCACCTAGTAATACTAAGTACTTAATACTTATTTAGTTATTTTAAGTGATCTCTCTACAATCCTGGCAAATTTTAATTTTCTAACTCATCTAAAAGTGTTCCCCCACCCCCGCTATTTCCTATTCCCTCACCTCCTTTTTCCCCATTGAGTCCTAATTTTAATTTTCAAGACTTTTATGGTTATTTGGAGTGGTCTCTATACTTGAATGCCCAATTTCAGTTTTATACCACTCATAAAAGTAGTTGTATTAGTTTTAGAATTTTTACTCCCCCTCCTCCTTTTCACCGTTTCCCCAAATTTTACTTAAAAAATTCGAATTCAAGACTTATTTGTTTATTTGGAATGGTCCTTATACCTGACTATCAAATTTAAATTTCATACCACATCAAAAAGGAAATTCTTCTTATAGCCTGAAGTCTTATTTAAAATTATAACTTTTTTTACTTTTATGGTAGTTTTGGAATGGTCCGTTTACCTACTTGCCAAATTTAAGCTTTTATAGCACATTGAGAAGTAGTTGTTACTATTAATTTTGAAAAAAATTGAGCTCCACCTCCCCCTGCACCCACACCTCAGGACCATCGTATTGGTGGCGTACACAAACTAATGCCATCCCACGATCCAAATAACCCCAGATATAAAATTTCATTGAGATCGCAGGACAAGATATTTCCCACCCCTTTTTGCCTTTATACACTTCCTTAGGGGATGAAATTTGAAAAGCCCTTAATAAAGTTTCACCCAATTCTAGAAAGGAGCCTTCATTTAAAATTTCAAGGTTTTCATGTCTGTTGGCTCAAAATATACATAAGTGAATTTTTGAAAATTTTCAACCCTACTTTTTCACCCCATGGAAGTTGAATTTATCCAAGCCCTGGCTTATATCTTGCCTTTGGCCTAAAAGGAACCTAAAGCAAAAGTTTAAGTTTCTAGGCCCATGGATTGGGTGAATATATTGATCAATGAGTCAGTGAGTGGATTTTGCCTTTTATATAACGGGTGAGGCATTTAATTTGAGACACCAGAATATCCCGAAAAAGAATATAATGTTTCAAACAAAAGTTGTTTTATTTTTAAAGGGGAAAGAGAACATCAGTAGTTTGATTTGGTGGATGTCTTAAAGGTTATTTCGCGGCCAACTTTGTTTTTTATAATGAAAACCTATAATTCTTTATCGGCATTTTATTCTAAAAAACTTTTACTGAAACCTTTTTTTATTTGACAACAATTTTTGAAGATGTTTTAACTGAAATTTTTGATAGCACTTTTTATTCAATGACTTTGTATTTCATTATATGTTCTCTATTATGTCAGCTGCAATATTATTTATCAAATTACTTTAATAAATGTTTAAAATGATGTCCATTAACATCGTTACACTTTTAATCTAATAAAACATTCTTTAGTAAGACATTGTTATAGAAAATTCAATTTAAAATATCTTGAAAAGTTAAAGGCATTAAAAAGTTTCAGGCAAGAGTTGATATTTTTGTGAAGGATAAAGTTGTTAAAATAACTGTAGATGTTTGTTTAAAAAACAAAGTTGACCTTGAAATAACCTTGAAGACGTTACCAAATCAAAATTAGCTAGTGCTGTTCTCTTTCTCACTTAAAAAAATTACGAAGCATTTTTTTTTAAAATGCTTTGATTACGGAAAATTCTGGTGTCTCGACATAAATTCCTTATCCGTTTTAGATTATCTAAATATGTCAAGCATTGCCACTGACGCGTTTCTTATAATAATAGGCTACTTAATTTTTGGTAACTAGCTCTAAATAAATTTCACTTTAGGTGTGGGTGATTGGCACTTAGACCCGCATCGCCAGTCATTCAGCTGAAGGCATTAGACTAATAATAAATCGAATAACTGGTGACCAAAAGGTCGAGGACCGAATCTCGGCAAGGTGAATTTGAGGTAGTTTTTCCATAAACGAATTATTATTTTGATTTTCCCCACTCTCTTTACACGCTAATGTGGGCACACTCCCCCTAATAAATTTTATTCATTCCTATCCGTTGGATTAAGCAGTTTACCTTGAACGTAATAAAAAAACTGTAAGCTTATGAAATTAATGGTATTCTACCAGGATTACCTACTAATGCTTATCTTAAAAGTCCTCAACCACAATTCAACTCCCAAAACCTCTGAAAACTTCTTAGAGGATCCACCCCAACTCTTCTCGTCGACGAAAGGACCTACCAGTTCAGGAGGAAGGATTTAGGACAGCAACAGTTTGTTACAGTTCAATTTTCATCGGAAAAGCCTGACAGCATTAAAAGTTACTAGAACTTCTTTCACATATTCACACGTCAAGTAATGTGATCTGAAACTATCACTTTTGAAGTAAAGGGCCTATCATAATACTTGTAAAATAATACTAATAATATAGTAAAATGTTATCAATGTTGACAGTAGCAAAATATGTTTCTATTTTGTAAAATAACCTACTTTGAAAATTGGACTATAATTCTTCGTAGAATGAGAGTTGTTTACATAACTTATAGCATAAATTAACCTAATCTTGTGGAAAAAAACATCCAAACAGAGAATATAGTGTTGCTATTCCAGACTAAAGTATAAACTACGAGAGCACTCAAGATATTGGTAAGAAGTTCCACTTTCCTGATTTTACTCCTGTTCGAGGCGGGTGAGTGGATATAAACTTTGTGTGTCTAGTGTACACCTGATGCAAGTTTGTCGTGTCCAGTGTGCGGGGCACGAGGTCGGCCCAGAGTTCAGGGCATAGAACTCCCCTCCCCCTCCTGTGTATACCGGGCAACACTTCCTTCAGCCTCCGGGCCACCGAGACCGAGCCGGCCAGCAACTATCCAATCCACTCTGCATTCCTTCCTCCTTCAACGCAAGAGCCAACGTTTAGCGAGGCGTCCGTGCTTCATCGGACAACGTTGTTGATTTACCTGACCAGATACTAGTTCCAGTGGTAGTTACGTTTTTATTTTTATTTTATAAGATGAAAGCAAAGCTTTTCTTAGTTGTATAAAGGTAGATTTACAAAAATTTTGATGAACACTTTATAATCCATCCACTCATAAAATAATCAATTATATTCCTTGTTTATTGGTTCTGTTTTCAATGCAATTTCTTATAATTAATTTTATTCCAAAATAATTTCGCATTGCCTTACTACCCGTCATGGTGTATACGCGTATTGATTATGTCAATTGGGGAATGGCGGAGTAGAAAAGGGGAAGATAGAATTGAGAGCCAATGTTTACATTTGCGTGAAGGGACAAGGGGAAATAATTAAAATACCTCTAGAAGATAATCTTTGAAGTGGTCTTCCACCGACAACATTTTGAAAATTGAATTATTTCAGAAACTAGGCTATTTGGGGCTGTCCTCACCTGAAAATTCTTCCAAATGACATACAACTAGAAGCTATATGAAGCTGTCCTCCCCTAGACATTTTTGAAATTTGGATGATCTTGGAAACTATTAAGAGCTTTCCTCCCCTGACTTTTTCTGCCAGTTAGATGCCTCTAGTCTAGTAGTTATTTGAAGCGATCTTCTCCGAAAAAATTTTGACAATAGAATACATCTAGAAGTCACTTGGAGTTTGATTTAAGGCCATCTTTCTGATTTATATTAGATATTATCAGAGGATTTGAAATATATCTAGGGGGGGAATTTATTCCAGGGTGGGGCAAACTATGTCCAGGGAACAGAGTTCCCCAAAGTTCCGCCACTCCTGCTGTCCACACTTACTCTATATTCGGTGTTCGTGGATGAACTGCTCTCGGGCTAATATTAGTCTTCTTTGACGTGTGGTAGTCTACCGTCTCTATGCGGAACAATGTTCGTTACTCGCCATGCAAACGAATATTTTTCCCACATTTGCGTGAGTCATACCGAACATTGGTTAAACGTAGAAGAATAACGTACGTGTGGACCCGGCTTAAGAGGTGTCTGCACGTAAAAAGATTTTTAAAAATGTATAATTTATCTGTGTTGTATTTCTCTTTTGTTTTTTATATTAATTTTCAAATTTTAACAAGGGGGTCAGCTGACCATTTGCCCCCCCCCCCCGAATCCGCGCCTGCTCAAATTCTATGATATTCGAGAGATTCAAGATTCGTAAAAATCTCAAAAAATTATCTCGAATACAATTATAATTAAGAAAGACCTTGAAATCCAAAAATTTTTTCTGCATATTGGTAAAAGGAATCATATATACGTGTAATTGAGAGAGAAACAAAATTTTAAAAAAGGACAAAATTGTATTAATATAATTAATTTACAGAAAAAAGTTTAATATTGGTTATTTATGACGTCACAGACATGACAAACAAAACAGCATTTGTAATTTACCTTTAACAATTTTTTTTAATTAAATATTTTCACTTTAAATAAAAATTTTACATATTTAAAGATTCGAATTTTGATTCTAGATTCGAAAGAAAAATTAAGATCTAGATTTGAGAAATATAGGATTTGACATTATATATATAATTACGGTACATAAAAGTACCACACAGTTTGAGTAAACTTTTTTTTTAAGTAGGGAAAAGGGAGAAATGCTTGTTGCTAGCTATGGCTATGTCCAATGTTGCCAGATTTTACTATTAAGCTCTTTATAAACTGACTTTATTAAAACGAATATTTAATTCATATGCATTTCAAATTGCATTAATTGTTATTTAATAAATATAGTGCAAAATCAATTCGGGAAACATATTTTATTTCAGAGACTCCCTGAAAATCGGAGATTAGATGGTCATCTGAGACTAGATGAGCCTGACACTTAAACCAGGTGCCCACCGACACGGGTTTAACATATTTTAATAGCTCAAACAAACTCTTGACATGTGAATGATGAAACTGTTCAATTCAACACGTAATGAAAGTTACATCAGATTCTTTCATTCACTTAAAAACTTGATTGATTTGTGGTATATCTTTAATTTCGTTGTTACTATTTAGATTTGAAAGCGGGGCTAGTAATCCGCATTTAGGATGCTAATTTTTACTGAGAAAAATCCAAAATACGTATATTTGACATGTTGAACACAATAAATCTATAGACACATTTCAATAATTAACTTATTTGTAAGTGATTGGAAACATATCTTATACAAATTATTATTATTTAGGCAAGTTACTAAAGGGGTGACCTACTCTAGCGTTTACGCTCATCACAGACGATCAGACATCCGTGAATATTTTATTGTCTTGTTATTTCAAATGTCGTTTAAATAATAAAAAAAGTTGAACAGTACCTACCAGCAAGGTCATCTAAACCATCAACAATCTTACAGTTATATAAATTAAAAACAATTTATTTAAAAAGGTTAAAATAAACTTTTTCTCAACGACGCGTTACCCATCACATTAATAAAACGGCGGCCAAGAGTTTAGGGATTCATGTTAGGGACGTGGTAAGAAAACCGGTATTTGACAGTTACAAAAGTTACTAAAACTATTGGTGTAATATACAGTTGTCACTTTTAATAAATAGTACCATTATCTATAAAATAATATTACTAGTAAACTGCTACAAAGACTGAATAAAAATTTTATTTTCTAACAGGCTTTGTAAAATTAATCCGAGTATTTTGTGGTATGTTCACAACACACATTTTAAAGAAATTTAAGAACTCTTAAATTTGGTTTTAAGTGTCAGAACTGTAATTCCCATAAGAAATAAATTAATACTAGGATTTTCTTCTCTAAGTAGACGGAGTCCTTAATAATTTACAAGGAGCACTCCTATTATTGAAGTTACATAATCATATTTCTCGTAATTACGTTTGTAATGTATGCACATATAACAATGGAGTGGTTAGAGGCAAGGCCGTAGCCAGCCAATAATTTCAGGGGGGGTTTAGTGGGCCCATCCCCCAATTGATGGAGGCTAGAAAAAATTCTAAATAAAAAACTGTTCTAGAAGCTATCTGAAGTGTTTTTTTTATTCCAACACTACCCCCTAACTATCGGAGGTTAAGACAAATTCTAAATACTAAACGCCTCTAGAAGCTCTCTGAAATGCTTTTTATGGTAACACAGCCCCCTAATTTGTACTTGTACCTTAATTTTGATATTGTTTGAACCATAAATAAAGCCATATATATTTTGTTCATAAGATTTCGGGGGGGGGGGGGTTGAACCCGGAACCCCTCCCCCCCCAACTGACTATGGCCTTGGTTAGAGGGTCCAGATACAACTTACAATGCCTGGCGATCCTATGTTAGGCGTGTTGTGCTGGTTTAAGGTTGTGTACAAGTTATGGGCTGCTGATACAGACCCTGGTTTAAGAAGGGAGAGTTAGATCCCTTAATAATAATTTTCTAATATCTTAATTCCATTGTATAAAAAATTATGTTTTGATAATTTTTATGTAAGCTTGTATTAACGAAAGACGTGTAATCTAGCTAACAGGGGCGAGATAATGGTTATCAACCACTTCTAAAAGCCATAAACCTTAGTAAAAGGGTGAGTAAAGATTCAACAAGGGAGGGTGGTGGACATTATAGTTCAGTAGAGGGCGGGTTTACACTGACTGCTGGCACGGGTTCGAGACCCTGTTCGAACACTCACCCACAATTAAAATAGACTCTGCATGTAGAAATGTTCCAGAGCAGAGGTTCCCAAGCTTGTATTGCTGGTGTCCTGGTGGCCAAGGCAGGAAGTTTGTGATGTCAATTTGTTATGTGCCACGTCACACTACAAATATATCAATATGATATTTATCTCACAGTGGAATAAATATTGCCAAAAACTATAATCAAGAACGAAAGATCCAGCATCCATTCCTAATTTTTTACCATTACTTTTTCCACCACATATTACTACCCGCTCAGGCTGTCCACATTTAACTTCACTAATGGGATAAGAGTAAATAAGGTATAATTTAGAATAAATATTCCCAAATTTTCACAAAGGGAGAGGGGTAAACCATTTAGGAATAGCTACTTCAGTAAACCCGGCCATGATCCAAATTGTAATCTCTCCATCACCGCCAATCCTAATGATATTAAATCCATGCCTTTGTCGACGTGACCACAAGCGCTAATCATAATTAAATACTAATAAATTTTTTAATTAAATTAAATATAGTTGAAAAATGACACCAGGACATGAGAATCTAACCTGGCTCCATGTTAAGGTCTGGTTTTTCAACTACCGTATATTTAATTTAGTTGGAATATGTATGGTTGGATCCAATTGTTCCAAAAGTTCTTGGTTTTAGAACCTATCATTAGTTATTGGTATTGTATGATTCCATTATTCACCAAATACCTTTCACTGGATTCTAGCGTTTCAAAACTACCCGTTTTTTAATATTGACATTTTTATATTTGTATTCTTTAAATGCTACAAAATACTTAATAAAATTCACATTCAGTCTAGTAACTATGCACTGGAAGTCAAAGTGTAGATATTATTATTAATAATATAATTTATCAATGAAATCCCAAATGTTTCTCAGTAAATAAAACTCTTAAACAACTCGTGCATACAGGTGCGTCCTGTAATGTTGCCAGTGAGGTGACCAGTTTAATTATCCTGGGACTGTTCTCAAGTCTGCAGAAGAAGGAAAGGTTCGTCCTTGCTCCACCCACTGCATGTTCCTTTCCTCAGCCACAATGTCAGCTAGTCAGCAGCATCGGGAGCAGGGTTTGGGTTAGGTTAGGGTCGGGACCCTACTCTCCAACCCGGAACCCCCGCGGTTCTGTTTAGAGCGGTTCTCTACCATGACAAGGTGATGTGATGTCGGTTCAACCAGTGGATCAAATTCTAGTGACTGTCAACTGGCCAGATAGTGATTGTGCTACTGCCCCTGGACACAACATTTCTGGGTTCGAAATCCTTTAGAGCAGTTTTCTACAATGACCAGATTATCTATGTTCTGGATCAGATTATAGTGACTGCCACACTGGCTGGATATTGATAATGTCACTATACTGGGTCACAGAGGCCTGGGCTCGATATCCATTACTGACGTGGTTGTTAGATCTACTTTTAATTGACGACATAAACTATTATAATTTTTAGAAAACAAAAATATATTTTTTAGTGAAAATTGTTATTAGAATACCTTCATTGTTCATTCAAGATCAAGATTTGGCTTATATAGGCCTACATCTCCTTTATGTCTATTTACCCTTCATAATAAGGCCTACCCACTTCTAACGAACATTTAGCACACACAAATATAAGTTTATATTAATCTTCAAAAGAACCCAAACAAAGGTGTTAGTCTGGTTTAATTTAGTTTTCCACTGTCAAGGAGTTAGGGTTTTCTAATCTCAGCTGGGTATGCTGAATTTTTTTTTTTAACTTTGTATTTCCCCACTCTCTCTCAACGCAAATACTGTTGTGATTTATTACTGGTTGTTTCATTAGATTCACACTAATGCAGGCGCACTTATTCTAATCTACCTTTATCATCTATCCGCCTAAGATAAATTCGTTAATAGCCACGTACCCGCTTCAGTGGCATAATGTTCTAAGGTGTCACTCTCGTGTTCGACTGGCCTGATGCTGAAGGGGAGATCAAGGTTTGAATCCCAGCAAGGTTTACTGAGGGTTTTTTTTAAATGGTTTCCCACTCTCCTTCCACGTCAATGTAGGTAAACTACTTCTAAGATGCTTCCTTCTTCATTCATCCCTAATCTATTGAGCTAATTACCATATATGCGCATAACCTGAACTAACAGTAAGACACGGTGATTAAAAAAAATAAACAGGTCTTGTAAGTGTTAATTCAAAAATGCAAAATGTATTTATTTATTAATATTGGGAAATTATTTTAAAATCTAATGTTAAATAATGCACGTCCATTACGCAAGAAGATGACTATATTCCGAAGCACTGCGTGTTGGTCGAGAAGTTTATATTGGGAGAGTTTCACGGACACGGACTGTACCATCATTATGGCAGCGCATGTATACCTGTTCCTTCAACACCTCGGACGGACGAGCCCGAAACGGGCCGAGCCAGTCCCCAACTAAATAATTACTCTTTCATCTTAGGTCTTCTTTTTATTTGTCTTTTTACATATAAAAGCCTTGCCTTCTATATCGCTGTTATTTTTTCACCATCTTTCAAATCCTGCTTGACTCAAGGTATATTGCGTGATCCCCTCTCGCATTTATAGTCGGAACAACACAGAAAGAGACTTAACGATAAAGCAAATCCAATTTTCTTTAAATTAAAAATAGCCAATCATTAAAACGGTTGTTAAAATTAGCAAACGTTACAGTTGCAAAACAGATGTGAAAATTTTTCAAACTATAATTTGTAGATATTTAAGCTGTCATTAAGGTGGTATGCGAGTGAACGCGAGTTAAGGTCGGTATGTTGTCATCTTTGAAAGGGGGAAAAAAAAATTGTGCTCAGCATAAATCAAATGTTGCTTCAGTAAATAAATGTATCGGCCTAGGTTGGTAGGGAGAACAGTATTTGAGAATTATGATAATTCTAAGACAGCTTTCATAAATGTAGGTTATACCTAAAGTCACGTAATATGCACTGCCATCTTTGATATATATAGTAGGCTTAGCAACATCTATAAAATAATACTAAAGTATTGTAAAATGTTGACCATTAAAAAGTTTACATAATACTTTGGCACAATTTTTTGCTGCCAGTGAATACAAGTACCAATCATTTACACTGGTGGCTAGACGTATAAATAATAATTGTTCCTAGTTGCGTATAAAAAGGTTGATCTCGCAGCAATTTTCAGTCGATCGAGTAAGAAAACCATACCATCACGAAAAGGCAGGCTTACCTCGCATTATTCCACTATGGTACAGCTTATAAGATAGAGCCATAGTGTAATCTCTCAAGGTAAGACTGTTACCTTGCTTGGTTCCACTATGGTGCAGCTTGTAAGATAGGGTCATGGTATAATCAGTCAAGACAAGACTGTTACCTTTCAGGGTAAACGTTATGTACATTCTATTTATTTTATGTATTTTCTATAAAGGCATTAGCATAAGTATTGGAGGAAATGTTGAATTTAAGGAATTAGTACAAGATTTATATAAAAAAAATAGTTAAAAGTAAAATGGAGAAAGTAAGGGTGATCACAGGAAATGTAAAATTCGATCGGGACCCCAAAAAGGTTGCCAACCCGTGATTTATTGTGAAAATCTCTGAAAGCAAAATATAACACTGGAGTAGCAAACATTATGTTAACTCCTTGATCTTGTCTTTGTTGCTCATTTCTATATTCAACATATTTCAAAAGAAATATATACATCACTACCTTCTTTTTTCACCACGCATAATTGGCATTGAGAAAGATGTTAAAAATATTAAACAATCCTAAGTAAAGAGTTTAATGTATTTTTGTATGTATGTCATTACTGAAATATGAAAACTAATCAAATATCACATTATGATCTAGATATTTCAGGAATATATATTGGCTAAACCTATGTAAATTTGGCATTTTCATAAGTGCTACTAATAATCACAGCACTTTTTTTTCTTCTTCTAATTACATTTATAGAGTAGCGATGAATAAGATGAAATCTAGAAGGAATTTACCCCCATTTGCGTGGAAAGAGAGTGCATATAGGATAAATTACCCTCAACAACTCAGTCGGGATTCGAGCCCCAACCTCCTGTGACTGGCGACTTATATAAACCTGACATTTAATCCACGTGCCCACCGCAGTGGGTCGTAGCCCAATAACGGCCCTATAGAAAACAATTGCCTGTCGTACACAATCGATTGTGATGGTTTTGTTTATTTGGTTGATTTAGCATGGGTACTCGTAATTTCTGTGTGTGTAGCAACTCCTTAATATAGTATTTAAACTTCTACCTCAAATTTAGGGTATAGCAGTTATGTAAAGAGTAATTCACTACAAAAGACAGCACAGCATTGATTCAAATTTATAAATAACATCTTTTTTTTTTAGAGGGACAAATTGTTCCAGTGGTTTTTATTTTCCAGGTAGTTTTCTTTGGTATATTTTCATGAAACACTCTCGTAGCCCAACTTTCTTTTTAAAAAAAGTTTATACAAACAACTACTTAAAGTTAAAAATGAATATTTATGACGTTGAAAAACAATTTTTGAAATATTTTTCAAGCTATTATTTTGTTTAACTGTTATGGCTGGAAAACCTGCTGACTAAAATTGAATTCCATTAACATTGTAAATTATAGATTAATTTACTACGTATGACATGTAGATAACGTCCAGGGCCATCCTTGAGGTGTGCCAACGGTACGGCCACACAGGGCCCCAAGATTTGGGGGGCACCGCGCTTGGTTAGGTTAGAGGACAAAACAAGTTAGGTGTAGAAACTTTTGCTCGCTCGTTCGCTCCCTGTATAAGCAATCTAGAAAATATTGTTAGAGTGTAAAAACAAAAATATAATCGTGTGCTTTGATTTATTGAACGAGTAAAACGAGTTTTCCGTTTTAACTCCACCGATTTTCATTTGTCCCTCTGTATTTGGTGGATATGTTTCAAGATAACTTTTTAACGCATAAACAAATTTAATACAAACTTGGTGCAGTTGTTCTTTACACCTCCATACAGATACATTTCGTTGGGGAAGAAAATTCGAACTGAGGGTTGGGGATAAATCAACCTTTATCTATACAAAAACATGATTTCCAGCATTAATTGTTACATGTATTTACAGTTTAGGTCGTTTCCTAGTACCGTATACGGCTGATAATTAGTATAAATGGGCATGCTATTGTAATAACATTTTTTTAATGTAATATCGTTAACTGTGAATTAAAATTGCACACCAGAGTGAGTTCAAAATTAAACATAAGCCTCTTCTTAAATACAAAAATGATTTAAACATTTATCCGAAGTACATTTTCTCCTTAAAACTACGTACCAACTTTGAACTTTGACTAATTTTATTTCGCGCCGCTTGTAGACTAAGCTTTCAGCCACACCAAATAAATCTCTGAAGGTGTTTGGATAGTGTCTGAATCACGTCTTAACTTTATTTACATCTAATTGTGGTCACGAGGACAATGTCATCAATCTCGTATTGTCTGGTTTGCCAGTGCCAATGTACGGGTGAAATTAGGGGAGTGAAGTCGTTTTCCGGATCCCAGCCGGGTGTATTGAGTTATTTCCCTAATTTTTTTTCTCACTCTCTCTCCATAAAAATACTGTTACACTCCCTTTATGTGAGGAATGCCAGGCCTCCACCGTGGTTCGGATTCCACGTTAAAATGTAGGTCCTCCATTTCATCTCACAATCACCCTACCATACGAACGGGTAGTAAGACGCGGTGCTAATAATAATAATAATAATAATAATAATAATAATAATAATAATAATAATAATAATACACTCCTTTTAAAATTCTACCTTCCTCATTAGTTTAAATATGCGTGTATCCCGGACTGGATAAAACGTAAAACACGCGTCTCTCATATAAATTATATATTAATTTATTTTCCGTCTCTATACAACCCCCGTTTTAAACGTCCAAACAACGTGAAGCTGCAAGGTTCAATATTCTTTCTGCAAACACACAGTAATCACCTTTATAGTTTTATACCTCTAAGGCGAATTGCAAGTCATGCGCGACGACGGAGGAATTTCTAGAGTTCATGTTTCTTAGCCCTTAGGGATGTTAGACGTTTCACTCGATATTGTGTCGGAAAGAGATTGGACGTGAAATTCTGTGTTTGGATATTCAAATCGTATCAAAGTAAAAATATGAATGGATGGATATAAACTATGTGGAAATAATATGTATTCGGTGACACAAAATATCAACTACATAAAAACAAAACAAAATGATTGTAAATTATAAGAACCACTCAACTTCAATTGATGCTTTTATTTTGCAATAATAAAATCGGAACACTTTAAAGTGCATTAGTCGTATATCAATGTATTGTAGGTTTATTTGTTAGTTAAGGTGAATGTGTTAACATAACAGCATACAGCTTTTAAAATAACAGGACCTACCGCCACCCGCATCAGTGGGCGCGTGGGCGAAGGCATCGTGTAGTTTGGTTTTCCAGTGATGGGGAGATCGGAGTTCAAATCTCAGCAGGGTGTAAATTGGTGTCTTCTAAACGGTTTTCTCATAATCCATCCACTAAAATGCGGGTGTATTTACTCTCAATAATACCGTCTTCTTCCTTACTCCATTAGTGTAAATACGCGGATGACCTGAACGAGTAGTAGTGTAACGTGGAGCACAAAAAGTCCTAGTTTCCATAAACAAGGGTAGGATTATTCGAATAAAATAAAACTTTTGAAGAATTTGTGTAGTTTTTTTTTCAATAACATATGAATACCCACGGTTAAAACATGTGTGTTGACTGATTTAAAAACACCTTTCTGTTCCTTTACTATTATTTTGTTTTTCAGATAGAAACTATATCCCTCAACACATAGGTACAGTATAAAAGAGGCGAGAACTTTCAGAAAATCTACTTGTAAGCCTTAGGCCGTCAAACCCATGGCTCCCCAAATGTTTACTGTACATTTACCCCTCTATAAAATCTTGCATAGGAGGCCTATAGCAGGGTTTGCCAATAAGGCAAGAGGCACGCTAGATTATTTTCTTAGGACGCAGATTTCACTGCTGTTGCCTCAGTATTTTTCTCTTTTTTTTACCAGAGCACCCTTGTTATATTAATAAACAAGGGTGATGATGTAGTTTAATATATGATAATCATAACTTCCCAATTATTCTGTGGTTTGATAAATTGTCATAACAATTCAAACAAGTTTCCTAAGAATTATTTACACTATTTTTCTACGGATAGTTCAGATAGTAAAACTCGGGCACGCAAGAAAAACTTTTGTTCTACTTGTGTAATATTTTTAATAATAATAATAATAATAATAATATGTAATTGTTATAATACTTTCATTACTTACTTACTCAATGGCATTAGGAATTCTAAAGTGCATTGCAGCACTTAGAAAAGTACGCCACCTATCCCTACCTTGAGCTGGTTCTATCCAGTCCACCTCATTACACCCTATCCCTATCTTGAGCTAGTACTATCCAGTCCACCTCATTACACCCTATCCCTATCTTGAGCTAGTACTATCCAGTCCACCTCATTACACCCTATCCCTATCTTGAGCTAGTACTATCCAGTCCACCTCATTACACCCTATCCCTATCTTGAGCTAGTACTATCCAATCCACCTCATTACACCCTATCTCTTTCAGCTACATTCTAATGCTACCCTCCCATCTGCGTCTAGATCTTCCAAATAGTCTCTTTCCGTTGGGTTTACCAATCAGTACCCTAAACACGGTTCTAGATTCTCCCATTCGCGCTGAATCTCCTGCTCACCATAAATCTACGAGACTTGATTATCTTAACAATGTCTTGTAATGCGTACCGGGTATGTAGCTCATCATTACGTAGCCTCATCTACTACCCAATATCTTCATCCTTTTTTGAACCAAATAGCTTGCTAAGCACCTTGTTTTCTAACAATCTAAATTTTATTTCGTTATGTAAGTTAAGAGACCACGTTTCACACCCATAAGAGAAAAACCGGTAAAATTATTGTTTTGTATGTATAATACATTCAATAAGATTAATAGTTAATATTGATGATGAAATACTTCAACATTGCATTTTTCAGCCCAATATTCCAATAGCACGCAAAATAATTTCACCGGAAGTTATCGATAATTTAAGCACGCGCTCTCAAAAAAGGTTCGTCTTCCCTTGTGTATAGAGTGAAAGGGGAAATCAAGTAATGAACATAATGACCTTATTCAAACAATAATGCTTCCTTCTTTACGTCCCTGGAGATAATTCTTTGAGCTCTACCTGTTCGTTTAGTTTTTAACTTAGATTCAATATTATGTTTTATTTCACGCAACTCCCTCGATGGAATTACTCACGACAGAATGTTTTCCGCCCACACTCAATATGAACACAATTACAAGATTAGGCCATCAGGCTGGGTTTGGTTAATTTACGCTATAAAATCCCACTAGCCAAGATATCATACCGCATCCGAAAAGCGTGTCATGTGCTAAGTTCCATCATACTACGGCCGTAAACATTACAAATTCAAGGTTAAATCGTGCCATGTCCGTAAAATCAAGCCAGGTACAAGGTTAGATCATACCATTTCCATGAAAACTTGCCATATTCCACAAGAACTGTTCGAGTAAGGGGCCGTCGTTAAATTAAATTACGTAAGGGTTTTTTGGGGGGATGGTCAGAGGGAGGGGGGCGTCAGAAACCATCTTACGTAAGGTTTTTATCAATGAGTGAGACTAAATCTTAAAAAAAAAAAAAAAAAA
>CABFWO010000561.1:177236-195113 GCA_902155825.1 Timema genevievae
TGAGTCACGTGTTTGTTTTTTCCCCTCCCTTCAGGATAACTCAACACCCCCCATCCCCCCCAAGAATTTTTACAAATCTGTTCTCCCCCATTCACCACTGTTCCCCTCAAAGATGCCAGGGCAAGCTGACGCGATGTGCAAATAATGATTATAAATGTCGACTTTTCTTCTTTTTTTTCCACCCTTCCACCCTCCTTCCCTCCTACTATTCGCATCGTTTTGGTTTTTGTCTTTTGGTGCCTAGGTCGATGACATCCTGACCCTTCAAGACTTATACTCTTCCTTGATTTTTCGTGCGATAGTGTATTATCTACAGTTTATCCAGCACATGATTCTTTTTTTTTAAATTGGAGAATAAACTTAAAAACAAATTAGCTTTAGTTGAATTTGTTCATGAAGTTATTTTTATTTTTATTATGTTAGCAAAAAACAAATCTTTATGTTCAATTTGAATGCAATGTAATATTAACACTGAGGCACGTAAAAAAAATTAATATATTATTTTCCCTTTTTATAAAATAAGGCGTGGTAGCTTTTTTTATAAACAAGTCTAAAAAACAGTAATTGTCAAAATTAACCTTGCATGCCAATGCAACAAAACGTCTTTTCAGGTGACATTCTGATGGATAGACTCTGTAAAATAAAAAATATAAAAATTAGGATGGGGTTTTGAGCCTTAGTAATGCAGTTGAACAAGTTTAGTGATCTATCAACTCAGCTATCCAGGATCTAGTTTAACGTGTTTAGTGACCTATCAATGCAGCTATTCAGGATCTAGTTTAAGGGGTTTGTGACCTATCAACTCAGCTACCCAGGATCTAGTTTAACGTGTTTAGTGACCTATCAACTCAGCTACCCAGGATCTAGTTTAACGTGTTTAGTGACCTATCGACTGAGCCACCCTGGATCTGATCATCAATGGTTATTTAATACGCTATATTAGAACGAGTTTTTGGATATCAAAGTTGGTAGGGCAGTCAAAACGACCACGATCAAATCGATCTTCGGATGTCACTTAAATCTGAATTTACATGCAAATGATGATGTTTAATATCAACCAATTGCCACTATTTGATCCCAATCGCTCGTTTCATCCCAATCGCACGCTATCCATTGAATAGTCTTCCTGTTTTCATCCCAGGCTATTCATATTCAACCACAGTAGTGAGGTAGAGATGAGTAGGAAAGTAGCATTTAGAGCAAGTGTGCGCGTATTTGCGTGAATGGCGAGTGAAAAACACTCTCAGTAAATCCGTCCAGGATTAGAATCCCGACCTCCCCGTCAATATAAAACCAGACTTGATGTTTTAAATAAAGATATAAAATGACATATGCGCATTGGGTGTTCAACTTTGTACCTTTGACCTAGCGTGGTAAATCTTAAAAACTGAACTACCTAGGAACAGCGGTAAAGCATCGTCTTGGGTTCGATTCTTTTGTCCATATGTCATTTTTCAAATATATTTAGATGGAAGCCTGTGTATGAACTGCTGTAGGCCTATACCATTAGGCCTCTAGGCCTACTAATTATGTCAAACATTTAATATTAAACAAGCCAGACATTTAATCCACTTATCGATCAAGTTATAAAAATATATATATATAGGAGATTTCTAAAATAAAAACATTTGTGTTCAAACCTATTTTAAAAATGAGTTAGCCTATATGTGTCACTGTTGCACGCCCTACTTCTATTTATTCTGACTTCTCTCTCAAGATAAATCACAATGAAACTGGTTGGATGAAGCCGCGCGTTTGAGAGAGAACTTGAAGGAATATCCTCACTTCGCACTCGTTGGCAAGATAACCAAATTTCTTTTGTTTTCACTCTCTCGATCCCCCCTCTCTATCCCCCGGCCTCTCTCTCTCTCTCCTCACATGAAAGAACTGTATGGACTGTCAGTCTGACCCACTATAAGCAGTCTTCACAACCTACAAAATAACCTTGCTTGTCTAAACGCTAATGGACGAATAGAAAAAAAAAAAATTATCTGCTTCGCTGCTTTATACTCATAGTTTGTTTCCAAGTGGCCGTACGTGCAATCCTTAATATTATAAGCTGCTGTCTTATTCATCAAAAGGTTGCGCTTCCGGCCCCTTTGCATGCTAATATTCCTCGTCATAGAATGCATACAATTAATGAAAACAGGATTTTAATATTTTCATACAATCAGATATTCATTCTATCAAGGAAATAACTTCAGTCAAATTTTCATATAAAGAGTTTTTTTATAGAAAATACAAACATGTGTTTTGTTAACATTATTAACATTTACTGGTATTATATTATATATAGGTATTGAAACTATTGATGGCAATTTTTTATATCGTACAGCACATATAATTCGGAGGGACTTTGACATCAAGGTTCGGTCACCCTTGTGTGTAGACTATTAGCCACTCTGGTGGCACAGAGCTTTGTCCAGGGTACACCTGTGGAGGTTGTCTATACGCCACGTCGTAGCCGCAAATGAAACTATGTTATGATAGTAATTATGAAGTTATGAAGCTGGGGTGAGTCTTAACCTAACTTAAGCCTAACTAACCAAACCTTGATGACCGTTGAGATCATTCGCCTTAAGGGTAAAATACCCGAGGTACCAACTGGGAATCGAATTTGGGACCCTTAGGCTCGTACACCATGGGGCTGCTTAGTATTGATAGTGATATCTGTATATTACATAACCTAATATATGAATACGTGAAAGGGGATCTACTTAGTTTCCTAGCTGTATAAAAATATCTTCATATTAAAATTGTACCGTATATTTATGACCACTAGTGTGAGAGAAGTGCTTAGAGAAAGTTGTACGTGTATTACGGTTATAGCATAAGTGCACCACCTACTTGAATAGAAATAACCGTAATCAAACTGCGACATTTTTTATGACAGTAACGAGTCTGAAGCGTCAAAACTACTAAAACAATCCTCAATTATTTTATCATTTTCTGTGGTGACTTTGTTAATGAATAACTAATTGTTCAAGGAAGGATAAATTTATGCTTCTTGCCATTAAATTTGAACTTAAAACAGATACATTTAGAGTGAAATGTCATTGAAAATAGCTAATCTGACTTTACCTTGATTTTTTTTTAAATTTTAAAAGTCACAACCTAGTTTTTTAAACTTATAAATACCTCTATTTTGGAGTTAACTATATTTCTAAATAAAAAACTAATTCGTTTTATTAATAAGGCATAAACGCTCCAGTAGATGGTCCCCTTAAGATTGTTTGTTAATAAACATCGGAAACTAAATCACACAAAAAATTATAATAAAATAAATTAGTACCAAAAGTTCACAAAAGAAAATCGAAAGCTTTTCCAAACTCCATCCACATTCAAGTGTTACTTGTTCAATTGATCTAGGACCATCCAATTCATTTCCAGTTAAATTGATTTTTAAATTATGCTAGACTAATTTTTTAAGAAACTTAATTTATAATCCAAATAAATGCATAATATCTTTCTGCTGCATGCACTGTACAATTTTTTTTAAATTCCCTTACAGTTGATTTGTTATTTTCATTAATCTGAACTATTTCTTCCCTCACCTCCATCCCACTTCCTTCTATTTAGTAAGAATTATTAAAGTTCTATTGTATTTTCTTCAGTACAAATTTGTATGACTATTACAATAAAAATCTTACGCTTTCATATTGCTAAACTTATCAACAACAAACAATTCTTTAGCATAATTCTTAGACAATCTCGACTTAAAGATAACATTATTACATAGAGTATAAAACATATATTAGATAATATGAATAAATGAGCAAATAATCGCATGTCCAGACCACTATAACATGATTTTAACTTATAATTATTATTTTTAGCGCCGCATTTTATTACCCGTTCGGGCTATACGCTCATGTACTAATAACGCTAATGGGTCAAGGATGAGTAAGATTGGATTTAGAGGAAGTGTGCCCACCCTAGAGTGAAGGGTGAATGGAAAACCAAATTGGAAAAAACCACTCTCCATGCACCCAACCAGGATTCGAACCATGATCTCCCCGTTATTTGTAGTCTAGTCTTAAGATCGCGTTGTTTTCACCGTAGCCGTGTTTTCCACATCTCCGGGTAACAGCTCGGTGTATAGGTTTGCATATCAATCAGGAGCTCCCATTTGAAATATGTCATTAGCTGTATTGCGTCCACTGTAAGATCAACCTAAAAGTGTAGATTGTAGACGATAGGAGAGACTACCACTGTGAATACAGATTTCTTTAAACCAAAAATATAATTCAAAACCATGAAAATATTTGGTTGACAAAGATGGCCTAGAACCATTATAATATGAATGAGTGGATGAAAGTAGTTTTCTAACCCCTATTAAAAAGTTTAAAATTAATTAATTAATTTAGCACCACGTCCTACTACCCGTTAGGGTTATACGCTTAAGTACTAATTAAGCTAATGGGTTAGGGATTGGGAAGGTTGAATTTAGAGGAAGTGAACCCCCATTTGTGTGGAGGGATAGTGGAAAACAATTTAAGAAAAAACACCCCCAGTACACCTGACCGAGATTCGAACCTTGATCTCCCCATCCTCGGCAGTCTAGCTAAACACGAAACTAGCGCGTTAACTAACTATGCCACCAAGGCAGCTCAAGCTTTAAATTAAGAGCGCAATATTTTTTAGTTGATGTTGAATGTGTGCAACATTTAGACCTGGTATTTGGCAAATTAACCCTTAGAGATGATCGAATAGAGAGTATGAAGATTTTCTTTGACTGTATTTAATTAAATATTGTTAATCGTTTAAGAGCTTTCCTTAAGATGCAAGTTATACTTTTTTTAAACTTGATTTTTTATGTTTTGTTTCAACGCAGAGGTCAGAGTTTAAATCAAAACTGGGTGTACTTACGTGTTTCTTCCCAGTGGTTTACCACACTCCCTAGGCGAAAATTCAGGTACACTCCTTATAAATTTCAACTTGCTCAAGGGTGTAAAATATGCGGACAGCCGGGACGGGTCATAAGACGTGGTGCCTTTTATTTTTAAGTTATTTAAATATTTTGTTGCAAATAAAATGTATTTTCAACTCGAACAAATTAACACCCTCCTAGTTTTGTGTGGGGGAGGGGGGGCTCTTAATGAACACAACTGTCTTTAACGTGAATGAACTACGGTCATTTGAACCTACCACTCGCCTCTGGTCCAGTTGGTTATCTGTGCCATGTGTATCTCTCTGTACATGTGTCCTCGTGTGTCGTCTGTGCAATCAACACCCACGCAATTAAGAAGTGACCCGCCAGGGGGTAGTATATATATCGATACACGGACGATAGATCAACAATCAGCGGGCTTGGGGCCAAACATCGCATCCTCCACCCCCACCCAGTCTCAACCCCCTTTTTACAACAAACAGAACACAACACTCATTCATTCACTTCGGTCGTCAATAATGGGCAGTCGTGTTCCGACAAGGGGTGTAGCACTGTAGCACCCCTTGTAAGCCACGATGATCCCAACATCACAGACAAATTAACTGCTACTGGGGATGTTGAGGGGGAGGTTGATTGTTTATCGGAAATAGTCCAGTGGTTTTACACGGACTTGGTGATTAGAAATCTACACTGAATTACGAATTACTTTAGAATGCCTTGCCATAGCGGATAGTTTGCTTGACTATGATCCATGAAGTTGGGGTGCACTATGTGCATGGTACATCTAGACTGTACAATGTACAGTACATAGGGCGCCACCAATGACTGTACACTGTTCAGTTTAATTGTTATAGAAATAACATTTTACAAAATACAAACACATTTTTTGTAACCAAAATTAATAACATTTTAATATTTTATTGGTGTAGTTTTCTTAGTATTTATAATATCTATCAAAAATGACAGCGCCATATCACATAACCTGGCGTATGAATACGTGAAAGTAGATCAAGTAAATTTTCTAGATGTGTGAAAATTGAAAATTGGGCTGTAATGAAATTTCAAATTGTTATATAATGATACATTTATATGGATATTTTTGTTTACATAAGCAACTAAACTCAACTAACGAGATTAAGATGAACGACTGCAACACAATAAAAATGTAACCTATTCGGCTATTATTATTATTTTAGTTGGTCATATTTATAGTATTCATGTAGTGTTTAAAATGTTAAACGGCATCAGACACGCCCTCATCGGCGGGATTATGGACTAAATGTCAGGGTCGTCTAATATGGTTTTCTGGTGACGCGGAGGCTGAGGTTAGAATTCCGGTCGTGTGTACTATTTTCCCAAACAGTTACTCTTCCTTCCTCCACGTAAATGCGATTATATTGCCTCCAAAACTATACTTTCCTCGTCCTTACCCCAATAGTATAATTGAATGAGTATAGCACGGGCATCTGGTTTATTGCCATGTCACAGAATACATAAGTGTAAAGTTTTGTTCTGGCAGTGAGCAGGTTTGTAGTTTATGTTTATGTCAAGAGTAGAACTTGTTCATCACAATGACAGATGCGTTGAATCGAGGCAATACCCCTAATTCACATTGATTTATACTGTCCTGGATGAATGAAGGGTCGGCATTGCCAACTTTAACCGTTCCATCAAGTAGGAGCTATTTTTATTTGCAACCCGATACTGATTTTGAGCAAATCTAAGAGACATTTATCTGAACACGCCTTTCGGATCTTGACCTACTCTTACACCAACTTGATGGAAGCGCCAAGCCGGTTTGGGGGTGTTTAAGCTGAATTTGCTTGTTGAGCTAAGAGCTGCATTCACGATCTCTTCTCCTCGTTCTCCTACGATCGTGATTACAATGAAAAAGTATATGCGAGATGAGGTTGCAAAGAATACATTTCGGAAGGTTTTGGTTTATCTTAACATTCTTAAATGTAATTCATTCATTCATATTCTAATACTCCAAGAGATGTATTCTTCAGACATTACTTTTTTTTACCGTGATCAACTATCCATCCATACGCATTTTTAACTATGTTAGGAAGAAGGGAAAATTATGAGGGAATGTGCCCACATTTGCGTTGAAGAAGAAGTAGTAATTTAGGGGGGAAATCTCTTAGTACACTCAGACAAGATTCGAATTCCGTTTTTACCGTGATCAACTATCCGCCCATACGCATTTTTAACTATGTTAAGAAGAAGGGAAAATTATGAGGGAATGTGCCCACATTTGCGTTGAAGAAGAAGTAGTAATTTAGGGAGGAAATCTCTTAGTACACTCAGACAAGATTCGAATTCCGGTCTCTGCCACTGGAAAACTAGGATAGGTGGATCTAACAGTCTACAGGCCCACTTATACGGGTATTTTGAAATATATAATATAAATATAAGAAATTATTTTCAATGTTGGCAATTTTATATTGATTTAAAAATCTCTTGAAAGATCATAGTAGACCTAAAAATGTGATACATTTGTATTAATCGGCTAGTATGGGTTATTATCTAAATTTAGATCAGATTGGATTAAAATGCAAATTCATTTTGTTTTTAATAGTATATAAAGTATAGATTCGAAAACATAAAACTCTTTAACAATAAAATATCAGAACAGTATAAATTTATTTGGATATGCTATATTTTAAATTATTCTTATCTTGAATATCTTAGAGCAAGTGTACTAATTTTGTTTTCTATTATTTTTCAAATAAATAGGGATATCTGTGGAACAGAAACAGTTAACGTTTTAAGTTTTAAATTTTAATAAATTAAAACTAATTTTTAAGAACATGTTTAAATTATGTATTTAATTTTCACTTTCTTAACACTGATTATAACAATACACAGCTTAAAATTTAATTGATCTAGGATAGTACTGTTTTAATATACAGCTAGCTTTAGCGCTAAATATTTATTAGATAGAAGGACGAACCCATAGAAAAACAGAAAAAAAATAGCTTGGTCAGTGCCATTTGAAATCGATTTAGGATACCCTAGGCCAGTGGTCCCCCCTCTAAATATTCAGCCACAGGAAAAATCAGCATGTTGTTCAATTAATTATTGGTATTAATAATAAATAAAGGTAAAAAAATTACTAAAATGTTCTTAAGCTTCATTAGCTCCATACATACATACATACATACATACATACATACATACATACATACATACATACATACATACATACATACATACATACATACATAACACACACACACATACACACACACACACATACACACATACATACATACATACATACATACATACATACATACATACATACCCCGCCGTTCCCTTACGGGGTAGGCAATAAACTGTGCATATAGCTCAAAAAACAACTATTCCATAAAGTAAATTTCTTAAAATTGAAATAAATTAAATATTATTTTTCTAAACCAAAATAAATAAGAGTTAGATTGACACTAGGAATAATTTTTTCCTCCACAAGATTCTTCATCTTTTATTAGGTGAATTCTGGTGCACTTTATTATTATTTTTAATCCCGTTATCTCTCCTATGGACTTTGATAGGATAGTTCCAAGAAATTACTGACCAGCACACACTTAAATAGTAGCTACGAATAAAAACTATACATTCGTAAGTCGAGCAGTCATTCACTGTCCTTGCAAAAAGCACGTGATTACATTCATATTAGCATTCGATGACGTATTAAGTCACTGTCGTTACAGCCACATTGCTATGACTGGTCTGAATCCACGCACATATTACAGTAGTGGGGGGAAGTGGGGGAGGGGGGGACGACTCTGCCACGGTAGACTATGCACACAACAATAGGCCGTTGATGTCTGGTTGATAAACGCGGGCAATTACCAACAAAAAGCTTTACAACGCAGATACATTTGACCTCAAACTAACAAAATATGATCCGTACAACAATTTCTCCCGCAGCGGTTCGCTTGCCAATATTGATTTTGTTTTAACCCTGTAAATGTACCACGAGAGGGTTAGTAAGGGGAAGGGGGTGAGTTGGGGTGGAGGATGGGGATGTAAAAGGGTAGAGGTGACGGTATTTATAAAGCAGCAAAGGGCAAGCTGCGAGATATGGTAATATGTCCCCGTCCTCTAATTAAACAGGGGTCGGGGTGGTGGGTGATGTCGGAGAATGTCCCTACCCCCTTCCCACCCCGCAACCCCCTTGTGACAGAATTATAAAGTGGGAGAGTTGAATCCCTCACCCGACCCCACCCCTCTGGTACAAGGCCTGCCTGTTCGCAGATTCACAATAACCAACAGGAGGCCTTGTCCAGCGTTAGACCGCATACAGTCGGGGGAAACTTGCAAACAGAAAAAAGGACCGGGACGAACCAAAAACTAACCGGCAACTTTTTATTTTGTTCATCATTATAACAATCGCGACTTAGTTTAATGAGACGTGAATGAAATGAAGTGTTTTTTTTTAAATGTAGTTGATTATTGTTTTATTTTTAAGAATATGTTCTTAGATTTACTGTGGTTAAGTGATAGAAGTGGCTTAATGTTTAGAGTATACTTGTTCGATTCCGGATAGTGCTGAAGATATTTCCTATGTGTAGGTTATAAGGGCTCGTTCCGTCAACCAATAAGTAAATATCTATGCCTAAGCGTGTATCATTTGGCGTACTGTCCAAGTTTAGTTAGTTTGTAAGTCATGTGGTGATATATATTTTGTCTATAAATGAATCGCCCGTTAAATAACCCCAAAATCAAATTTAGAGCTTCTATAAACTGCTTTTGTATTTAGATGAAAGAAATAATCAATGCAATACTGCTAAATTAGGTAATGCCTATATTCGAACCAGGGTCATCTATACCTTTGGTCAACCGACCTAACCACTAGGTCACGCCAAGGAACCTTACGCCGCGATTAGTAAATTGGTTGAATCTACCAGTGTTCTATGTATACAGTAAAATAAACCAATTTCGGTGAGTTATTAGCAACGAAATAATTTTTGTGGATCACGTGTGATTCGTTTTATTATTTAATTGCGGTTATTTAATTAAGTTTTAAAATAACAGGTCTTGGATGAATGTCATCCAGTTATAAAGACCACTCAACGGAAATAATTGCGGTAAAAAAAGCATGAGGCAGGCCGGGTATCGTTTAGTTGATCTTAATTATATATAGCATCAAAGGCTTTTCAAGATGTGACGTCGTATTATTTAATTTTTTACTATTACGTTTTAATCATACCAGTTATTAAGGACTTAATTTAAGCTACAAGGATGAAGAAGGTAGTTCAGCGGATGTGCACCTAAGTAATTATCGTGTAGAGGGGACGGGACTCCCCTTCCATTCCAGTCAATCTGTCAGAGATTCGAACCTAGACCTGCATGTCACTGGTGATTCATTCCATTTCGAGACTGATGCCTTAAGCCACGCGACCAAAGGAAAGTATTTTACTCTAGATAAATAATCAAATTGGAAATAATATCTCATGATGTTCCATTGCGCTTGGACCTTCGATGAGAGGAACTAAAAAGTAGTTAATCAAATTCGAGAGTCACTGTAGCTTTCATATGTTCACCACTATTTTATTCATATTTTTTGTGTTTTCTTCCTTCTCTGATTTAATTTTCTTTTAGTAAATTCTCGTTTATTTGAATAACTGATGAATGTGTCCATGGGGTTGCGTTTTGGTCATAAAATGAGTAGACTTAACGACATTACATCTTTTAAAGTACCTGCTACCCGCTTCAGTGGCCGAATGGTCCAAGACGTCACTCTCGTGTTAGACTGGCCATCTAATAGCGGGGAGATATAGGTTTGAGTCCCAGTCCGGTCGACTGAAGGTGGTTTTCCCTAAGTGGTTTCCCACTCCTCTTCCACCCAAATGTGGGTATATCAGCTATTAAATGCTTCTTTTATCATTCCTATCCTAATTAGAGTAATCATACAACTATCATAACATGAACAGTCAATAAGACGCGGTGATAATAATAGTAATAATACTTGTTAACATCGTTAAATAAATTCTCTCTATCAAATGCATGTACTTGTATTATTTTATTAGACCGCAACTATTTCACTTTAAATGTTTTATATTTATAAATACTGTGGGCCATTTGAATATCACAATAATCATATTATGTTTTGGCTAGTCATTTAAAAAATATATATTGAAATTAACATTAGGTTTTAATTCAAAGCTGTTCACAAACATTCATTTATATTGAATTGAAAATTAACACCTCTATATGGAAATAGAACCCGGGAATTTCAGTTTAGAGTGTTGAAGTTCTTATTATTGAGTCATACATCGCTGACATATTTTGAATTGTGTTTGTAAACTGAACATAACCCAAAACTAAATATTAAAAACAACTTTTAAATTAAATTAGCATATAAAAATACTATGAGTCACCATGATAGTTCCAAGTCCCTAACAATCTCACTTCCACGGTAGACTTTGCCTTAAAATAATGAGTTACGTATTACAATGGGCAGAGGATAATCCTGGATACCTCAATAGTAAGATCAATGGTGAACAAAACCAGAGAAATCGGGCTCAATTAACGTGTCCAGTGGCTCTTGTATAATTTTACAATGTGTATACTATATGAATTATTTCTTTAAATAATTTGTGTGCTTAAAATGAATTAATTTTTTAAACACGTATCCATCTAAGACAATAGATAAGCTAACGTAAACTACTGATTTGATGTGGATTTGAAATATCTCCATCATTCATACAAATAATATATAAAGTTTTTAAAAACTGTTTAGTATCTAATTTATATTTTACCTATTTTATATAATCAGAAGGATGAGTTTTAAGGACATTCACAATAACTCGTATATTATGGGGAAAAACAGCTGTAAGTGGATCCATTAAAAGACCAAACTCTGCTATTCTTATTCCAATTCAGTCAAACTACTCCCACTAAGCACAGCTAGCTCTAAGGGCCAGTTTCATAGTCAGATTTAGTACGCCTAAAGTGCGAGTCGATACTAAATACAGGACGTCACATACCTAGACCAAAATGGAATGGGCCAGTTTCGCATATGAAACTGGCCCATTCCATTCAATTTCAGGTAGGTGACGTCTTGTATTTAGTATAGCGCCGCACTTGAGGCGTACTAAATCTGACTATGAAACTGGTCCTAAGGGTACAGCTAAGTTCATAAAAATATATGAAAAATGGAATAATACATCAAATAGGTGATATATGTTTTTTCAAACTGACACGTTAAAATTAAAGTTAATATTTTGACAGTTTATAAAACCAATGTTTTGCTTTGGGACTTAATCTATGTTTAGATTTTGAAATTTAAAAAAAATCTTAATTTGTCAAACGTTCCTCGTATCTTAGTTACATTTTTGAAACGTTGTTTTGTAGTATTTTTTATTAGGAACTTTTAAAACTGCATGTTAAGTTGAGTAAATTATTTTTAAAACTGTTTTATTTGTTTTCTTTAAATCCTGACATTATTAAAACATCCTTTTTGGAAGATAAGGTCTTTCTTATTTTCAATTTTCAACATTTTATAAACTACATGGTTTGTCAAATATATATTGTTTAACTTCCCACACTATTCTAACAATTCTCTAAGTAATGTGTGTTGAATTTTAACGTTTTTGAAAAATCTTGTCTTGAAATTCATCTCTTCTCACTGTCAACCCTCGTTTTTTTTAACGGTTTATTTGTACGACTATCTTATGTTTTTAAGTGTGAATATTTAAAAAAACTCTTTATTGTATTTTATAATCTTTAGTCTAATGTATGTTTTGATTTTTTTAAAGCCCAACACCTTAGCTAGGTCAATAGCGTGCATGCCTAATGAACTAGGAGTCCTGGGTTCGATTTCTGGCTTGATCGAGCAATTTATCACTGGTAAAATATGAGTTCCCCCTTCCACACTGATGAATTAACGTCCCGAGGGATGGATTTTGTGTATGTTCTATATATATAAGTTATCCTATAGGTCATACTGCTGATATAATCAGTAGGTTCATAAAGTGCACGTTAAATACATATCTCAAATAAATTAAATTGAAAAAAATTTATCAAAAAGGTCTTACTTGCACTGGTTTGATCGCTTTAACTATTAATTAATTCTAAAATAACTAGTTTTTGTTATTGGGGTGATTTTAGATTATTTATATTTCTAAAATATTTTGCTTTGATGAATTTATCTTGTAATTTTCTACTCTTATATTTAATTTTTCTTTAATAAATTTCGACATTTATAAGCGACTTGTTTCTAGAATTTATTTAATAGTTTACAATAATAGTAGAAAAAAGCTTGTTTATCTCTTTGTAGGTAATATCTAGTTTTATTGGGCAGGGATTGTACCGAAGCGTGGTAGCCACGGCCAATTGAATATGCATGACGGCGCTGAGCTAGGAGCCACCGTGCATGTGTATATGTATGGATGTGTGTATGTGGGCAAACAAAGATGACCGCACACTTTGGTTTGGTGTCCGGGGTGCCTGCCTGCCCCTCTAAACTCTCAGAGATAAGGAAGAAGAGGGTTGGTGAGGACGAAACGCGTGAGAGAAGGAGGGGGGGAGGGGAAAACTCAACTTATATCACACAGCCTGTTAGTCAGGATTCATGAGTTGAGGCGAACAAAACATGGAGCCGTGAGCCTCCTAAATACTCGCTTCCCTCACGCGGCCACCGAGGGCGTTTTAGGGGTGGATCTGGTCAGGTCAGTTGGACTTAAGGGTTGACTATTACTAGTGAAACATTAACTCACGTTACCTTAAAAATATATATATACATATATATATATATACATACACAGCAGGATTCTGGTAGTAAAACACTTTTTAAAAAAACTTGTTTGTCTATAAACATTGTTAATAATTTTACTCTATTACTACGTTTATATTATAGGTATTCAAATTAAACACAAAAAATACAAATTGCAGATCACATGATCTAAAGGCTGCATGAAAGTAAATTCTAGCTAAACGTTAGTGTTTTTGTAGTTTCTATACAAAAGCTTTTTTGACCGAAATAGATATATAATTACCTTAGTAAATACGCTAATTTAATTTTCTACCCATAGTAACCTCAACAGTAGAGTACCCATAATTGAGTATCTGTTACGATCATAGGGTTATTTTAACTAAAACTTTTTAAATAAGATAACAAATCCTGTTCTATTCCTCGATACTCATGATAAATATTCAAGAACTTTGGGGATTACTATGGATAGCAAAATAAAATAAACGGATCCACTGAAGATCTATTTGATTTTCTTTTGTTAAAAGTTTTTTTGTTACAAAAACACTATTGCAGACCTTAATTCAAGTTCCCTCTTACCCCACTTAAATTATTGATATATGAAAATTGTATTATATAATTATATATGTTTACATATGCATATATTCTGTGATCAGCAGACTATAATGGTGTCATGCTAGGTTTGGGCCAGTAAGACTACCTACATTACCTCGCTGTGCACGTTTCATAACAAACTATTTTTGCCATTAAAACCAAACAAAATATAAACTAAAAACACACTTTCATCATCTTTTTTTACAGGTGCTTAACACAAGATGAGCGCTTTCAGTACCTGAGACTGAATTTAGAGTGGAGCCTAGTCTAGAAAAAAATAGTTCCTCACGCGGTCTTCAAGTCATGTGGACCACTAAAAAACTTTGACCCTACTGGGATTCAAACAAGCTCTCAAGTGAGATTTAGTATACCTTTTAGGACAGAAGTTCTCAAACTTTTTTTTAGAATACACATGCTAGAGCCCTCATAAAAATATTTACACTAATATTATTTACAGTCAATAACGACAGTTATATTTTTTACAAGTGTAAAAGTATAAGAAAAACTTAAAAAACACATATTCTAGCTGAGTATTTGGCAAATGGTTAAGACATAGCTCCTTAACGATTATGTTCACCTCACCTGAGGCCAGGTCTAGAAACCAATACGTGATAGCTCTTTGTTATTTTTTATTCTTTTTTGCGCACCGTATCTGCTACCCGCCCGAGATATTCGCATATTTATACTAATAGGGTAAGGATGAGGAAGATGGAATTTTCGTGGAAGTGTAACCGCTTTGGAGTGATGATTTGTAAATCATTAGGGATAAACCATCCTCAATACACCCAGCTAGGATCGGAACCCTGACACCTCGTCCACGATAAACAAGATGAAATGTTGACGCTTTGGACCGCGTGCCCATCGATTCGATGTTTATCATAAAAAGTGTGTGTATTAAGGTGGGGTGAAGATAGATGCGAGAAAATGTGTTTTTGCAGTTCTTATACAAAAGTTTCTCATCTAATGCTGCTATGCTCATGACAGATATTCAATAAGTGTGGTACATCCCAACGTGAAGAAAATTAAACTCCGTGTTTCTACTGGAGCAATATTTTATTTACTTTGGCTATAAAAACTGCAAAAAACACTGCCCTTGTCTTGTCTTCCCTTCCATCCCATCTTAATACTTACACACTAACTTAAAACACTAAGAAAACTTTTTAACAGAAAGCAACAAGCAATAATTATATTTGTGAGAAATAATGTATGATCTGTTCTACATCATTTATTTTACGCTTCCACCATCCTTGTGTAAATGGGATCTATTGTAAAACCGTGTCCAAGGGGGTGAATGATATTGAATAGTTTACCCGTGGGTCGGCAACCTGCGCGTAACAATGCACCCAAGAGTCTGCCGGATATAAAAGGATTACGTTCAGGTGACAAGTGTAGCATTCTTTGTGTTGCCACAATGCTTCTTAACCCTGCTACACACACACACACACACACATATATATATATATATATAACAGCACCAGTGATTTGAATGACGAGCCAATCTTTTGTGCCTATAAAAGTACAGTTGGGTTCTGTAGAAAACCAGAATATGGGTTGATAAGCATAAAGAGAAGAAAAAAAAAAGCTTGCACCTTTTTGTTTTAGCAAAGTGAAGAGGTAATAGTAGCCATTAAAAAAAACTAAAACCACTGTCTTTTCTCCTTTAAAATTGTATTCTACCACCAAGTTGAATGGTTTTGTATTTCCTTAAAACACATCATCAATGCAACTCAATAAATTTGTAAACACTATTTTGCAAACTTTTAAAACCTTTCTTAACTTTATTTTGTGTATGTACCACGTATTTCTACATTCCGACACCTTAGCTCATGTCTGCATACTGAGCTAAGGGTCCCGGGATTATTTCCTGGCATGGCCAAAAAAATGTATCATTGGTGAAATGTGAGTATACCCTTTCACGTTGATAAATTAACGGCTGGGGACTGTATGTTGTGCCTCTCATAGTCTTAAGTTAGATTATAAGATATATGAAGCTACGAAAGTCCTAGCAAGCAGGTAGTGGAAAAACATTTGACTTGAATAAAAAACTGATCCAGACCATAGGCTGGAAACAGTAATGGATGTAAATAATATATAAATATAGCTACGTATTTCTACACGTCCGGAACTGCTATCCTCATATTTATACTAATCAGGGATGAGGAAATTAATTTAAATTAGTTAGAATTCGTCAGATACATACAAGCAACCAATAGTATCACGAGCTATCAAATAGTTAAGGGTGGTTGAAATGTTAATCTGCCAGAGTTTGCGTGGACAGATAGTGTTAACCACCCGGACGGGATTCGAATGCAGATATTCCCGTCACTGGCAAGCCATATATAAGAAGAGGTTGTCTGACTCCTTGGCCCACGTGCCCACTTCTGTGGGAGGAAGAGAACACGAGTTAATTTAAATTCAGTGTATTTTATGGGGGGGGTTTTGTAACAAAAACATTTTGGCCAAGATTGATCAAATATTGTTTAGTTTAAAAAATGTTATACAAAATATTATTAACAGTTTTTGATTATTTGTCATGAGCATAATGACCTGTAAGCAAAGAATTTTTATATTAAGAGAAAATGTCCTAAAATTCCACGTGGCCATGACAAATATTCAAATTGTTTGAAACCACTATAAAATAATGTAGACCAGCGGTTCCCAAACTTTTTGAATGGCGTACTACCCCAAAAATTTCCGTAATTTGTAGTACCACCGAGATAATGCTGAGTATTTGCTATTTAGGTATATTTTTAATTTTTATCAGGAATATAATAAATACAACGCCATTCATACATTAACAGTTCTCTATTTATAATTTTTTAACATTTTTATCCAATCAATACGTATAATAGTGCACAAGTATCAAAGTAATATAAGAAAAAATGACTATTATATACCCCTCCATCCACTGTTTAAATCTATTATATACCCCTTCTACTACTGTTTGAATCTATTTTCATTTTAGTTAGACTTGATCGTAATATAAGCTTATTTATAAGATTTGATGAGGGCCCTATCCTTTTCCGATATAAATTTGCTTGTGCTTTGTTTGGCTTCTCACGGCGTACCGCCGGGAATAATATTGTACGTCCCACTGGTGGTACGCCTACCACAGTTTGGTAACCTATTGATGTAGACAATTAAACTAAACGTATCTACTGTAGCAGTTGTTGTTTTCTGTCAAAAAGGTTTTTTTTTGTTAAAAAAAAGTTAAAATGCATTTTCCTGAAATGATACCTTTCCGAATACCACTGCAGTTTACAAATTTTGGTTAATGTTCCCAGCTAGAAATAATAAAAAAAAAGTTAAGGTCGTGAAGCATGAATGCTGTGACGATGAAGATAGTGATCGTGACGGGAGTATCCGCTGATTAGAATAAAGCCTCTTACTCCGTGAACTCTGACGCTCTCGTCCATGCAAGGAGGGTTGAGAGGAGGTAAAGAAAACCACCCTCTTTGATTCCCCCCCTCTTCTATTGTAACAGCTTCCCTCTCGCCTCTGCACAGAAAAAAAATAAAAGGGGGGTGAGAAAAAAAATAACACACCCCAAGTTTCCCTGCCATCCAGTACCGCTCCCATTGTCCGAATTTCTGATGAGTAACAAAGTGGCTCGTGTTACAGATTGCATGGGGTGAAGTGCCACGTGAGGTTTTAAAAAAAAAATACCCGG
>CABFWO010000561.1:195271-235164 GCA_902155825.1 Timema genevievae
GGGATATTGAAGTGTGCATAGGGCAACACAAAGCAGAAAATGGCCAACGTTAGCTAGAAATTGTGGGTTTTTTTTCCCCTCCTTGCAAGGCGGATGTTGTGTGATTCAAGAGTGTTTGAACCATATTAAAAAAAAATTGTGAAGAGACGACAGCCACTTTGATCGGGTTAAAGTATTATCATCCGCTTCGGTGATCGCATGGTCTGAGGCGCTACTCTTGCAATAGACTAGAATGCCGATGACGGGGAGATCGTGGTTCAATTCTGGTCGGGTATACTGGGGGTGATTTTTCAAAATGGTTTCCCACCTATATTCTCTCTACCCGTAAATGCAGATACAATTCCTCTAAATTCAACCTTCCTCATCTTCCTAGCCCATTAGTATAGTTATTATATAAGCTTATAGCCCGAATGGGTCGTAAGTCACGGTTCTAAAAAATATAAATATATATTACTATTATACACTTTATATTTTTAAACTTCTGATTAAGCTATTTATTATCACAGCAATTTAATTATATCCAACCTAAAAAATGAGGTCATTGAATGTTTACAACTCTCCTTCGGCCAGATACACAATGTATTACGTTGATTTTTATTACAATGAAAGTTAAGGTTAAATTAATGATGCGTGACTAAACAAATCGAAAGCATAAATGTGTCTGCTTTTATTTTAATTTGTGACTCGTTTATTTTTACAGATGACCCAAAGCTATTAAAGGTTTGTTCTGAAATACTAGCTCAGTTGGTCACATGTCTGCCCACTAAGTTAAAGACTTCGGGTTCGATTCTGGCGTGGCCGGATAGTTGATCATTGGTGAGAGGTTTCTCTTTCACAGTGATGACTGATGAATTAGTCTAATGGCTGGAGGACAAGGTGTTGTGTATATTATAGTGTTAAATTAGTTAGTAAATTGTATCTTGATCGGTAGGTGCATATTAACCCCCCCCCCTTAAAAAAACTGCTGGTTTAACCCATACGTTTCCCGCCAATGCAATAAAATAAGTTAAATCCTATTTATTTATATCACTTCATAAATAAATACAAATATTTATAATATTTATAATATTTATCTATACCAGTGGACCCTTGGACAAAGGCGTCAGTCTCATTTGATTTGGTTTAGCTGTGACTGGGTTTGTGGTTCGAATCATAGCCGGGTGGACCACGGTGGTATTTTCTCAATGAATTCACCAAATTGGTCTGGCAATTGCGGGCACACTTACTTACAAAATGTACCTTCATCCTTCCCACCTCATAACTGTAAATACACGGATATCCCTGATAAGTAGTAAGTAAGACGTGGTGCGCAAAATAAAAATAACGGGGGGGCGAGTTGTATATGCATGGAATAATAATATCTATTTCGAATTTTCAACCATTCGTGCTGACGAAGTCTCTTCACAATCATGCATGAACAACGGTTTGCCCAATAAGCAGCATGTTTGTGGCGAAGAATGGCCAAATCCATTTTAATACAAACCACACGGGCAAGGAATGGAACATGATTCAATCAATGCGTTCTTCATCATGACCGATGGTTAAGAAAGACCGACTAACAGGTCTTACCTCTGGTTTTACCCCAGGATGGTTCCCCATTTCATAAATTAAATTTTTGTTTAGATTTGTATTATTACAGAAGTATTACAATAATTATTCCTGGTACTAGTTATTGTTCGATGTTTCATATATCTTATCTTAGGTTAAGTTAATTTGGAGTTCACTCTTATACAAAACTATGTTTAGAAAAATGCTCGCTAAATATAATTTTTTTTAGTCACTTCACGTCTGACTACCCATCTGGGTTGTGTGCATTTAATTAAACTAATTTAATAGTGATAAGGACGGTAGAATTTATATGACATTTACTCGCATCTGCGAGGAAGCAGAGCTAGAAACCATTTAAGTAAAAAATCACCCCGACACACCCAACCGGAAATCAAATCTTGACCCCTCAATAATCCCTTTCCCCCTATCCACACTCTACCAGTCACCAGCAAACAGACTAGATAAACGCCTGGACATTAGTCCACGTGACCATCGGCATGGGTATGAATGTCATTAATCAACTCTCATTGATGAGGTTTACTTTTACTTTCAACACAAGGCTTATGAGCGACCTACTCTAAGAGTTAAGGATAACGAGAGAAGCTTTGAGCAAATGCACTCTCATTATCGTGGAGACAGGATGGGAAAATCACAGATAAAACCGAATTTGAGAAACCATCATCTCCTGCAGCCGGCAGGGTTTCGAATACCTATTCCTCCATCAATAACGACCAAGTTCAAAGTTAGTCTAGTGCCTAAGACATCTTTGCTACCGCTGTGGCTGCCTCTTATTTGAATAAAAATTTAAGGTTCAAATCTTGTAGTTCAAACGCACAGCTAGGATGGTAATATTCTCCAAGTGGAAAAAAACTAAACTAAAAACTTCAATTGCCCGTTCTTCGAAAGGGATGTAGTTTTATAATACGTATCCAATGTTAAAAAATATATTTCACCATCCAATGTTAAAGAAATTGTATATGGGATGTTAATATTATTTAACAGAAAATAGACAAACAAATTTTTAGATAAGCAATTGTGAAATATGATAATAAGAAATATAGCAATAACTGGTTAAAAAGTCGTGTTCTATAGCCGCCATTTTATTTCAAGATGGCCATCATGTCCAATCTATATCTAGGAACCTTTCAAAGTTAGTCCAATGAAAATTCAATAAGCAGAAGCTGAGAAAAAGGCCTAAAAGTAATGTTTTGTAGTTTCTATATTGAAACTAAATAACAGACGTAGATTTTAATTAGCCTATATGTTGACCATACGTCCCAGTTATGTTCATGCGAAATTTCAACACAATCGGTAAAGTAGTTTTCCATGAAAGAATAACAAATGAGAAAAAAAAAAGTACGGTTTTATAGCAACCATATTAAAATAAAATGATGAACGAAAATGTTAATTAGCGTATACGTTAACCGGACATTTAAGTTATGTCCTTGCAAAATTTCAACACAATCGGTATATTGGTTTTTGCGTGAAAGTGTAACAGAGACACAAATTCATTTTTAAATATTAGTAGGATTAGAAAAATGTGGCTTCAACTTATATAATTCTTGTTGATCTACTGTATATAAAAGATTTTATGTTCAGAGGAAATGGATAAAAATACACTAGAAATAAAAAATAACCATTGGGGCTCAAAGCCGACACGCCGAAGAGACGATTGAACTTCTACCCACAAAAACCTTGTAGGTATCTTTTTAATTCGGGTCTTTCTTTCATAAAATGAGTTTAGAAAGTACACATTCAACCCTTGAATATTAGTAATTGCAATACTGTTATGTGTCTAACTATCTTAAGGCGCATTATTCAGATTCAGATTATAGCATCAAATCGTCGTTCGATCCCAGTCGGGTGTACTAAGGGTGTTTTTTCCTAAATGATTTCCCACTCTCTCTCTCTCCACACAAATGCGGGTACACTTCCTCCAAAGTCAATCTTCCTTGTCCCTAACCCATTAGAGTAATTAGTACATAAGCGTACAGCCCAAATGGGTAGTAAGACCCTATGCTTGAAAAATTTTTAAACTGAGTCAAACAAAATACAACACACCCAGCCTAGATATGTATTAATTGTATTAAATGGATAGCAGGATGAGCCCAATACAAATATTTTTTATTTATTTAGCACCGCATCTTACGACTCGTTCGGGCTATACGCTTAAGTACTAATTACACTAATGGGTTAGGAATGGGGAAGGTTGAATTTAGATTAAATGAACCCACATCTGCGTAGAGGGAGAGTGGAAAACCATTTAGGACCCCCCCAGTCCCCCAGTTCACCCGACCAAGATTCGAGCCTCGATGTCCTCGGCAGTCCAGCTCAACATGAAACTAGCGCGTTAGCTAACTACGCCACCGAGGCGGGTCCCAATACAAATAGTAAATAATCCAGCACCGTCTGGAATTTAACCAGGATACCTTGAACGAGCATTCAATCTGTTTTTCTTTTTTTAAGCATATCACATTATCACAATGTCAATTTTAAACTAGATGAAACCTAAGCTCCAACAAAGATTAAGTGTGTGTGTGTGTGGGGTTGATGTTTAAAACAGGTTTGAAAGAAAGCAAACCAGACAGTGAAATAACCTTACACGAGGGTGAGACGCAATAATAACCATCCCTCATGCCAGGGCGCGCTCTACCAATTATTACAAACAGCCGTAACTCCCGTCTGGCCTGAGTTCTATGACGTCAGCACACCACTGGCTTTAAATTATTACAGGTGAACTCACTTCACACAGTCATTTCTTTTCAGTTATTCTCATTATTACATTTAGCGTAAAGGTTATTAATTAACGTCTTAATCTAATGAGGCATAGGCATAAGGATTAATTAAATAGAAAATGCATCAGCATTCGCTTGTAGATGAGGGCCACTTTAGTGAGAAAACCACCTCCTGGATTCAAACCTGAGTCCCAACTTGCCGGGTGAAAGTCAAGCCACTAATTAACTCGCTTACAATTAACTAACTCTGTCATTACTCGTACCTACGGGCAGTCAGGGTTTATATCCCAGCCGGTTGCACTGAGGTTGTTCCCTTCCCCCCGTCCTAAAAGATTTCCCACGCTCCCTTCATGCAAATGAGAGTACTTTTTTAATATATAAATTATGCCTCCTTCAGTGCGGGTATGCGGATAGACCGGGTGGGTAGTAAGACGTGGTGTAAAAAAAGTATTCGCCAATGCATACTTCATAGTTAAATTTGTTGTTAAAATCCTAAATAAGATCTATTGTAGAAAGTGACGTCAACCTTCTACAATTACGTTATATTGTGAATAAGCCCCGTTCGTTTCTTCCGGGATATCGTCAGTGAGTGTTATTACAGGTACAGGTCATTGGGGTGACCGTCTTTTAGACGATATTACGCATGCGCGCCCTAAACCTCGACTTGAATTTCCCAACGGTACTGTTTACTATTAGACTTTATTCAGGTTGTTGAACCAGGAAGGTAACTTTGCAACCTTCAAGACCGTTTACATGTTTAATTGCTTACACTTGGTTTTTAGTAGATATTACAATTATTTTAAATGAACTTTCAACTGTTGCTCAGATATTGGTAATGTCTGGCTGGCTTGCCGGTGCTGTGGCGAATGAGATTAAAATTCAAGCTGGCTATTTTTTCCTAAATATCTGTTAGATTTTCATCTACGGCTATCCGAATATTTGATAAACTCTACCTTCATAATCCCTATAGCATTAAGTAGTGCAATAAAACGTGGATAACCCGTATGGGCGACAAGTCACGATGAAAAAACAACATTAAACGCCTCATCGTAGTTGTTGTATGCCTAAAATTATAAGCCTATTTGTTCTACCACTAATTTTAAATCCTAAATATTGCCTCTGTGCTACCTGCCTTTTCCCACCAAAATGTAGAGGGGAAAATTTCCCTCACCCCTTTATGATGAATTAATCGCCGGGGCACTAGATGTTGTTTACATTATTTAATTAAGTTGGTTTTTAAGTCATGTGATGAAAAAACCAGTTGGTTTTTGAAAGCGCGTTAAATACCACTAAAAAGCTACTAAAAAACATTGGATAGAACTCGGCGTAGTTCCTTGTGTCCCCGTCTTAGCTTGTTGCGCTGATGTTGGCTACACAGTACACACGCTTGGAAAGGCTAGTCCCCCTGGACTGGTTTAGGACATATAAGAGATAGTATCCAGGGTTTAAATCTTAGTCGTTGACATCAAGTTTAGATTTATAAGATAAAATATACTATAAGCTGATTTAGGTAGGAAGAACAGTATTCAGTAGTTACTAAAGTTACTAAAACAATTTTAATATATTCATATATCAAGTCGTGTTATCTGCAGCTGTCCCTTTTGGTAGATATTATTAATACTTATAAAATAGCACAAATAATATACTAAAATAATATAAATGTTGGCTGCAAAGAAATGTGTTTGAATTTTCTAAACCGTTCTTCTAATCAAAATTAGGGTATAGTCCATAATCCACTATAATAAGCAGGTCCAAGAAGTTAAAAACTTATGAATGTAGAGTGCCAAAAACCTATTTTTCAAAAAGAACTTTTGGCAGAAAATCGTTAAAAATAATCAAATGATTGTATTTATTTTCTACCGCATTTTACTATATATCCAGGTTACACTAATCTAGTAGGGATGAGGAAGGTATGTATTTAAAGGAAATGTACCTGTCTTTGCATTTCGCGGGGGAAAGAATGGGGAAAAATTTTCGTGCTCAACCGAGATTCTAACCCCAACCTCCCCATAGCTAGCAAACCAGATTACAGTAAATTCGTCATAATAGTGGTGGTAACTGATAGCTAGCAGAAGATATAAAAATGGTTAAAAGAAAAACATAGTTAAGAAAAAGTTGTTTGCCGTGAAAGTTTGGACTGTCAAACGTGACAAGAAATCAACATAATATTGTTGTTACAGAGCGTTTGGTTTGGCGGACATGAGGGTAGGCTTCTCTATCTGGTAACTTTTACTATTTGTTACTTATCTACACTCCTACCGTAGATAGGGTATAAATGGGCGTACCATCTAGTCCGCGTGCCCACCGATGTGTTTACGAACATATTGTTTAATAGAATGTATAGAAGTCTTTACGTCAAACTACAGTTGGACTTAACGCTTCTTTTCTTAACTTATCTGTAACCTACCCTCCACCACAATCTTCGCGCCACAAACCACATTACTAGGGTGCCAGAGAAGGGAAGGGGAACGCAAGTGTAACACAATTTGTGGTGTGCCAAGCTATAGTTAACGGGNTTACAAAATAAAAATCAATGAAGGGATGAAAGTTTGGGGTGTGAGTAGGGGAGAGTTTTATCAGTCAGAAGTGTGGTGACAGTTGTGCCCTAGAGCGGGAAGAAGGGGATGGTTTTGGTTAGGGGGGGGTTGGGATTCATAAACCCTAGCCAGACAATGGCTGGAAAGGGTGGTTTTTCTATGGTTAGTAATGACTAGAAAGAAATGTCACCATGGTAAGCCGCTTTATGGTCAATCATCGATGGAGGGTAAAATATAGATATTGCAGTAATCATTATTCGGTAGCTCGTTCATGCAGTAGGACGTGTATGCCTATCCGCACCTTGGACAACTTTTTTTTATAATAAGGTAAAGTATCCAAATAAGAGACACATTTTCAGGTTGCCTGTAAATTGGGAACCGAAATAAATTTTTTAAGTCCTTAAAATTTTCTTTACAAGTCTTTAGCTACTTATCTGGTTTGTCACTAATATTTTGTAGACTATTACCCGTTTATAATTAAAAATTATGATCAAAGCTTTTTAAAAAAATTTTTTAAATGGGGGTCCAAATAAGAGACACTACTTTTTTTATTATATTATTTTCCGTTTAATGTTGGAATTTATTTATTATGTTACATACTATCACATTTCACTTTTATAAAAATTACAAAAATAGTTTTGACATAATGTTTGCATAAAAATTACAAAATTTCTTATAACAATTATTATGATATAGAAAAATTACTTACAAAACACACTGTTTTATGAAATTGAGTATTATCATAACATAACTCATGAAAAAAAAATATAATGGTTTATTTAGTTACACGTCGGACAGATCAATGCACAGCACCACATTCGTGTGCCCATCGATAACATTTTGAGCACTTTGCCCATTTTCCCCCTGACATTCCTTCGAGAAAAGGCCCGTACAAAATAAACACTCGGCGTCAATGTCATTGGAGTCAATTTCTGAGTCCTCTGAATCATTTCTATTTCTTCGTCAGATGTTTCATAACTGGATGAGCTCAAGTGTTTTTTGGGCTGAGATTTTTTAACCTTCTTCTTGGGAGTTTTCACAAAGAGTTTCTTGCTTGTAGCCATTTTTCCTTTTCCTTTCTTACTTTTGTTTTTTAAACTTGTTTTTATTATGTGTTTTTGATTCGGGCTAGACGTTATCAAAGCTGATTTTCCATCCCGTGAAGATTTAGGCTGAGGTTGTCCACTGGTTGACGGTTGTGGTTCTTGGGGCCTTTGCAAATGTGGAAGTGGCGCCCAATAAAGTGTTCAGAGCCAGGGGTTACAATATCTTCACTATCACCCCCAGTATGGATGGCGAAATCAATATCACAAAAATATTTTGGTTGCAAAAGATTAGAGCAGTTTTTCTAAAGGAATTGACATAATTTTGCATGGTAGCAGCGTTCTGATATGCCAGTCCGTGGAGGCTGGTAACTTGATAATGTGTGATAATACGTCCCTGGTTATTACAAAGCCAATTGGAGATCTCCTGTGCATAATATGTCTTTAGAGGTTTGATAAATTCTACGTTTAGGGACTGCATTTTATCAGTAGAGTGTGGGGGAAGTCATATAATAGCTACATGATTAGTCCTTCCTTTTTGAATAATGTCGATATTTCTTGTATGTGAGTAGTGCCTGTCTAAGACTAACAGCACTGGATCTGTTTCTGTCGGCTTTTGCAAATTTTATAAAGTTATCAAACCATATAGAAAATATATCAGTTTGTATCCAACCGTAAATGTGACATGCTGATATTGAGCCGGGGGGAGCACCGTCCATTAGTTCAGCTTTCATATTTTTCCTAGGGGAAACAAATAATGGTGGTATATAATATCCGGTAGCATTCATACATGTTGCGGATGTGATAAGGGTCCCTCTATCTCCAGATGTCATGTTTGCAACTTTTTCTTAACTCTGCAGGCAACTAATTTCTGAAGTTTGTGTTGAACGACCGTCAAACCAGTTTCATCAACATTATACACTCTGTAACCATCAAAATTAATTTTTTCTAATTCCTTCTAATAAATATTAAAAAAATGCAGCTAAGTTTTTAGGATCAAATGATTTTGTTCTAGCGGCTGACACGCCTTGAGGCGTTCCTAAATAAAGGTTGGTTGCCTTTACAAAATAATCTTAACCATTTTTCCCCAGCGCTACCTGAATTGGGATTAAATGGATGTCGCAATCCATTTCGAATGGCTAGTTCAAAAGCCATTCGCTTCACATCACTTACTCTCAAACCAAAAAATCTCTCATCCACTTGCATGCAATATTTTACAAGTAAATTTTCGAGTTCAAGAGGAAGCACTGGTTTCCTGCCAGATTTCATCTTATGCAATTCTTCTGGAGTCCTACCTCTGTTTTAAACGTACTTCTCTATATTTCCTTTATGCACTCCAAATATTTTGGAAGCTCTAAATTAGCCCATTTCACCAGAATGAACAGAAGTTACAGCAGCTTTCATCTTCTGCGGATCCCAAGTTTTAAGCCTTTTTGTTCCCTGTTTCATCTGAAAAATAAAACAATATAACTTATAAGTTTATTCAATATTATTGTTAAAATGATAAATTATTAATGTTAAAGTAACCTAATGCCCCTAGACCACCAGGTCCACACTGAAAAATAATTACAATTATTAGTATTAATAAATACATATTACAGTAAATACATTTTACTAGTTTTCAGCGTATCTTTAAGTTAACAATATAATATTTAATATTAAATAATCAAGCAAGTAATTTCTTCCCAATATATTCTTTCAGAGTTTTTTTATTGTTTAGTTAATAAAAACAAACCTACTACTTGAATAAAAATATGTATATAATCAAATAAAAATACGCTATTAAACTAAGTTATCGCTTGATATTATGAGTGTCCTAATAAGAGATACTATCGCTTATTAGGAACTTTAGGTATCTCTTATTAGGAGACAGAGAGTACAAAATTTATAAAGCCGCCATTGTAAAATTATCCTATGTTTATTGGTTTAAAAATAGTATATCATACGTTACATTGTATTAGCTATTTAGTGGCGTATAGAAGAACTAACTTTTAAATTACCTTAACAGTAGTTTTTCCTTTTAACGAATACCACCAAAAAAAATCAGAACTTGTGAAAATTAAAGTAACGCTTATACACCTTAAGTGCAAACAAACCACTGCCTTTATACAAAGGACATGGTGACAAGTGAACTAACTCGATTAGTTTCCGTCACTTCCGAAAGATGGCAGCACGTACCTTAAAAGTTAAGCTGGTATCTCTTATTAGGCGCCTGTCTCTTATTTGGACACTTTACCTTATAAACGATTGTAAAATATTTTAACGTTGACAAAAGTTAACACAACTTAGCTTCCAGATGTTGAAATTGACATTGTCAAAAAGCAAGAGCTGTAGATCACACACATTCCATGGAGCATAAATGTTTCAGGATGGATATGATTAATTTTATGAACGTCAAGAAAAAGTTCTACGACCGGCGAAGTGAATTTATTATATTTTGAAAATAGAGCACAGATTTTTTTTGTGATGTGGCTCTTTTTGTGCTATATGCTATCCCCAATAATCCAAGGAAGCAGACAGAACCAGATGCAATTATTTAAGTAAATGCAACATCATTTGTCCAAAAAAGAATGTAAGATCCTCTAATTAATAAGCCGGAATAATGATTAATATTATAATAGTCTAAACCGGATTTTCACGCACCGGTAAAGCCGAGAAAAAATAAGGAATTTTACAAAAAAAAATTATTGGAACTTTTTTAAATTTGGAACACTTGGCATACAATATTTAAATAAATTTGTTTAGAAGACGTTAATTCGAACAGATGTATTTTACCTCCATAGCCGGAAACATTTTCTAACTTTGAGGTAGTGACTTGTACAGCGTATTCATGTTTATAAAGTCCAATTTTCATCTGACAGCAAAAAAAATTAATAGCTTTACTTTCACCTATTCATACGTCAGGTCATGTGATCGTCAGCTTCTACTTTGAATTGATATTATCGATAACTATACGATGGTAAAATATCATCAATTTTGGTCGCAAGAAAGCTATTTTTTCTAAAAGGCCTTTCATATGAAAATTGGTTTGTAGTCTAGTGGCGAATTATCGAGGAAGGAGTCGTAGAATCAGGTCTGGCTATTGACACAGACAATGATGTAGCTGTTTAAGGGGAAGCTAAGCACATCGTAAAGTGGACTTAATACACCAAGTACCCTCTCGGAAGGACACCTAGGCCCTGCTTACCTCCAACAAGGCTTACAACCGGAGGGGTGAAGTAGGCTGCCGTCAATTGTCAAGAAATAGGCTCTTGTATCAATGAGAGAGAAGGAAAGTGGGGGGGTGGGAGGGATTTACGGATGTTTACCCATCGGATACATTTCATTCAGTGGCGTGGCGAAGAGTTCTTTAAGCTGTGAGAGGGAAACGTGTCAGAATGTCACGCGTGGACGAATGTAAATCTTCAGACATTTTCGATGGGAGGTCAAAAGATTTTTATGCACCCAACCAAGTGTTTTAAGTCCACTTGCACCCACCGCGGTGGCGAAGTTGGCTAACGCGCTGGTCGTGTTATCTCAACCGCCGAGAACGGGGAGATCGAGGTTCGAATCTCGGTCGGGTGAACTGGGGGTGGTTTTTCCTAAATGGTTTTTCCCTCTACCTCCACGCAAATGCGGGTTCACTTCCTCTAAATTCAACCCTCCCAATTTCTAATCCATTAGAGTAATTAGTACTTAAGCGTATAATCCGAACGGGTAGTAAGACGCGGTGCTAAATATTATTATTATTATTATTATGTTCACTCGCTTTGCTGATTCAATTTGGTGTTTAAATTAAGTTCTAGGTCACCTGCTTCTATAACTATGTAAGGGCTGTACTCATGATTTTTAAGGGGGTGAAGCGGACACATTGGGAAGTCCTCATCAAGAAATGTCAAGTAATTTACTTAAGGTGGGAGTATAAGGAATGTGAGTTAAGGGTAGTATTTTTTCATTTTTTATATAAATACATTTTGGTCAAAACAAATAAAATATTGCTTCGATACAAACATAAAGTTTAATTTTCTTTACATAGTGACATCAACAATTCTTGAATATCTTTCAAAGATGTCCTGGAATTTAATTACAACTTTTTTCCTTACTTTAATTTTGTTTTTCCATCTAATGCCGCTATACTTATGAAAGATACTCAAGAAATGTTAATATCACCACGTAAAGAAAATTAAACTATATGTTTGGAAATCGAGAAATATTTAATATATTTTGGCCATTTATTCTGTCAGTTTAAAATATTAGTAATAATTAATTTATAGCTATTTTAAATTTTAAATAAATAGTTTAAAGAATGATTGATGTTGATGATGGTATTGAAGTACACGTCGCTGTGAATAATTTTCAGGTGGCAAGAAGTTTGACAGTTATTATTACAGTTTGTTTCAAAATTCTGTTTATATTCTTACTATCGCCGAATACGTTTGCTGGACAGTCACGACTGCGAAATAATACAAATTAAAAATTATAAGATAATACTGATAATATGGTTAAGTAATATTAATGTTGACTGCAAAGAAAATTTTATTTTTTATAGTTTCTTCCCACCAGGACCAAAATACTTGATCCTAATAAGCTAGCCAAAAATCTTGAAACCATACATTTTCCAACATTCACTATTATCCACGACTTTGATTTTACACAGGGTTGGCCAGTGATTTGTCTGAGAAATAATTCCGAAATTCTAATCACCACTAGAACACATTTTTCGGATATTATGTAACATTATTTTTTATCCATTTCTCTAAATGACTAAATCCTTTCATTTTGATAGCTAAATTTATATTTTTAAAAATTAGTAGAGCCGATTTTATTCATAGGAGTAGAACGTGTGATGTTCCATAACTCTTTTTGAGTACACACCAAACCGCCTTTGTTGAATAGCAAGGGTACCACCATAGACTTACTTTTTTTTTAAGGGGGGGGAAGATGGGTCATCGACGCTATAATATGATTCTGCTTCACATGTTTTAAGATTTTATTAAAATTGTTTGCAATTGGGGAGCGGGGAGGGTGTGGGAGGAATGTCTCACCCTCCCCCCCTTATTCAGGGTGTCTACCATCCGGGAAAATGGGAATTAACCGGGAATTTGAAGTGATCGGGAAAAAACTGGAATAAGTCAGGAATTTGGTAAATTATAATAAAAATTCGGGAAAATATTATTTTAATCAAAATATTAAATATAATAATCATTAAATCAGTAAATTATAATGTGATTCAAACCGTCATTTTTTTGTTTATAGGTGTGAAATATATTTTTAATTCCTAGTAAACAATGTTAATACAAATTTTTTTAAAAAGTTTATTTAAATTGTTAAACTTATTATTCATAACAAAATATTAATAGAAAATTGAGGGGGGGGGGGAGTTAAAAGAATGTGAAATACTTTTTAGTCAGGAATCTTAGGGAATNNGGGGGAGTTAAAAGAATGTGACATACTTTTTAGTCAGGAATCTTAGGAAATTATAAGGGGAAATCAGGGAAAAGTTCGGGGATTTCATTGGTCAAGTTGAGTAGACATCATTTTATTGTATGTACCATGGTTTAGTGGAGTAGCAATTATGGTAAATGATAGCCAGATAACTTTTTAAAACAGGACCAAGATAAAAAGAAACACATTCATCCAGTTGAAAATCAATATATAGCTTCTGACGCAGCCATTTAGCCTCTTGTTTAAAACAATCCCGGGGTAGCTTCCACTATTTACTGTCAACTGTTTTAAACAAGGCTTGGCGCCGGCCTGGCAAGGTCTCCACTCATCTCCATATTGCCCGTAATGAGAAATAAAACAACAGCGTGCGGGCAACACTGCTACATATTGACCTCATCTCCCTTCGGGCGCAGAAACGATTCAAGCGACGAGATTACGCGCACGACATTCATCCGGAGGGACAATATTTTTATTTAAAGAATTCATCCCCTCGGATTACTGATTAGGGATTGTTGGTTGTCTAAACGCATACAAGACTTTGGTTTCATACAAGGCAGTGTCCGAATAATTATGTGTATAATTACCTGTATAATTTCATCCTACTCTACGCTGATAATGTATTGCTTTGGTTCAAATTTCATAAGAAGGCACTTCTCTGAAAGATAAGTATAAGTATTAGATATATATGATATATATCTATAAGATAACACTGATAAAAATAGTGAAATGTTATTAATTTTGGTCGAAAACATTTTTTTAAAAGACCCTTCCTATGAAACTTGTACTGTATTTGGGTTTAATGTCTAGTGTAATAACCCTTTCACGGAAACCTTGGACTTTTCTGACAGTTGATAATGTTCCAAAAACACCTCCGGATGTATTCACCTCATACATATATGTTGTCACTTATTGTTTGGCTTCCCTCGCCGTAACACCTGGAATAAGTATACGTACCTCTGATATAGACGGTTCCCTCTATTTTGTCTTTCTGACCAAAAAAAAAATAATAATTTAGTATTATTTGCCCTGTAGATGGGTTTTCTCAGTTTCTCAGTTTAACAGGTGAAGTCAGTTTTTACATTACATGTAAAAACTACAAGACATAAATACCCAAAAGTACGTTCAGAACTGTTTTTAGTAATTTTTCAAATGTCGGAAAAGGACAAATTTTACCTATCCGTGACGCTGCAGCACGTCGACACACATATTTCTATTAAATTTATGAATATTGACACAATTTTGTTTATATCTGGGTTTTTTAAAAAAATTAAAATTTGATGCAAAGCTATTTTTCAGCTTCCTATTCTAGAATAGTATAAATTGGATAGAAGAGTGAAATAACTAGATCAAATGAGGGGAGATATTTGTTTCAGGGGGTGAATTCCCCCTTGATCATCCTCAATGAATCCAACATAAAAATGATGAGGGTACATTTTAACAAACTGCACCGACTTTCGCTCTAATAGAGGATGAAAGACTCCAGTCAAAACAAGGGAGGAGGTGCAGCACCTGTTCAGCCGTTTAAGATGAAACTCCGCGACCTTGCGGATCAGAGTCAGGCGCGTGTAAAACGTAGTTGACCTGGTTTCGATCATTTGATCTATGTGACGGGAGAAGAAGCTCGACACGTGAGGGTGGTTTCGACATTCGCCCGACCCACGCGCGCTGTATTTTACATTTATTGTCGGGCGCTGTACAATTTGTTTTAAAAAAGGGACAGGGGGAAATGGAAGACCATGGGTCACTGGACATCGTATTGGTACCCCCCTACCCCTGATCTCCCCCTCACAGCGCTTTGGGGGCTATTAGTGACATTATTACTGGGGCGGAGGACTTCGCTCCAATCGATTATCTCATTCGATGTCAAAAAGGATTCGTGTGTCCGTCAGCTACATTTTCAAAAAAAATCTGAACAAGGTCAACATCAATTTTATGGATGTCGGTATTCTGCGACTACCTTCGGAATGATAAATCAAATTACCTTCCGCATAGTCTAAGGCGTCACTCTCGCAATAAACTAGACTGCCGATGACAGGAGATCTGAGTTCGAACCATGGTTGGGTGTAGGTCTTCTGATGGTGGTTTTCAATTCTCTCTCTCACTCTCTTAATGCAAATGCGAGTACACTTCCTCTAAATACAACTTTTGTCATCCCTAATCCATCAGCGTAATTAGTACATAGGCGTATAACCCGAACGGCTAGTAAGATGTGGTGGTTAAAATAAAGTATTTTACATGTAAGATAATGTCGTAGGCATGCTAATAGAAAATATAATAAAGACATTCTGAAATGTTTAATCACAATTCAAATGGATTCAGTTACCACCTCGGTAACAAGATCACTAAGGCGTTGTAAATTAGGTGTCGAGAAACCCATCTTGCAAATAATTTGTCAGCTCAAATCTCGATATAACATGATATTTTTTTTATTCATGTCATGCTGAAACAAGTGAGGTAAGAGTGGCGTTAAGGACGTTTTTAGTTTCTTGACAAAGCCTGAACAAACATAAAATAAATGGTAAGACACAATTGTACAAACTTTCTCATATAGTCTATAAAAGCGTGGGGAAACATTTACAAAATAGGTTTTCAGTAATTTACCCCTTAGTTAAATGTTCCCTAGCAAAACTACATAAGTTATCTTGTTAATGATAATAAACATTATTTATCATATAAAATAATCCACACGATACTAACTTAGAACAAAATCATTAGAGCTATTTTTGAAAAATGTCTAGTTTTTCAAAAATCAATCATTAGTACTTTTAAATAACCTTTTTTAGTAAAAATAAAAATAGGCCTCCATGATTATTTATCATAAAAATCTCCTCAGATGTATATTTTGAACCACATCAATATAGCCGCTTTTAAAAGAATTCAAAATATTTGAGTGGTGTGAAGCTTTGAAAACTTCGAGTTCACTTAAAATATTAGTTTGCTTCGAATTCGATTACAAAGTGAAATTCCGGTTTCGACAATTATTATGAAGCTTCGCTAAAAAAAAAAATTTAAAAGCTAAAACAATTTTTTTTCTTCATTTTCTGCTATATTTGCATCACAAATTAGTGTTCACATGAAAATATCTAAAAAAAATTAAATTACGTTTTGTGAGAATTAAATGTATAATTTTAAGACAAAATATAGGCCTTTTAATTAATGATTATGTTTGAAATATGTTTTTTTGTAAGATGTATTTAATACCTAAATTTACTTAGCTAGGCAAAGTATAATATTTTGTATACAATACTAAACATTTTTTTAATATCCGAACTTATATTCGTTGTCAAAAATATCTCATATAATTTGATTCAACTTTGCATTTAATTGAAAAAGTGGACTTCATACACCACTATATATGTTCAAAATTCAGTCATAAGCAAGCTACCCTTAAAACAAATGTTTTCACAAAACAAGTATACAGTGTTATTTTTCATGTCAAACATTCCCCAAACACCCATTTTAAACAAAATCGTTATAATATCTTCAAAAAATTTCGAATTTTCTAAAATCAGCCATTTGTAAAATACCCTTAAACAATATTTTCTCCACAAAACAGGTGTATAGTGTTATATGTCATATAAGACAATCCCCAGATATTTATTGAAAAATCGATATAGCCACTAAAAAAAATCCCAGTTTTTTAAAATCAGTTACTACCCTTAGTTTGAGTGCCAGATTAAAAATTAAAAAATGCTTTAAATATGATCATATAACATCTAAATCAAGTACAGTACGTCCAACCTTTTATGCTCTTGGTACTGAGGCAGACAGACCGACACGAGGACAAACAGAACTGTAACCCCGACTTTTTTTTTCTTTGTGCGGGAAGACATAAAAAGTTAAGATTCATCATAATTTCGAATTAAAAAATGTTCATAATCACAATATGTACATTCTTTATGAGAAAGTAAAAATAAATCTATTATTCTTCATCTTGACGCACACTAGGTCGCAATGTCTTGGATTAACCCTATTTGACTGTTTATAAAAAAAGCTATTAAATCCAACCCACCTCCAGAGGTACACGAATAAAGGTTACTTCCACGTATTTTTAGGATGAGTCACATGATATAACATAAATTAATTTTGGCAATCTTAAGCTAGATACTGTGATCCTTTGTAAACATTGAGTGATCCATATTTATTTTGTATATATATTAAAACGTCCTTTCTGTGGATATCCGACCTTAAAGGACCTCCCATTTGATCTGAACTGGTTGTTATTCGTATAGTGGGAGATTGATTGACTCCCGAGACTCGACTATAAATAGGGCCTTAAGCCTGCCGCGCGTGCGTGCGTGGCTATCACCAAGTGTAGCTAGTAGAGAAAGGGTTGAGGGAATCCCCTCTCCTGCTCCGTGACCACACAAACACAGCGTGAGACAATTTAAAATGAACAGGAGAGCAAGACAACGAGAAGACGTGTTTAGATAATGACGGATGACGCCAGCCCCACACATTATCAAACATCACACATCATCAACTAGACTGGGGACCCGCATCAGCGCGGCTGACTTTTATTACCGCCAATTTAAACCTGGAGGGCTGAGGCTCCTACTCGTGGGGGGACCTGGTTTGATCCAAGGTGGTATGTGATTCTAACATCTTCATTTCTTTGCAATACACACTCATACATTTCCTGGTAACGTGTCTTTTTTTTTATTACCGCGTCTTACTGCCTGTTCATGTTATACGCATATATTATAATTACTTTAATGGGGTAGGTATGAGGAAGGAAGCATTTTAGAAGTAAACTCGCTTTGTTCGTTGGGGGCCCCGCCCCCAAACCCCCAGTGAGTTTTCTTTGCAAGTGGATGTAAACTAATGTAATTCCAGCGTTGTTTTGAACGTAACAACTTAAAAGTGACCGGTATTGTATTGTATATACCGCACCGACTTTAAAGTTGCTCCACCATTTTGAATTTTTTTTGGGGGGATTAAAAATTAATTTTTTTAATATTTTGTAATTTTCCCGTCAGTTAGAGGCTAGAAGCTATAAGTTTGCCAAATTTAAAGTTTCTAGCTCATCTGGAAGTGGGTAAACATTAATGTCAGTGGATTAAGTGAGTAAGCCATGTGGCTTTATAGTAGTATAACAACTAGTCGCAATTGTATAAAAAAGAGTGGGACACCAGTTAGGAAAAACCCACTCTCAGTAGAACCGACCAAGATTCGAACCTCGATCTCCCCATTATCAGCAGGCCAGTCTAACACTAACGTTTGCTCATATCATAAAACTCATACTGCTACGTCAGATGCATTAGTTATTGGATCGATGTTGACATGTAGGTCAGGGTTCGAACTCAAGTCGGGTACCTTGTGAGTGATTTTACCATACTATACCTTTAATATGCATGCACGTCCTCTAAGCCACTCTACTGATTTATATTCTACTCGCTACACTGTGTTAAAAATAAAATATTTTTAAAAATTAAAACAATTCTTATTTTGTCCCATTCTTACTATTCCTCCTGGCTATACGCAGTTTACTATACGAACTATATAGGGATGAGGAAGGAGTAGTCCATAGAAAATATATCCACATTTGCAAGGAGTGAGATCAGGAAAATATTTAGGAAAATCCATCCACAGTACACTCGACAGTTATTCAAACCCAGAACACCCCGTCACCGGCACACCAAACCAAACAAGATGAGACTAGCATATTAGTTGACGTACCCACTGGTGCATTATTCGAAAAAAAAGGTATTTCTTAATATATTATGCCAACTTTCGCCACATATACCGGATACACAGTTATCCACATTTGATACGGTGATGCCGAAAACAATATTCACTGGATAGCGAAGTAAAATTTCCCAAAATGGTGAATTTGAAATCAGCAGTGTATAATATACAGTGGATACTTTTGTCTACCCTAAAGTTAAGAATTACAATTTATTCCAGCACTACGGTGTTCGTATTATTGTGGGAAATACCCTTACTAAATAAACACAATGCTATACAGGTACCTAATTACAAACCTACTTGACCTACCACAATACAAAATACTTCAAATCTAATAGCCGGGATGTTGTATACCCTGATTCTAGTTGGAAGAACAGCTATCAAAAGTGACAGTTGCAGATAACATGACTTGATGTATGAATATATAACAACTGTTTCAGTAGTTTTAATAACGACCAGATACGGGTCTTCCCACCAAAATCAGAGTATAGATCTATAATAAATGCGCAAACTAGTATGGCTAGCCTATACACAAATAATATCTAATTTCTACCTCACACCAAGCTCGAACCAGATATTCCTTGTCTACCTGTGTTCCTTGACCACTCGGTTGCAGAGGCAGGCGTGCTTACAATAAAAAGTTATACACTCGAAAATAATTAGTTTCCTGTACAATTTAAATTCTAATGGTAAACCATTGTTTAATATTAATATTATCCTAAGAAGAATATAATCTACATGGCTCCTTTGAATGCTTATTTATTTTACAAAAAAAAAAAGATATGTCACGCTAACAGTACACCTAATCCTATACTTTTATCAGATGCTAAACCGTGAAAGTAAAGTGTCCTATCTAAAGGGTATTGTTCTGATCCGGTGAATTATGAGACAAGGTAGCAGGAAACGCTATAAAGGTATGTTAAACTGAATAAAGTAGGTCTATATTTTAAGCTGTGAATGTAATCGAATCTTTTTCCCACGTCATCCCATGATAATGTGACGTTGAATTGCATTATTTATTTGCTTCAATGTTTTTTAAAGACACCTGCTAGGTTTGAGAGCTAGCTTCGGTGGCCGCGTGGTCAAACGTACTATTCTCGCAGTGGAAGAAACTGCCGCTGATGGGGAGATCAAGGTTCAAATCTCGGTCGGGTGTGCTGAGGGTTGTTCCACAACTGTTTCCCAACTGTTTCTAAAACAAGGACAATATGTTGGCAAACTATGTTTCCGGAGAAATGTTTCCTGCGTACTTGGCTTTAGAATAAATTAAAGTGAAGTATGAACTTTAAAACTATGAATATCTCTATTGATTTAGTTCCATTCAAATAGTTGGAGAATCTTCCGAAAAATAAGTAAAGAAAAAACTTCCCATCTCATATTTTTTAGGCTCATGTGATCTCCAATGTTAATTACAATATTAATTAATAATCTGGTTTCATTGCATCCATTGCAAGGCGGCTGTGTTGGTTATTTTTCAAACAAAACTTCATGTGAAATTATTTAAGTCTAAAGATTGTGTAAGCGTTCTGTGTGTGTGACGCGTCATTGGCTCATTCAACACAGCGGTGATGTTCTATGCGGGGAGAATTACTGTACAGTCTGCTCGCAAACAAATAGTTGAGAACTCTCTTGTTGTGTACTGCATATTACTAACCGTCCGGACTATCCGCATGTTGAGAACTCAAAGTACATTCTGTTTATAAGTAGGTATCTTGCAAACGCCATTGCAGATTTCACAACAAAATACATGGAGCAGATTAACAGCACGAGCCTTAGAAAATAAATTTAAAACAAGGCTTAACAATCATTTCCAAAACATTGTGTAAGAAATAAATGGTACGAAGCTCCACACAGACTTTCTCAGTCTATTGTTTAAAATAGGAGATATTTACTCAAAACTTGTAATATATGTGAAGCGAAATAATATACACTAGCAAACCCAAGCATAAATTGCACTATACTTACGTACAACATTTTTTGAGTCAAAGTTTTAAATTTTATAATTTTATTTTCAAAGAATGTCCTCATTTGTATGTTTGGATTAATAAAAATGATCGATTTTGGGTCCACAAGGTTCAGCACTTCGTATTAAAATTTTGACTTACGGTCAAAATTTTTAACATTTTATTAGGTGTTTCACATCTTCAGGTCATCGCATTGCTATTCAATTCCTCATTTATAAATTTTGACCAGTAAAAAATGTAAACATTGACTACAATTGAGTCTAAAATGAAGGAGATAGATAATTGTTGTACAAACATTTCCCCTAAGAGGTTAAAGGAAAAATAACTAACCTTTTGAGAGATTTACTTATATTTAATTACTCTATGGAATTACAGAATTATTGCGTTGAAAATTAAGTAGTATCTCTGAACAACTAAAGCTCACAAAATTGTATTAATATATTTGATAATATCTCAGAAACTTAGTTTTATAAAAATATATTTAATATATATGTTTTTTAATAGTACTACAATTTTGCAATGATAAGTTGTTTAGTTTCTCAAATAGTTGTGGAGATACGAACATTTCAGCTTCTGTAAAGTACCCTAAAATTCATTTTCATAGAAAAATGAAAATAGCCATTTTATTTATAATCTTAATCAACGCCTAGATACAGGTTTTAAACAATATCGTTAGAGCCGATTTTGAGAAAATCGATTTTTTCCCCTCTACTCTTATTTTAAGTTTAAACAGACACACAGACAGACGGCATTGCAAAAACCACTTTTTAGCGTTCGGGGGGTAATGAGACGTCGACATCCCTCAACATTTCGGGTTAGATTTTTTACGGTCGCAATACTTTACCTTTCGTGTTCGAAAGGTTTATATATACTAATGTATAGCTTGAAAGTTATTGGTTTTATAAAAATATGTTTCAAATAAAAGATTTGTAATATATTGTATTGTATTACATATTTGCAATGATAAGTAATTTAATATCTCAAAGAGTGAGATAAATAATAAGAATTTACGCATCAGACCGGAACCCTTAAAGTCATTTTGCCGAAATATCGAGGGTAGCCATTTTATTTGGAATATTTATAGATGTTCATAAATGAAATTTAATCAAAATCGTTTGAGCCGATTTTGAGTAAATCTATTTTTCTTTTTTTCTTCTTTCAGTAAACTACCCTTAATTTTAGGGTTAGATATCCAATTTTTTTTTTTAAAACTCGGGGCAACACCTATTCTAAACATATGTACAAAGTTTTAGTCCGATCGGTAAAATAGTTTAGGCTCTAGTCCGAGGTACAGACAGACAGACGGGAATTCAAAAAAACACTTTTTTTTTATTCGGAGGTTCATGAAACGTCAACATTCGTCAAAATTTTGAGTTCGATTTTTTTGACGATCACCATACTTTCTCTACCTGTAAGATAGCGAGAAAGTAAAAATGAATAGTATCCTGCTGAACGTGTAGGTAGAACCAAAGAACACACTTAAACAAAATGGTACATTTTAAACTCATGTTAAAAAAAAAACTAATTCGCTTAATCGATTTTAAGTTTAATATTATATGTATTACTTTGTTATTAGCACCGCGTCTTAATACTGGGTCAAGTAGTACGCATATGTACTAATTATGTTAATGAGCTAGAGATGAGGAAGGTTGAATTTAGAGGAAGTTTACCAGCATGTTTATGGAGGAAACGCGGAAAACAATTCTGGAAAAACTACTCTCAGTACACCCGACCGGGATTTGAACCCCGATCTTCCTGTCATCGGCAGTCTAGTATAACACGAGAGTGACGCCTTAGACTATGCGGCCACCCAAGCTGGTTATTATAATACAGTGTATACATTTTTGTTAATATGCTAAGTACCAAAGTTAGTTTATAGGAAGTGCGTGCGCCCCATCAAGTGTAAGGAGGAGATTTGGAAAATCACAATGATAAATCAAATATAGAAAACTATACAGAGTGAACCCAAAAAGATGTGTACCTTGACCTCCTAGTTTTCCTCCAGTATATTGCAATAGTGAAACCTTGTTGGCTTACAAGATAAGGTGAAATTTTTAGAAAAATACAAGCATTTATTTAAATAAAGGTTTAAGAAACTATTTTGTGAAAAAAGGACAAAATGCCCTATAATCAAAATATGTTTTAGATGCAGTGAGTTTTATTAACCGTTCATGATTTCCAAATACATACACTATTTGGGAAGGGATGAGAACGGTAATTTAGAAGATGTGAAACTGCATTAGCTTGGATATAAGACGGGAAAACTATAGAGATAAATTCCTTTTGAAAAATCACCAGAAATGTATCCGACTGAGATTCAAACATTGATATCCAACCTGCATCTACCGACAATCCAGCAATACAGTTTATTGCGAGCCTAGCTCCTCAGACCGTGAAACCACTGGTGCAAGTTAAATAAAGCTAATCAGTTTTCACTGGGATTCGCACAAGTGGACACGTGAACTAAATGTCAAGTTAATTATCTGCTGATTAGGAAATCTGGTTATGAATTCTGGCCGGCTGTACTCACGATGTTTTTTCCTAAATGATTTTCACCCCGCAAATGTGGGTATTTTACCTCTAGTTTCTAACTTCCTCATCTCTAACCCATATTTTGAAATTAAATGTGTAGTCTAAACGGGTGGTAGGACGTGGTGGAAAATTAACTGTTTGTACTGAAATGACTGTGCCGTGAATAGTTGTGAAGGAAAAGAAGAATGGAGAATTAAAAATAACCAGCTGCTAGCAGAGCTCGTAAATCGCTCTCTCAAACAAGGACAAATAAAAAAGAACAAAGTGAACAAAGGGTAAAAAAAAATTAAGGTTATTTTTGTTTCTTTTACTATATCAAGTGATACTCGGCTAGTAAAGAAATGAATCGCACAAAATAGCTGCGTGCTCAACTAGCATCTGTGTGGGTTTTAATTTTTTTATCAACTTGTTTACTAGTGATAGTTTTTTTTATAAAAAAAGCAACACGTTTTTTAACATGTACTAAGTATGTACTTAATGGTTTAAACTGTCGGCTCATTTCATTAATCAAGTGTAGGGTCGCACTAATTATTGTTTGTCTTAAAATTATGCATCTTACTTAAAACTTGAAATAGTACATTGGGGGAGAGGGGGGTGAAAAATTTATTGTTTTAGGTTGTTTTATTTAATAATCTTACTATTATATCCATTTAATTAGTAAAGAGGATATCAACGACTTATTCTAACTTAAAAAATACACTCAAACCAAATAACGTTGATTTATTATTCAGCAAAAGGAAAATACAAAATTTCGCTAAAACACAATTTTGAGCTTAAGAATTTCCTATGTTAATTCAACACTATGGAAAAATAAGAGCAAACCATTGTCTTCTTATTAAATTGAACAACTTACAGTGCATGCAATCGATCTCAATCCATTGAAGTAATGGCTACTTCGTTCCTAAGGTTAAGGGGGCTGCTACTCAATAAAAAAGAACTTGCAAATGTATGTATCTAGATTTTTATTTGAAGTATTTGAAGTGTGGCAAGCAATGTGATCAGACACATTTGTGCTGTTCTCGTCGAAATCGTACAGAACAAATTCAGTTTTATAAAAGCGTATAATAGTCAGGCTAACCAATCAATCAATAAAAAAATCCTATAATTTTTTATAGTCTGTTAAGAAGTAGAAGATAAAAATTCACCAGCCATCTTTTCATATATTTCGATTACGCCTTAGACCATGTTCCACTGGTGGGAGGGGAGAGGAAGGTCTTGTACTCACTAGAGACAGAAACAAAGAGTTTTGCACCTTGGAAGTCCTTGAAGTGATAGAATCAGCTTTTTTTTTAATGAGCATGGAAAACCATATTGCGAGAAAAACTACTGTCAATACTAAATATGTTAGTGGTAAAATTTTCAGGAAAATAATGTTCACATACATTTCTTTAAAACTACCAAGATTTTCACTCTACCAATAATTACAAAAATTAAAATTAAAGCTTTTTAAAAAAAATAAAACATGGACCAGAGAAAAACTTGTAATATAAAGCTACTCTACATCATTCTTGGATGTATTTATTTTTTTATTCACGTGTCACTTCCCATACGGGCTGTACGCATTCCATTAAATTAACGGAGTAGTGATGAATGATGAGAAAGGTAGAACTTTATTGGGGACTATACGCATGAGGGAAAAACACCACCGGAACATCCATCTGAGATTCGAACACTGACCTCTCCTTCAACAACCAATCAGACTAGATTAGTTTGAAACTTAGACAGCGCGCCCACCAGTGAAGGTTTCATACCTCTTATCAATGACTTAAAAAATTACTATGATATAAAAATGGTTTCAAAATACTATATTTTTATATACTGTCATATTTTTTTTAAACATCAAATTAATCATATTATAAAATATTTACTGATAGTTTGAAATATGCATTTTATTAGAAAAAAGTGTAAGCATTATATTATTGTTTTTAGCACCAACCTGATATATTTTAGTAAACAAAGGTAGGCCCCTACTACTAAAACTTTCTAAACTGAGCTAAACTATAAACTATATATTACCACTACTTACTACTTGAAGTATTTCCATTATTTATTGAATTGGATAGACCCTTATTAGTATCGGCAATGTGTAAAATAAAAAAATATCCACCCCTAAGTATTAAATTCGAAGGAAAAAACACCAAAAAGATAATCCTACGATGCTATAGGCTATGTCAATAAGTATTATTATTAGCACCGTGTCTTACTACCCATTAGGGTTATACGCACTTACGCTAATGTGTAGTGGTAGGGTGATTGTGAGATGAAATGGAGGACCTACAGTTTAACGTGGGATCCAAGCCACGGTGGAGGCCTAGCATTCCACACATTCACAAGTTGTGATTAATACACGTCTTGTCAGAGGTGAAAGAAGAGTTTGTCAATCAGATAGATCTGTGCCGGGACCGAGGATTGAACCCCGGACTCCCAACACAGAAGTCTGACACCTTAACCCTAAACCTCCAGGTCACCATGTCAATAAGAACCAAAGTTAATTGTAGGACAAGTTATTTAGCGCATATCAGTATTGAAACAAAGCTAAAAGTTCCAGGTAAATCTAGAAGAATAAAATTACTAAAAAAAAAAAGTATAAAATAGAAGTGGAGGGTTATGTTAAAAGTGAAGTTTTCTCCCATTCCAACCAATATTATGAACTAATGATAGCCTCCATTCTTTCATTTATTCTAGGTTTTCTTTTTATCTTGGGTTACTGTTTTTTTGTATGGTCCCTTTTTATTTTCACCCAGTGAGATGAAAAGGAGGACGGGAGGGTAATCAATGAAATAGCTGATGAAGGTTTTGTGATCATTAGTGTTAATGGTTTACACCTGTATCTACAAAGCGGTTCCCGGGTATTCGATAAACTTAAAATAAGAACAGTCTAGTGGCAAACAGGTACATCTCCAAGGCTAAAATAACTATGTAGGGTTACTAAAGGCTGAACGAAACAAATTTCATATTTAATATATGTGTGTGGTCTAGGGGTAAGGTGTCAGACTTCTGTGTTGGGAGTCCGGGTTTCAATCCTCGGTCCCGGCACAGATTTATCTGATTGCCAAACCCTTCCTTCACCTCTGACAAGATGTGTATTAATCACAACTTGTGAATGTGAGGAATGCCAGGCCTCCACCGTGGTTCGGATCCCACGTTAAGCTGTAGGTCCTCCATTTCATCTCACAATCACCCTACCATTGTACATTAGCCTAAGTGCGTATAGTGGGTATTTTAAATTTTCTAAAATCTTTCAAACGTAAACTACCCTTAAAGTAATTTATTTTTTGAAAAATAAGAAATTAATTATTTATCATGTAAAATATTACCCATATACCAATTTTAAACAAAATCGTTAAAGCTATTTTTAAATATTGGTCATCAATCAACTACTATTAATTGATTTTTTAAAAAGAAAAACCATCATATAAAATTATGTATATAGTTAAATGTCAGATAAACATTTTGAACCAAATTGTTAGAGCTGTTTTTAAAATGTTTAAAATAAAATAAAAAATTAGTAAGTATAAATTTTTATTTATAATGTTAAACACTCCCCAGATAAATATTTTAAACAAAATTGTTAAAGCTATTTTTGAAATATTTTGAATTTTCTAAAATCAGTCCTCAGTAAACTACCCTTAAACTAAGGGCTAGGGTCAAAATAAAAATACCCTGAGATATTGCCCTATAACATTTTTATATCAAGTTTGAACAAACTCCGTCAAACCATTTCAGATCTGTGGCCAGGGACGGACAGACAGAATAAGTACAATCCACTTTTTGGGTTCAGGTGCATACAAAACGTAAAGATTCAGATCATAAACTCAATCTCGAAATTTTTAACGATTACATTACTTTTCTCTTGATACGATAAAGTAAAAATTGAATATAAGCAATTTGTCGTGTAAATAACAGATTTATTTACCATATGAGGAATAACATATATGTGATTTTTTGTTACAAACAAAGATATAGTAAGACCATACACATTGTTTAAAAAAACAAATGATGCCTTTTATAGCAACTGTACAGCTACTGCATTGTATTTTTTAGGATATAATTATAATTATTGGATATTTTAGGTCAATAATAATAGTTATTTTTTTAGTCGTAAGGGTGTTCTAGATAAAAAAAATTGGTTAGTCACAATTCAGATGAACAAGGTTCTAATACACAACTTCCCCTGCATGGTATTTTCACTAATCATAGTCAAGCCACTATAGTGAGGGGAGGGAGCGCTCAGCTACCAAGAGTCGGGGAATTAGAGTTTAAAGTTTGTTTGACTTGAGATGCGGCCATCACAGCACGCCGACAGTGGTATAAAAGTAAGAGACTGGGCGCTTTTTGGGTGCTAGTGTAGTTTTACTGTACAGCCCTAGCGCACAACTAAAGCTCCACTCAAGCTCTGTCGTCATATATTGTCCAAATGACCATGCACTTCTCTTACTCAAGGTGGGGGTGAAGGGAACGCGAGAAAAGAGCAGCGTTATTGCAGTTTTTATAACAAAACATTATTTTGGACAAAATAAATAAACTATTTATTCGATAGAAACATATAGTTTAATTTTCTTCCAATCATTAGTTCTTTAATACCTGTCAAGTGTGTCCTAGAATTTAATTACAACCTTTTCTCTTAGTTTAAAAAGTTTCTCATCAAATGATGATATACTAATTACAGTTATCCAAGAACTGTTGATTTCGCCATGTGAATAGAGTTAAACATTTTATTTCTACTTGAGCAATATTTTATTTATTTTAGCAAAAAAAAATTTTTTTGCTATAAAAACTACAAAAACCTTAACCTATTCTCGCATCCCCTTAAAATGAAAATTTCGCGAATAAAATCACATTCACGTCGAACTTACACTAACACTACAACCCACCTCGGTGGCGTAGTTGGCTAACGCGCTAGTCGTGTTGAGCTCGACTGCAGAGGACGGGAAGATCGAGGTTCGAATCTCGGTCGGGTGAACTGGGGGTGGTTTTTCCTAAATGGTTTTCCACTCTCCCTCTACGCAAATGCGGGTTCACTTCCTCTAAATTCAACCTTCCCAATTCCCAATACATTAGCGTAATTAGTACTTAAGCGTACAACCCGAACGGGTAGTAAGACGCGGTGCTAAATAATAATAATAATAATAAATTAACACTACACTAGGACTCAAACAGAAATCGGCCTCGTTCTTGCTTACAGTCCTAAATCCACATATATATGTATATGTGTACACGTATATGTGCCTCACTCTCATCATCGGGTCCGTGATACTGATTATTATAAGGAGGCATTGTGAGGTGTGAGAATATAAAAAAAAACTCCCGTTATTTCCCAGGCTGGCCAGAAGCGATGAGCCGTCCTCTGCACTCTCGTCCCCTGAGTAATTCATGAGCGACACACCTAATCCCCTTGTTCAGCTAATGGAGGATTACACACACACACACTCACACACTGTCGGCAATATAGCTCAACTTCTTAGGCTAAAAAAAACTAGACGTTTGTTGTTGCAAGAGTGCATATAATACGCAACGCATTTGTTCAATCCAATGAAATAACTCGTTTAAACGTTATATTTTATGTATTGTATTATTGATTATAGAATATAGATCTATACATTGTTTTTATACTGTATACACTAATTTCATCTATATCCCTTGAAAATAATTGGTGGGAATAAACGATGAAGAACTCATCACCACCTATCTATAGTAGGAGAAGGAGTAGGTTAATATTTCTAGTGGATAGAATTCACACGTGTAAAATCTAATTTTCATAAAAAGAATCTTATCTGGCATCTAGGTAAGTTAATATATTATCTGTCAGGTATTTCATACGTCAAGTTAAGTGATTCAGTTGTCACTTTTTATAGATATTACCTATAATATACTATATTATACCTTATTATTATAATCACCTATAAAATAACGTTATCACTGTCACAAAAAAAAATTAATTACTATCTAAAGTATATTATAAGTTATTTCCTGTAAATAGGCTACTAGCGACTTCTCTTGGTTCTAGGGGAAAAAAACTAAGCCATAACTCAGGCCGTTAATTTACTAATTTAAGTAAAGGAAATAAAATAAAACCGATTAAACAAAGAGACATTTTCGGAAACATCGGGAATCAAACACTCGGGTTTCTTGAAACTAAAGAATCCATGTTAATTTTAAATATTTAATTCTACGACGCATTGGTAAGCTATGAAAATACCTATATTGAATTGGCTTATCAGACTCGATGGATTACACTTTATATATGTACCCTGATTTTGGTTAAAATAACAGGCTAGAGAAAATTCAAACCTATTTCTTTGCGGCCAAAGTTGATAACATTTTACTTTATTATTTGTGTTATTTTATAGGTAATAATAATATCTATCAAAAGTGACAGCTCCAGGTAGCATGACTTTATGTATGAATATATTAAAATTGTTTTAGTAACTTTAGTAACTAGCTGTTAATGTTATTCCTACCGAAAACATACTATATAATTCCAAGCTGTATTAATTTTTGAAGTGCCAACAACACAAAATAAATTTTCTAAATAAACTTGTGGAAAAAAATGTAATTGTGCTGGTCGTAGAGTAGTGGCTGCCTGAGAGCAGGATGAGAGCTATCATGTACAATTATTGTAGATTTTATTACATTCATACTGTTGTATCAAACTGTATGCGTCTAACTTTGCTGCGAGAGGTGAGATTGGTTTTGGTAGTCGTAGAAGATGAAGGCATTTCAATAACTATTCCAAAAAGCACAGTGTACTGTTGAGAGTAAAAAATAAAATTATAAAATCACCAACGGTAAACTTTTCGCACATATCGTAAATGTTAGCTAGTATTTATTTGTCCGTATATTTGAAGTTCTAGGTTTGAGTATATGAAAATGATTGTACTGAAAGCTCTTTTAGAATTGAAATGGGTCAACTATTTTACTTTTAGAGAGTGACCTAAGTTGGTCTACTTCGTGTGAGCCTCCTTAGTGTTAACGTGCACTTTCATGACAGCAATCTAAGCTAATAAACAAATAAAATGCTTCAACTTAATTAAACCTTATGTTGGTCTAATTCATGTTAACCTCCTTGGTGTGAGCATGTATTTTTATAACAATAATAACTAAGCTATTTTAACAAATAAGACACCAAGATTGGCTGTAAAATTAAACGTAATATAACACTCGATTATGACATCAAATTAAGATACTAATGATGATGGTGATGATATTTCATAGTAGTAATTTTGTGAAGTAACATTTTTGCTGCAAGAAATCATTTAAGGCTTAAACTACTAGGATTATCAGTTTATTACTATTAATGCTTTCTTGTCATCAAAAAATTAAATATGTGGTTACACTATAATTCACCTTATTGATAATTCTCTGAAACCAACTAGCCTATTTTCAGCTTGTTGGTTCTAGAAATAATCCTCTTTAACCCAGGTTTCTTAAAGACTGATGTTTTAATCCAAAATGTCAAAATGCTTCAACCGAAGAAATAATATTAGCTGAATTTGAAAAACAATATTCTCTTTGATCTCAGTTTATAGATTCTTCGTATTAGTTAGATTTTTGTGTAAACTCTTTAAATTGGTCAAGGTAGCAAAAAATATCTTGCCATTTTCACCTTGATTAGTTTTGAAATATTGTTGTTAATGCATCGAAATATTCCTTATTTTATTTCATCTCAAATATAAACAGTTTTTGTTATAAAAATTAAGTGTAAAATTTGCGTTCAGGGCTTAAGATTTGAGCTATCGATGGAATAAAAAAAAATCTAAAGAGTATGCCCTAATTTAGAAAAGAATGATACTTGGCAAAGAGAAGATTGTGAACATTTCAAATTAAGAACTGTCCCAGGCTCGGTTCCCGTGCACAGAATTTTGTTTTTCAACTAAGGGGGCCGCCTAATATAACGCTGGGACGCAATGCAAACGCTAATAAATCCCGCCCTATTTCATAAGTGTTTTGTTATTTCAAAATGTGGCTTACGCGAATAAAGGGGAAATATATCAAAATGTTCTATAAAATTAAAAACCTATATTTTCTATTATACAGTTTTTTAATACATGAAAGAGTAAAACTATATTATTTTCAACCAAGTTTTGTGCGAAATTCCTTAGTTCTTAGATTAAAGTAAATCGTGAGAAAGATGGATCCAGCCTTGCTCATACGATCTTAAATTGTAATAGGGTCTCAAAAGAAATATTTTAAGAAAATTGAGGATTATTTTAGTGATTTTGGAGGCTCAAAACGGTAATTCTCATAATGAAAACGGCATTGCAAGGATATATTCTTTCAATTGGGCGGTGCCTTTGAATTGAAACAAATACCCTTAAAGTATTCGAATGGGTCATAGTGCGAGGGGAAATATGATTTATGATGATAATTATATGGAGTAAATTTAAAGTAATCGGAATTTTTTTTAAAAATTAATCTCTAATTATTTTGTTTTCCCATCTTGGCTTTTCACTACAGAACTTTTCAGTGGGAATGGTACCCAAGTATAGTTATAATGAAACTCAAAGAAACAGTTGAAATATTTTGTCCCCAAACAGCCGGTTCCTTTTATATTATTCCCCGGTGGGATGAATCTTTGGAAGAAGTTAGAAGTCCCCCATCTTCATTAACAATTAAAAGAGAACGCACTAGTTTAAAAGTTCAGGGAAAATAATAATAAAAAAACGACCAAGTTCACTTTAATACCAAGTATAGGGCCTACAACAATAATACAATTAACGAAACTCGTCATTATCATAAAGCCAAGATTCCACATTAATTAGCCACTTTTGAAGTTTATTCAGAAAAGGGTTGTGTAGATTTCTCATTTTGAGTCTGCGAGCTGATGTCTTGATAAATTTAAATATTGTTCATTTCTTAACAGCGATGCAAATATTACATTAACGTATTATCGCAAAATAGTTATATAAATTTCCATCCATGATGCTTTTAAGTGATATTATTTCATTCAAACTTAATTATTGTCAAGGTTATTATTTCAAATCCCAAGGTAATATATATATATAATATACAGTATATTGTATATATTAATTATATTTATATATTTTATATATATATTATATAAAGGGTACAGGAGAAACGGGGGCAAGTCCAATTTTATCTCAAATTGAGTTAGCATTTCCATCTGATAGAAAATCATGAGACCTTTCTAACGCACTTTAGATGAATATCAAGAGAGGGATGTATCATATTTAAAATAATCAAAAAAGAAAGATATTTGCTGGGGTCTTTGTGGGATTTGAGATATAAAAGTTGCTGCTCTAGAAAATATGTGTAATATGACCTTCCCGGGATTCTACCCCTGTATCTTTCATATTAATTTTATTATTATTATTATTATTATTATTATTATTATTATTATTATTATTATTATTATTATTATTATTATTATTATTAGCACCGCGTCTTACTACCCTTTCGGGTTATACGCACTTACGCTAATGTGTGAAGGTAGGGTGATAGTGAGATGAAATGGAGGACCTACAGTTTAACGTGGAATCCGAACCACGGTGGAAGCCTGGTATTCCTCACATTCACAAGTTGTGATTAATACACATTAATTTAATTACTCTTGGATATTAACTTTACAAGTATTCTAGTAGGCTCGCATAGCACCAATTCATCCTTTAAAATACTGTATACTTTCTTTCTAGAAAGCCAGTTAACAATCTAATCGTAATTAAAAGGAGAAATGATCATTTATCTAGTTTATGTAAACTTGCCTACAATTATTGAAAAACTAAGAATAAATACGGTATTGTTTTTATATTCTTTAGGAAACATCGCCTACTATAATGGCCTTCACAGTTCAGATTCATTTTTGTAATCGGCAGGAAGGGGAATAATAGCAATACTAATAATAACGACCGCCATCTTGATGTGTGTAATTGGGTCCATTTTAATTACAAAGTCTGGAGTCCGCGAACAATGCAGGATATAAAGTTACACTTCAACCCCCACCCTTCTTCCCAGAACCCTATTGTCCTCGCTGGCCCAAGCCTTGTAGCAGAGTCTGCACAGACTTTATGAAGAATGTTGGGGCAATTACCCCCTCGCTGCCGTAGATAATAGTTTGAAGGGTTATCCTAGGAATCCGATAATCTCTTCTAATCAATAAGGGAAACAATCCTCCATCGACGTTGTATAAGCCTGCACGCTTATCCGTTGCGATGGCTTTCCAAGCAACAGAGATGTATACAGGGTGACGCCGTCTTAAGGTGGCCGTCCGCAGATGGTATAATAATACGCCAGGTCATAATGGGGTGGATGCAGTTGGATCGTACATTTTCTTGTGTTAACCTTCACATCGAGTGAATTTAGGGTTGCATACACACAGCAATGTCTAAGTCACTCGTGATTTATTCTGAATGCTCTAGAATATTCTCTTGGCTAACCAGAGTTGAGTGTACAATCCGTTTACCTAGAAAGACTCAATCATTTACTTATTTACATATTCTACGTTTTGTAACTAATTATTAATGTTTTTAAATGTTAAGACTATTTCCAATCAAGTAGTTGTATGCTAATTAAACACTTAATGTCGCTAGTACTGAGAATTCAGTTTTGGATCAATTCACAGCGGAATTTCTTTGCTTAAAATTATTGCAAGGAAAGATGAATGTATTTATTTTGGTGCTAACTAATTTACATCAAATAAATAATTTCAGAATGAATTATATTAATATTTTTAAACTTGTGATGATGATTGCTGTTTCAATGTGTTTTTTTTATAAATATGATTGCTTGTTGTTCCAGACGCGTGTGGACTGTCGGACGTGGCGCACATAGAAAGCCTCCAGGAGAAGTCCCAGTGCGCCCTAGAGGAGTACTGTCGGACCCAGTACCCAAACCAACCGACGAGGTTCGGTAAGCTACTGCTGAGACTGCCCTCCCTCCGGACCGTCAGCTCACAAGTCATCGAGCAGCTCTTCTTCGTCAGGCTGGTCGGGAAGACGCCTATAGAGACGCTCATCAGGGACATGTTACTCAGCGGGAGCAGTTTCAGCTGGCCCTACATGTCCTCGATGTGACATAGCGTCTGGAGGCAGCTGGCTTCCGCGTGAACTGTCCCGCAGTTGGCTTTCGAGTGCACTGCTCCTTCGCTGGGGCAGATGGCTTACGGGTCAACTGCTTCGTACTAAAGGGTTGTAGGCTTTCCATAGTTTTTGTTCGCGATCTGTTTATTGAGTCCAACCATCAGCTGAATATTTGGTTTAAAAATTTAAAAAATGTACCTCTCAGCAAGTGAGACCAAGAAGTGGATGTTTCAGTGAAATGGATGACATATTTAAAGTTTATGATAAAATCTTCTCAAGAAAGTAAAGTTTAATTTGGTAATTCGAAGGTAATGCCAAAGTTTGCAAAGTAAGCAAGTGATATCTTGATTGTTTTTTTTTCCGACTAGAAGATGTTTTGGAGAATGAACTGAGAAATCAACTGAATTTTTAAATGAACAATTCAAAAATCCGCAATTTTGTTAACTTGTTAATGTTTATCATCATTGGTCATTCAAAAAACATAGGCGATTATAAGAAAAGCTTTGCCACAGCTTAAAGACCTTTTATTTTTCTCACCCACTCCAATGTAAGTTCCTAGAGTATCCTGCCTGCTGAACACGTAATATCATGATTGTTAATGGAATATCACGCATGGTTTGTGTGATCCATTATTTGGTATCAGTCCTTTCCCAAAATCATTTCCATACCATGGGGTATCATAAATCAACCATACCATGTCAAGGCACTCCATTTTCTTTGTTAATTTCAATATGAAAGCAAACAAGTAAACTTAAATATGTACTTATTTGATGATTAATAAGATGATTTTTATTAAAACATGAATACAACATTATGGTTATAGAAAATGAATACACACGTACCAACGTGATCAAAATATATTAACAATTATTGTACTATACAAAGGCTGTGGACTTAAATATATAATACAGCAAAAGCTGGCATTACTATTTCTATCGTTTCTAATAAATAATTACTGTTGTCAGTGGGCTTTTATCAGAGTCTCATTATATTTTAGTTGTTTTTTTTAAATTAATAGTTCCGAAACATTACCGATACATATTTGCTAATATTGGTTTGTGCAATTAACTTACCTTTGTGGTGTATCAGAAATACCAACAGTACAATAAGCCCAGATATTCTACAGAATAGGTCTATACTGTGGCTTCAAAACTTATCAATAAGTTAGCTGTGTATTTTTAACAAATGTAGCGTAAAGACACTATGTATTTAAAGATGGACAAAGAACCAACAACATCACAACAGTGCCATTATAAAATATGAACCGTAATTTACAATATGTAATCATTATTATGTCTGTGAATAGAAATACGTCGTATTTCGACTTGACTGTACACTAAACCAAGTATCCCCACAACGATGTAGCCTACTTAATCCAAAGGTTAACCTCAAGTTGCCCTTAGTTATTATTTTTAAGATACAAAAAAAATAAATGAAATGTGATATTATAATGTATCCCCGGTCAAACGGTGATTATACTTAATAATCCATACTTACTTTTAATATATAAATGAAAGACATTTTTGTAAAGTATATGAAAACATGTAAATAATAATGTTTGTAATGTTATCAGTAGATGAAACACGCGGTTTGTTCTTAAAGAAAACATGATAAAAAATATAATAAAAATGTAATACTTGATTGATCTGTAAACAGTGGTGGATCATGGATAATATATCTTGTACAGCTGATTAAATATATTAGTAGGCCTATATAGAGGAATCCTTCAGAGAAAATGTACTTGTTTTTAAGAAAATGATTTTATATTTTTTAAAGTAATAAATATTTCAAAGTGTATAGTCCAATAGTACATCTATGAACTGCCACTGACTGTGTTTGCATTATTTTTATAACCATTCCTTATCCCTTACACTCGTTAGTCTTAGTAACTACACCATTTGAAATGTCACTCATCTGAAATAATAACACGGCTTAAAATTAGCTTGGTTATAAAAATAAATAACACGCACTCGTGTAACCGTTAATTCATCACTGTTGTAGGGAAACCTCTTATTTGATCAATGATGGTTTTTTTTCGGTCATGCTGGGATTTGAACCTAAGACCCTTAACTTAATGCATGGATATAATACCGACTGAGCAAAATCATTGCGCTATAATATATTTAATGTTACACATACAGGGTGTATTTTAATGGGTGTCAAATATTCTAAGGGCGAATTCCCATCCATGAAACAGTAATAAAAGTTAATATAAACATGGGTGCAGAAACGCTTAATTTCTAAGAGAGGAGTTTTATTTTTAAATGTATAAGTAGTCAACAGAAGAGGTAATGCAATCAAACAAGACAGAGTTTAACATAAAACAAACAAAAACACAAGATGGAACCTTTTGTTAGCAAAATTGTTTTAAGAAGAAGTGGGTCCAGCCTGGATGCATTCTCTGAGTCTGCGTTCCACACTTTGTCGTAATCTCTTGAAGGGAGTGTTACATCCCTCTCTTAAAACATCATCAGGCACAAGCATTGCGTAAACAATGAACTTTAAATGTACCAAGAGATAAAAATCTATTGGATACGAATCCGGTGGTCAAATTGGCCATTCAATGGATTCCTCACGACCAAATCCATCTTCAGGAAAAACCTTAATAACTCTAAAAAAAACTAGGAGTTTCTAGATCCATGATATTTGATCTTTTCTTAATGTTTTGACGTGAATAAGTCTTTAAATTTGCTACCATACGGGGGCAATCCAAAAAACCTTATGATAACAAAATCGGGGGATACAGTTTGGTGTTGTAGTTTCGAATCTTTCCTCTACATTCAAAATTAAATTATACCACTGGATAGCTAAAGGATCAAAGAATTCATTACGATAAGCGAGAACAGTGACGCATCGCGCGCGGTGGAGGGGGAAGCGCCGCCATTTTGAGGTTATTTTGCTGCGTATCGAGATTTGCAATTAGTATAACTTTTGACTCGGAGAAGCTACGATGTTCGTTTAAGTTTTAATCGTCAGCTGTCGTCAAAATATATCGATTGTATATAAAATTATATTGTAACACAATAATTATTTGTTTCCTTGCTTTTATCCTAAATACATAAATAAAAATATTTTATTTAAAAAATATAACCCGTTACATAAACGTATTCACGTACAACACACGGCCGTGTCCATGACAGCCACACCCCATTTTTTTTCATGGGAATATGCCCTTAGAATATTTGACACCAATTATATATAACCTATATATATTTTTATTATTTTTCTCCAGCACAGAGTCCTACTAACCATTCGGACTATACGTTTTTAATTATATTAATTTACGGTCCTACCAGTTAACCGAGTAACAAAACTAGCACAGAAGATAAGCAGGATATAGGTTGTATTATAAAGTTAATTAAACACATCTGCCCTCATTAATCAAGGAGACACATTATTATAAATAATATACTTTAGTGCACATGACTGTAAACTCAATATTTTAATTTGCTTTCGCCGTAAACCATGAACGTGCCCTTTTTGGACCAAATTATTATATTAGAATAAAATTTGCAAACTAACGACTTTAGAGCATACAATGCAGAAAGTATCCCCTGACAGTCATTTCATTCAGAACGTAACATCAAAAACCTCGCAGACAATCGATTCCTGGGCCCATAAATATCGATTGATATAACGTGTCTGACACAGCGAGGTTTGCAGACCAGGGTTACATCCCAGTAGCTGTACCGAGGGGGGATTTTTTTTTAACGGGTTCGCTCTTCCAACTCAAGGCAAATGTAGGTGCATTTTATCTCATCTTTGTGATTCTTATTGTTTAGATGATTAAATTAATTAACCTATTAGATCCACCAATATGGAAATATCTACATATCCGTACTAACTTCAATTTCCATCTTGTTTGTGTATATAATATACTTTAATGGTTACGTAAAGTTATAACTTGAGCCAATTTTAGTTTAATTAGGTTAAGAAAAATATAGTCTATTTGAGATAGTGAATTAACTTGTTTAAAGAGTTGACCTTGAGACATGATAGATCGCCATATCTAGACTTTTTTTTTTGACAGGTGATTATCAACCAAAGAAACAAGAGTAGCCAGCAATAATGTTCTAAGGGAGAAGGAAGCATGTGTGTATTTAGTGTTATCAGAATCAGTTAAATATATTTCTCTAGTAGATGTATACTATGGTCAATGAAAATACCTAGGATCACATGTGATAGGGTGCGGGGGAAAACATATCACTCATTCATACATTTAACGATGATAACTGTTAAGTTAAACGGTTGTATTGCGGTTCATAAATGAACAAATCCATGCCGAATGATTCGTGGCGTCACACCATGAAAATAAATATCTGCAGCCGACACACAATACTATGGACAAGTGTCTGATTTGTATGTTTGACCGCTTAAAAGTTGGGGTTTAAATCCCGACTGGGTGCCATAGAAATGATAAGATTTTAAAATGTACATTACTGTAGGCAATAGCACTTAGGATCGAACCAGTGTCTACTCGAGAACTCTAGTGGCTCCACCATTTCTAAAGATTTCCCCAACAGGTAGGTACCAGCACTCAGAATCGATCAAGAGTCTAATTGAGATTTCTTACTGCTTTTCCTCCTTCTAACAGCTTTCCCAACAGGTAGGTACCAGCACTCAGAATCGATCGAGAGTCTAATTGAGATTTCTTACTGCTTCTCCTCCCTCTAACAGCTTTCCAAGAGGTAGGTACCAGCACTCAGAATCGATTGAGAGTCTACTTGAGATTTCTTACTGCTTCTCCTCCCTCTAACAGCTTTCCCAAGAGTCAGGGACCAGCACTAAATATTTAACCAGAGTATACTCGAGATCCCTTAGAGTGCGTGCACACAGGCAGTGAGGCGGGGCAACGCGATTACGAGCAGAGCGTCTTCACGCGACAAAGAGCGGACAATAAACACACAGCGTTGCGAAGCGGAGCGGGGTGGCACTTCTCTAGTTGGCAAAATTATGTCGTCAAACCTATTACTTATGTGAGTGGGTAGGTACATAAAGTATGTCAAGACAGCGACTATTATGAGGAATACTTGGGTGAAAGGAGGGGAGTCTATGGGTTTCAACCCCCCCTAGCGTGTTCCCCTTCCCCGTAGTTTTTAATATAAAGCTTAAAGATTACCTTGTATCAAACATCAAATAACTTAAAGAAATTTTTCAGGGAAGGACCACTCCAAATAGCTATAACTTATAGAGGCATTTAATTTTCAACAAATTTCCACTCTAAATGCCTTCTAGAGGCATCCGATTTTTAAATGAAATATCCACAGGAAATCCCTCCAAATAGCTTCAATATGCATAATATAGTTGCTGTTTTTAATAATAGCGAGGACAACTACAATTTGCTTCCAAAAGCATTCAATTTTTTTAAATTTGTTGGGGGGGGGGG
>CABFWO010000561.1:235186-256433 GCA_902155825.1 Timema genevievae
GGGGGAGGGAGAGAGCACTTTCAATAGCTTCTAAGGACATCTAATTTTTTTTAAATCCATGTGAGGACTATTCCAAATAGCTTCTAAGCGTATCCAGTTTTTAAAATTTACTGGTGGAGGACCACTTCAAATAGCTTTAAGAGGCATATAATTTTCGAAAAAAAAAATCAGGTGATAATCACTCTAAATAGCTTTTAAGATAATCTAATTTATAAAAAAAATAATCTGGCGAGTACTTCTTATAAAAGCTCTTAGAAGCATAAAAATTTGCCGAAAGGGACTACAGCCTCTAGGAGTACCCAAATTTCAAAAAATTTCGGGAGACCCCTTTTCTAAATAGTTGTTAAATTAGTACATTTTTTTTTAAATCTCCAAATGAGGACACCTCAAATATCTTCTTTAAAAGCATCCAATTTTCCAACATTAACTGGGGGAAAGGCGGGTAAAAAATCCCTAAAAATTTGTTTTTGTCAATTACCCCTCCCGCCTCTCTTACACAAATAAAATTCTACCATTACTGTATACAATAAGTAATAACAATGTTCTTATTGCTTAGGGTTTAGTGGTAAGTCTTAACATCATGCCATAAACTTACGATTTTGAACCCCCTTCACCTTCACCAATATTAAATTCTCCCTACACCCATGGGGGAATATCACCATTTGTTTCCCGTGTTAAGAATATATGAGTCACGATTTGTCGAGTATACAAGGACGTCAACCACGACCTTTGATTATGTTGTCAGCAAAGTCCTGAATGTTTTGGAGAATCAAACCATAAACTGGAGAAAAAACCTGTGGCCTGGCAAATACTTCGGCAATCAGGAGCTCGACGTCCATATTGTCGCGTGAAATCTTTTTGAAAAACAAATGATTTGGTTCTAAAGTGTATCGCCTCGGGTCGCTCGGCCTCAAATCGCTGCCTGTCTGTTTGACTCATAAGCTATGTATTATGTTCTCTCGCACGTCGCCCTGTCTAGGGATGTGGTATCGAAAGAAAAGTATCGAGACTGTACTAATTTAAAGTATCGGAAGAAAAATATCGATACCTTACTCGTATCGAAAGAAAAGTATCGATAACAGTAATTATCGGTATCGAAATTTTAATCTGGAAAAATATGTTTCCATTCAGTGATAATTTAAACTTTTGCATAGTAATAATATCAATAATAATAATATTTTCATATTTATTTAAACACTGAAAATTATAATGATTTAACCATGTTATAGTATATTTAGGTCTATCTCGTCTATGCTACGTGTTGTTATAATGCATAATATAAAAGGTTTTACCATACCAGCTTTCAAAATGCATATAAAATTTAACTGATGGAAAGTTATTTAATAGATAAATATGATTTGTAATACATTTTTTCAATCTATTTTGTAACCTTCTTAAAACATAAACATTTTAATCCAAGCAAGAGTGATGATTACAAAAAGTTGTTTCTTTCAACACCGATCCGATACCAGAGTGTGAGTACTAATATAAGTAAAAGTATCGAGTGAAAAAAATATTATCGAAAGGAAAATATTGATACTTTTTTTTCACATTCCTAGCCCCGCCCCGTGTTATTACCTATAATATGCTCTTACGCTAAGAGCTCCTCCACCTCTAACGCACTCCTCCAAGAGCCAGGCACTGGTACTTGGGATCAAACCACAGTCTCCCCTCTTTAACATTACCTGAGCAGGTAGTAAGACGCGGTGATGAACTAAAAACATTCTCAAGAGTCACGCACTAAGGTTATAAACCGTTCTTGCCCGGAAGTATAACCGTTGTTGGCACAACCTTTCCCTCGGCTAAATACCTACAAGGTGGACTCAGTGTCTTGGTGACAGACTACTGTGACAGCGCTGGTGATTTCTGGCCGCTTAATGAAGTCACAACTAGAGCCTTCTATCTTCTCGGCCACACAACGTCTCACTGCAACGAAGGGGGTCACAATTCTTTTTTAACCTTTCTCTTTCTGTCTGAAATGCTGCACTTTTTCAGAGTTATTCACCGTGGGTATTTTAATTCACGAGAGACAGGCTAAGAGGGAGTGGGGAGGAGGGGTGGTCTGAGAGAGAGGGGGCGCCAATTCACAGCCTTGCCAAAGATTCAAAATACTTCGGGTGTTTTATATAAGTCTTGAATGACGAAGCAGCGCTGACTCGTGGATCACGTAGAATTTTCGAGGCTTAATATAGAAAAATAAATGGTAACAGTGCACCGCACATACTTTCTCTCTCTCTCTTTTATCTTAAAATAGAGACATTTACTAAAAACTCGTAAAAGTTGTGAAAATAAATTATATATATATACTGTTGCAGAAGCACTCCACCTAAGAGCAAAAATGAAATAATATACAGTTACAGAAACATTGAGAAAAGAGGAACATTTTTGTCCACTAAAGAGCGTAACAATCCATTTCATTTTTCCAAGTGATCCTTAAAATAGTATAAATATTTGCCTATAGTCCAGAAACTATTGGTTTTATAAAAAAATATTCCAAATTATATTATTTTAATTTTTACTACAACTTTACAGTGTTAAGGTATTTATTATCTCAAATAATTGCAGAGAGATGATCAAAGTTGGAAATTTCCACTTCTTTAAAGTACCATTAAAGTCACTTTCATGGGAAAACGATAACTGCCATTTAGTACAAGGCCGTAGTCAGGGGGGGTTTTCGGGGTTCAACCCCCCCCCCCCCCCNCAGAAAATTCACAGAACGCACAGGATTTAGGCAATAAAGCTATGGTTGAAAAACTTAGGACCGTATGCAAGACCTTGACTGGGGGTCCGGGGGTCAAACCCCCCCCCCCACCCCCGAAATTTTATGAACAAAATATATATGGCTTTATTTATGATTCAAACAATATTAAAATTAAGGTACAAGTACAAATTAGGGGGCTGTGTTACCATAAAAAGCACTTCAGAGAGCTTCCAGAGGTGTTTATTATTTAGAATTTTTTCTAGCCTTCGACAGTTATGGTGTTATGTTGTCATAAAAAAATTCAGATAGCTTCTATAGGTGTTTAATATTTAGAATTGTTCCTATTTTTCGGTGGTTAGGGGGTTATGTTGCCATAAAGAAACACTTTAGAGAACTTCTAGAGCTGTTTAATATATGGAATTTGTCCTAGCCTTCGGCAGTTAATGGGTTATGTTATCTTAAAAAATACTTTAGAGAGCATCTAGAGCCGTTAAATAATTATAATTTGTCCTAGCTTCCTATAGTTAGGGAGTAGTGTTGCCATAAAAAACACTTCAGATAGCTTTTAGAACAGTTTTTTATTTATAATTTTTCTAGCCTCCGTCAATTGGGGGATGGGCCCACAAAACCCTTCCTGAAATTTTTGGCTGGCTACGGCCTTGAATTTTAGTTTGTATTGTTAGACAATGTATAGATACAACATTTAATCAAAATTGTTTGAACAAATTTTGAGGAAAATCAATAATATTTTTTTGTCCTTAAGTAAATTTCCATTAATTTTATGTTTATACATATATCCAATTACAGAAACTCCTCGGTGGAACTTTATGAAAGTCCTAGAAAACAAGTTTTAGCCTGATCGGTAAAATGGTTTCAGCTCTAGACCGAGATAGAGAAGACAAATAGACGGCATCGCAAAAACAACATTTTATGTTTCAAGGGGGTGATGAAACGTCGACATTTAGATAAAATGTACCCGCATTTGTGTGTAGGAAGAGTGGGTAAACATTCAGTTAAAAAAACCTTTTGCACCCTCGACCGTAGTTTAAACCCCGATCTTCCCGTTTTCAACAGTCCAGTCTATTACGAAATTGAAGCCGTGGACACTAAGGAGGTAGAGATGAGAAAGGTAGAATTCAGGAGAAGCGTACCTGCATTTGGGGTGAATGCAAGTAGGACTTCATTTAGGAATTTAGCACAATAATTATTAGTTTTAAGTTTATAATGAATAAATATTAATAGCATATTTTTCAAAACAACAAACATAGTTCATTTCTGCGCCCAAAACTACCTAAGTAAAAGAGACAACTGTTTTAAAGAAGACAAATGAATAGCAATTTTAGTTAAAATAAATACAATTTCGTAATTTTTGGGTATCCTTTTTTGTATTTAAAACCATTATAGATAAAATGGTTTTGCATGAACTTCCACACAGTATTTTAGTTGCTTGTTCAGTCAGAAATATATAAATTATTGAATTAAATATTTGTTCTATCTTATTTAGTTTTCAAAATTAAAACAAAGCAAAGTAAACGCTTCATTTGTGAAATCCATATACTCTACTAAAAGAGGGTTTGATCAAATTTAATCAGTCGTTTAATACATTTGTTTAGAATATTTTAATCCAATTTACTTTTAATTTAAATTTATCCTAATATTAAATTTATATAATAAAATTGTTAAGTGCAGCTCATTGATCAAGTTTGGCCTACTTTTAAAGTGCCAAAAAATTAGTTATTTGTTGTTTGGACTTCCTTACCATATGAATACCCCAAAAAAGATCAAAAATATAAATGAAAGATATATCCGTAGGGAGCCTATATCTATTTTGTCTAAATCCCTTAATTAGTTCAAAAGCTTTAAGAGACAGAATGGCTTATTGGATTAAGATGTCTTAGGTTCTCCTTCCTGTTGGAACTTTCACTTTATCAACGTCCATTCTACATCCCACAGCTCTAGCACAACTTTGTCTTTTTGGAAGCAAAACTTTTCTTACGGCATCATTTAAAGTTTTTGTGACAATACAAGAAAAATGTTTAATTTCTTTCACTATCATGCTAGCCTGAAACTTAATTAAACGTTTTGAGTGCAACCTGTTACGATGTTTAGACTGAACAAAATATTTGATTTGTTTCTTTAATTTTATTACTAAACAATAACATTGGTGCATCAAAAAATTTGCTTAAGGAAACGTAAAAATCTTATTTATTTAGAAGGTGGCCACTTAATCTCTAGATGAAGATTTCAAATTGCCCGTCGGGTTATTTTAGATAGTTTCCAACACTTCTTCCATGCAAATGCGGGTACATATTCTATAAATTAAACTTTGGTTAACTGAGAGATTGCACTCCATTAACAGTGTCATGTCATGTCATGTCATGTCACATAGTGTTACCAGGGTAAGCAGAGCTAGTTAAATCTGTACCTCTGATGTTCTCACTGTTCGATCAACCACACATACAGTAGCCCCATGGCTTCTTTGGTGCTGACTGACAGTTCACAGCTGACAGCTGGCTGCTTTGAAAAGCTACCAGACCAAATTATGTATCCCTACGCCGAACCATATGATCTGCAAAAAACATATGTTTAGCAGCTGTCACTTCTTACAGTCAAAATTTAGGTATATACCTAACTGTTGACTGTCAGAAGTCAGCTGTGAACTGTCAGTCAGCACCAAAGAAGCCATGGGGCTACTGTAGGCTTTGCTTTACAAGAAAATGAAATTTCATTGGTGCCTGACCAATGAGTGTTTATTAAGTTATGAGAATAAATCGCGGGTACAGTCTGAACTAATCCCACTCTCCCTCGCAACATTCCAGGACACGCCACTGCCTAATGGTGTAAACATGCGGAGTCTGGACGGGTAGAGAGATGCAATGGAAATAAAACCAACAAATTGTTCCTCTTACCGCAGGTCAATTAAACTAATATAATATGATTACCATTTTTTCATGTATTTGTATCAGAAAAATGATTATCTAGATGATAATAAAAGGAAGTGTTTGTCTGTGTGTGTGTGTTTGTTTGTTTGTGTGCGGCCCAGCCAAATCTACGGCACGCAGAGATCTGAAATGTTTAACATAAGTGGACGGAGGGAGGTCTGAATGCACCTCGAGGCAGGATTTAAAAATTTTTAATTAGTCTATTTTTAACAAATTTTTGAAGTAAATGCAAATGCAGAATGTTTAGAATTACATTTAAGAGATGACGTTTTCATTTGAAATCGGGCACAATGGGAGGGGGGGGCGAGGGGAGGACTTATATCATTCTTATACCACAGTGGGTCACGGGCAACGCCGTGCGGGATTGCTATAGTTTTATATAAACCTCCAAACTAAAGACATAAACTCGGGATGAACTCTATTCCACCTTAAATCTATTTATAATTTTATCGATGTCAACCAGTCAGAGCAATGCAATGCTACGCCACTATCACGTGATTGTTGACTTGCGGGAGGGGGGATGATTTGGAGGAACAAAAGGGAGACGCAACTAATCAAATGGGTATTTATTCTTACCCTCACGTTGTCAAGAAACACAACAAAACTACCCTTAGAAAAAAAAATTAGGCCAAAATAAATAAAATATTGCTTCAGTATTAACCTAGAGTTTAATTTTCTTCACAGGTGATATCAACAGTTGTTGAATATCTGTCATGAGCATAGCGGTACTAGATGACAAACTTTTTAAATGAAGGGAAAAAGTTGTCATTAAATTCCAGGACATCCTTGACAGATATTTAAAAACTTTTGATATCACCATGTGAAGAAAATTATTCTTTACGTTTCTACTAGAGAACTATTTTATTTCTTTTGACAAAAAATGTTTACTAATAAAACGGCAAAGGACACTTACTTTTCTCACGTCCCCCTACACTCCCACATTAATACAGAAATACTTCTGTCGATTAAACTTTGCACACTTTATTTATTTATTTATTATTTCTATTAAGTATTTTTACCCTGACGGGTTGTAGGCCTATGCATAAGTTATATTAAACTGAGTAGAAGGAGTAAGGATGATAAAGGTATAAATAAGAAGAAATATACCCGCATATATGTGTAGAGAAAGTGAGAAAAAGTTTAGGGAGGGAAAAAATCTTCAGTCTACCCTTTCGGGATTCTAGCCCCAACTTCTCCGTCACAGGCAAAACCAGACTGCACAAAGCTTGACCTTTAAAACTGAGTGACCACCGGTGTGAATGAGAATTGTATTTCTTATAAATAGATGCCCAATTTATGTAAACCAATGTTAAACGTTAAAACATGTATCTCTATTTATATATCAAAAGGGGAGGGAAGTTTCCCTTCTCCCCCTTCTCCTCACAAGACCGTTGAACTCATTTTCAAACAATTGGGGCGACATCAGTTCTAGCAATGTCCCTCTGATTAATTATATAAGGACACAAACCAACATAAGAACATTGCTCCAAGATAGATGAAAAATCAAATCAAGATGTTTATCGATTAAAAAACAAACATTTAAAACAGTTTTTTTTAGCGAAAATCCACGTGTTCAAATATTCACATGTCACAAGTGTGGGGTTTAATTTCGGAAGGGGAACGGAGTAGTAAGGGTGGGAATAAATAACTAATTATATTAGCAATGTGGTGAAAACTAAACGCGTTTGTAGTTCCTGTCTTTTTCATGGCATCACAGACCATGAAAATAGACTATTTTAACCGACACAAAACGCCTTGGATGACTTTACGACTCAAACAAACCGTTAAAGTTGCATGTATCTTGGATTACAATAATTCATAAAACACGGGTATATTATTACGATTTACCTACCAGTGATAGCAAATCTTACTTGTCTTTTTAAAGTTTACTAAAACTTCTCTTTGTACTAATAAGATACCAGAAATCAAGACTAAGCTTTTTTGTTCAAAGTCCATTCGATTGTTAAAAGAAAAAAAAATCGAAATATCAAACGAGTTTGGTGATGTTGATTAAAGCACATGCATATCTACAAACCCAAAACTAAACCTTGCCTGTTTTTTTTTAAATTAGTAAGTTTGGAAAGATTTAAGCAACGTGGTGTACAAAGGGCTTCAGCCCTTATTAAAAGTACTTAGAGACAAGATTAATAGTTTTATATATATATATATATATATATATATACTGCGTCTTACCACACATTCGGGTTGTATGCACTTACGCTAATGTGTAATGGTAGGGTGATTGTGAGATGAAATGGAGGACCTACAGTTTAACATGGGATCCGAACCACGGTGGAGTCCTGGCATTCCACACATTCACAAGTTGTGATTAATACACGTCTTGTCAGAGGTGAAGGAAGGGTTTGGCAATCAGATAAATCTGTGCTGGGACCGAGGATTGAAACCCGGACCCTAGCACAGAAGTCCAACACCTTACCCCTAGACCGCCAGGTCACCACTTATCTACTAATTACGCTAGTGGTTATATGGGAAGGAAGGTTATATTTATAGAAAATGTACCCGCATTTGCGTAGAAGGACAGTGGAAAACCATTTAGGAAAAACACTCTCAGTACGTCTGACCAAGATTCGAACTTCGATCTCCCCGTCATCGGCAGTCTAGTCTACTGAAAGAGTAGCGCGTCACACTATATGGACACCGAAGCGGGTATGCTATTTCGTTATTAAATGCAGTCTCAGCCTCACTATAATACCCCCTCTCCACTTCATGCCAGTATGAGACCACACATGTAATAGCAATGATAGTACTGGTATTCAAACATTGATGACATGGCCAAAACATAGTCTCGGCAACTTAACGTTGAACATGGCTTACTAAACTATCTCATAAAGAGGATCTCAAAAAGTGTTTAGTAAAAATTAGTTTTGAATTACTTAGGAAGGTTTTATTTATTTTGATCAATTATTATGTTTCTTCAAGCAAAAAAAGAAACAAAATCGGAGGATATATTAAGTTCGAAAGAATTGTACTGTACCTATCGTAAGTGATAACATTATATGAATACAGTTAGCCTGCGTATTAGCTTAAAACCCATGAGAAACGTTAACTTGCCAAACTTTTAGGCTACATTCGAGAATCCATGTAAATCATTACCAAAAATCTTAGGCTAATTCTAGGGCAACTTATTAACTTGATTATTAAAAATAAGCTTTTCCCTCTCTGTTTAAAGTGATAATTTTTTTTCTATAAGATCGATGTAAAAAACACCAGGAAAAGAAAAGTTTTTTTTTTGTGGAGCGTATATAATCCTTTTTTCTTTTGATTTAAGCAATGCTCAGGGTTCTCATCCCTGCCGTGACAAAAAAGAAACTTGTTTTTTGAATAGGCAGCTGCTGCCATCTAGTTATTTGGATGAATACTAATAAGCTGTACTTGAGCTGTCTTTATAGAGAGCAGCGCTCACGCAGACCTGCTCATGTGGAACTACTACGGTAGGGATGGGAAGAATTGAGTATTTCTAAGAATCGAGTAACTACTCGATTCTTTTTTAAAAGAATCGAATACTTTAGTGAAAGTAGTAGAGTACTTTAGAGAGAAAGATACTTTCGAATACATTTCCAATAACAATCGGTTGAACCTGATTACTCGAGTACAGAGGGTTGTGAAACATGTATAGAATAATATACAGGAATCAAACTAGAGACCTAATTCCAAATAAGTCATGTTATAAACGTACTACTATTCAAATATTTTAAGAGGATCATCAACGAATCTTTAGGTTTGTTTATTATCACATTTTGTAAACTTAATTAAGTTATTTTTTATTTATTCTGTTCACTATAGTTTTATATATTAAGGAAACTGTTTCCTTATTTGTGTGCGTGGGGATCAGATCGTCGAGTAAAAAGAATCGAGTTGTTTTGACCGACTACTTTTAAAAAGAATCGGAAACGTGATTCGAATACTTTTTAACTTTATCTTCAATTCTGGGCTGTACATCTTCGAGTATTTCGTATTGAAATAATATGTTTAACAGTCCAACCATTAAGGGTTGAGTTTAACGTAGCAAAGCGGCTATGATTTAAAAATGAGCTTTACGGTAGAAGAGGTTTTATATCAAAATGACACGGTAAACATACCAACCAATTAGGTATATTATACCTGAAGATAAAGAAAAATAGCAAATAAAAGAATAACAGGGTGACTACTTTTACTTGAGTATTTCCAAAAGAATCGAGTTCAGCCGATTACGCTGCCGAATCGATGTAGGCCTACTCGACTAATTTTTACTCGATTCTGCCCATCACTATACTACGGTATCTCATTATCCTACTTCGCATTCACCCTGTAGATAATAGAGTGTTACAATTTATCCCATTTTAAAAATATTTTTCGCATTGTGTTTCAACTGAATTCGTTGATCTTAGCACGTAGGTTTCCACCCCATCTCCCGTTTTTATTATTATGTGATGATTTTAGTCATTTATAGAGTGTTTTTAATAAAACCTTAGCGCCAGTAGGAACATGCGATCAAAATGTCAAGTTAATCTAGGTGTACCGAGGGAGCAATTTCATAAAATTGTCTCATCCATGCAAATTTGGGTAGCTTACATTACCTCGCCTCTATTCCATCAGAATGTTATATATTGCATGCAATCTAAATGTGTATATATTTAGCGGTGGAAAAACAATTTATAAATACCTCTTTTAAAATTAAAATTAGACTAAAATACTTTGAAATACATACACTATAGGCCCTAAGATTGGATGTTTTAAAAAATGGATCCCAAACTGACCTTGGCAAAACTTTGGATAATCAGGTAGGGTCTATAGGCCAATAGGCTAGGAAATTTGTTTCTTTTTTTTTAAAGTCTTGAAGCTCATATCTTCTAGAGTATGAATGTTTATATTTTTAAAGATTATATTTTTGATCATTTTCAGAACTATGGCAGTGATGTTAAAAGCTTTTTTAAAAAACTACAATAATTATTAACATTTGTATTGGGCATAAAATTGTACAATATTCTGTTTTGTTATTGAGCTACTTGTCAAAGTTATTGTGCCTCTAGTTTAAATTCCTAACTATATACCTCACTTGTTAAAATTGTGGTAGAATATTTTGAAACATATGAAAATGCTATCCAAAATAAGACAAGTTATATTATTTTTTAATTTGACCCTCTATAGCATTAATATTAATTTTATGATATAAATACTGGATGGCTGTTTTGTGGTTGTATCTACCTAAATGTTTTCCCGGACTTATCCTACACACAAATGCATAGGTACCTACCTACATTTCTACTAATTTCTACCTTACCACATTAGTATGATTAGTATATAATTATGTGTATGGGTCTCAACTTAGTATTTCAGAACAATGCTCTCAATGTAGGTAACATATCATCTATTACTTTGTAATATTAGACAGGAAGTGCTGCAAGCCAATGAGGTGTCATTAATAGATCATAGTGCCTACTGGCAAAACAGAACTATCTGGCAGAGACCTAGGAAAGATGCTGAACACACTTATTCAACTGATAATCGTTAATCAAGCAATGGTACAGCTCCATGAATTGTTCTAGTGATCAAAAGTATTACGGGAAGTGACGCTGAGGTCAAGACGGCATGTAGGAGCTAGTAGCTGTGAACTGATATAGACAGGAAAGTTATGTGAAGGTCTGTAGTTCAATACCGGTTGGGATCTCCTCGGAACCTATGTAGTAATAGACAGCTGTGCTTCCAGAACAGATTTACCTACAAGTAGCCAAAATACTAGTATTTTTAATAGCAGACTCATGGCCCGCTCTAACTCCACTTCTTCTATAAAAAGCTTCCATCTTTTAACTTCAATAATCACCATAAAACCAAAAGTATGTGTCATTATTGTGTCTACTTCCCAATGGTTTTAATACACATATTCTGACTCTAAAGGCCATTCGTGTGTAAAAGGGGGCTCAATATAATGTTTGACTCTCCTAAACTGTCTGCGTAAGCTTTTGAATTTATATTAACTAATTTGATTTCTTTGATCTATATTACACTGGCCAATGATGACCAGATTTATTTAAAAAGTACACGTGTATTACGCGTAGTGTTCATAAGATAAATCTTTGATCTACACTGAAAAACAAGCATATTTCTACCAGAGGCATCACAATATATTTTAACCAGTTTAAAAATGGCTAACAACATGACTGTGAAATCTGTATCTGTGCTATGATCTCAACCTATAAGGCCCCATTTGTCTAATCATACATAGAGTATTTTGTAAACAACTCACATGAGAATGTTGATAGTTGGCCAGTGAATGTTCAAATGAGAGTAAGTAACAATTTATACATTAGTAATACTCTATAATAATAAAAGGAAGTGTTTGTCTGTGTTTGTTTGTGTGCGATTCCCAGCCAGATCTACGGCACGCAGAGATCTGAAATTTTTAACATAAGTGAACGGAAGGGGGAATGCACCTCGAAGCCGGATTTTAAAATTTTTAATTAGCTTTTTAACTAAGCTATTTTTAAACAAATTTTTGAAGAAAATATTATTAATCTGGTTTAGAATTACGTTTCAGAGATAACTGTGATAAAAAATATGTCGCATCCTCCTCGATAAAAAAAAAGTGTACAAAATCGACCGTAATTCTAAACCATTTGGGGTTAGGGGGGGCTTATATAATTCTTATACCACAGCGGGTCACGGGCAACGGCAACGCCATGCGGGATTGATAGTAATAAATAAAAGAAAGACAGAAAACTGCAAATGGTAAAGCCACAACATTTAGTACCCATGGCTAGGATTGAACCTAAAGCTTTTAGCTTGGTCAGTAATCACATAAACCATGTGATCAAACATGCCTGTAAAAATATGTAAACCTGCCCTAAAAGTGATGTGGAAAACAGATAGCGCATCAAAATTAGATATATTTTAACATAAAAACTTAGAAAAATTAACATGTACTTCAAACTTTGGCTTTATCAGGTCTCTTAGGGATCACCACACTTCACTAACACACACAAAGTGGATGATATAAACACTACATTTAAAGAAACATTAAATGAACAGAAAAACTCTTTTATCTTGTGGGAAAGGGCATCGCAGTGTAACCTTGAAAAAGATGACCTTTCATGGCCCCATAAATATATCACACAACCAGAATATTTCCGGCGCAAACTCTTTATGTGCAACACTGAAAGTCTATGAGAAATTTGTATGCACCAGAGATGAAAGTATGAAATAACAAAAGGACTTTTAAAGGGTTAGTTTTGAATATTGGTTTGGAAATAAAGTAGGTGGCATTTGAATTTTTGAAAATAATAAGTTACATTCATTTTTGAAGAAACAATTTTGCAAAAAATTAGATTCCCCCCTCCGTTCTTAAAATCAATTGTATTGGTTTAACAATTGGCATTAATATCTTACAAGATTAAATTTATCAAGTTTTTAGTAAAATAAATGGTACGGAACTCCGCACGGACTTTCTCGCTCTATTGTTGAAAAATTAATATGTTCACCCAAAACTCGTAATACCTGTGAAACTAAAAAATATACACTAGCAAACCCAAGAATAAATTGCACTATACTTGGGTAAAACATTTTTTTGAGTTCCAGTTTTAAATTTTATAATTTTATTTTTAAAGAATTAATGTCCTCATTTGTATGTTTGAACCGATAAAAAATATCAACATTGGGTCCACAAGGGTCAGCACTTCGTATTAAAATTTCGACTTTCGGTTAAAATTTTCGACGTTTTATTAGGTGTTGCACATCTTCATGTCATCGCATTGCTATTAAATTCCTCATTTATAAATTTTGACCAATAAAAAATGTAAATATTGACTATTGAGTCTAAAATGAAGGAAATAGATCATTGTTGTACAAACATTTCTCCTAAGAGGTTTAAGGAAAAGTAACATAAACTTTTTGAGAGACTTATATTTAATTACTCTAAAATCATTAGAGCCGATTTTGAGAAAATCGATTTTTTCTCTTTTCGCCCTTTATAAAACTACTCTTAATTTTAAGTTTTAACATACACACAGACAGACGGCATTGCAAAGACCATTTTTATGGGTTCGGGGGGTCATGAGACGTTGACATCCATCAAAATTTCAGGTTAGATTTTGTTACGGTCGCAATACTTAACCTTTAGTGTTCGAAAAGTTAAAATATATATATATATATATATATATTTGCGTATAGCCTGACAGTTGTTTTATAAAAATATGTTTCGAATAAAATATTTGTATTATAAATAGATCTACATATTTGTAATGATAAGTAATTTCATATCTCAAATAGTTTCGGAGATATGATAATAAATGAGAATTTATGCATCAAACTGGAGCCCTTAAAGCCATTTTGCTGAAATATTGAGAGTAGCCATTTTGGTTGGGATATATATAAATGTTTAGAAATGAAATTTAATTAAAATCGCTAGAGTCGATTTTAAGAAAATTGAATTTTTCTCTTTTTGTCCTTCAGTAAACTACCCTTAATTTTCGGGTTGGATATCCAATTCCAAAAATCCCTCGGGGCAACCCTATGAAAACCCTAGATACCAAGTTTTAGCCCGATCGGTAAAATAGTTTAGGCTCTAGTTGGAGGTACACCAGACAGCCATACATTCAAAAACAACTTTTTCGGAGTCGGGGGTTATGAATTGTCGAGATTCATCAAAATCTCGACTTCGATTTTTTTGACGATCACAATATTTTCTCTACCTGTAAGATAGCGAGGAAGTAAAAATATTTTAGTCTTAATCTACATCAACAGTTTTTATAATAAAACCTGCAGGCTATTAAAAGTTATTATTTTCACTGCCTGAGCTATTTTGAATTTGATAAAAACTATTTTAATTTTATTGCCTGTATATTTTAGAATTAAATGATTTGTAGCATGTAACCTAAATCAAAATGACATCTACAAACTGTAATCCGCACAAAATGCTAAACTACAATAAGGGAATCAATCAGAAGAAGACAAATTAAAACTGATGTATTCAGCCATAATATCATTTGGATTCTACTTACCTTACGTGGATGTTACCGGATACGATCACCATGCTTTCACCAACTGTTCTGTTAGCATGGTGGAAGCAAAGGCGTGGCAGTTTCAACGCACGTCTAACCTCTTGACCTCAACATCGAAAATATACTCGACGGTCGTTGGTTCGTTGTCACGATGCCGCGAGCGATGACCACTACGCCCCTAGCGGACTTCCTTGACAATTCTTTCTCCACCGTTTCAACCGGGGGAGCTGAATTGTATCCCCTCGGAAAGGTATCCTTTCCGACAGTTTTGTAATAAACTGCTTTTGTGAAAACTGGAATTGTATTCACCTGAATTATACCCACAAAAACTGGAATTGTATCCCCTCGGAAAAGTATCCATTCCGACAGTTTTGTAATAAACTGCTTTTGTGAAAAACTGGAATTGTATCCACCTGAATTATACCCACAAAAACTGGAAATGTTTCCCCTCGGAAAGGTATCAATGACTGTCATAAACTAATTAACCCTCTTGCCTGAGATTTTCAACACATTATTTCAGGTAAATCACACGTGTATTATAGGAAATAATAGTTTATTCTATTGGCTCTTTGAATAAATATGTCTTCTTTCTTAGCCTATAAAATCAAAATAATTTCAATCTTTCAGGCATTAAATATGTCAAGGATTTTTGTTTAGCTTCTAGCTACGATTTTATCAATCAATTAAGAGAACATACATAATAATTTTATTTTTTAAAGTATGCTTTTTAACAACTTGATATATCAACAATAAAACTCCATCAGGAGTCAAAATCTGGAAATGTGTATAATATGTAAGCATAAAATAGGTATAAAAAGTGAGATATTCTTGCTAAATTATTTCTGTCAACAATCTCACAATATAGATTTAAAAAATAATTTAACTTGACTAAAATTTCGTGAAGCCAAACAAGTAGGTCTATTTGACATTAAATTTTCCTCTTCATAATCATCAAAATGTTAGTGATGGATGTTATCATTTATCAATATATTTTATGGCTAAGAGATTTTAAAATGTGGCTAGATCATCGTTGTAGATGTCAATTCTAGATAATTAGACATGGTCAAACTATTTAATTTAAGCTAAGGATGAAAAATAGTAGGTTCAATAAGCCTAACACAGATCAAAACAGCCAATGAGCAATTTGATTTCGATGTTTCTGTCTGAAATTTTTAAGCTGTCGTCTGTTTTACAATGTATGAGAAAGATGGAAACCTTCGGGTATTTCTCTTTCTCTTAATACATGCTTGATAAGACATTGTGTTATACTTTACAATTTTATGCGAATTTTTAATATATGTCAGGTTATATTATATTTCGTGTGATGAATGGTTACTAAAATATATAAATATCATTAATATGTACAATACCATTATAAATGTATGTACCTAATAATAAATACCAATAGGTCGTTTCGCTCTTAAATTGCAGTAGATGCGCTTATGGACATTTACGTATCTTTCTATCTCATTGGTTTTTCCGTTAACACTATCCTTTTTTATAACCAGCGGAGTTGCAATTGTGTAGCTCAAGAATGAACACAATTATTTATACGAAATAAGCACCCATTATTTATTATACAACATTCACTGATGCATCTACTGAAAGCAATATATACTAAAAAACTGATTCTTAAACCACCTTTTTTCACCCAAATTATGAAAATTAACATTGTCTCCAAGCTTCAAAAGTCTACATATAAATATCACGCCATAAGTATATTTCCACTAGTGTGGGAAAGACAGTAATTTTATGGTGGTTGTAATAATTGTGGTGAACATCGCCTGCGAAATCTTACCTGGTATTTGGAACCAATTAAATAACTTGCATACCTCTTAAAATGTTTATAGGAAAACATGAAAAAGTTGTCTTGTAATAAACTTTTTTATTTTGATTTTAAATGAGTCTACCTATATTATGTTTTTTATATTAAAATAATAGTTCAAGTTTATTTGCGAAACATATTAATTTATGTATGGTGGTGTTTTTAAGTTGCAGAGTGTTTGTCTTAACTGGCACCATACCCGGTCTTGAAGAGCGTGTCACACTTAGACAGTTGTGACGTTGAACACTGAAGAGTTATGTCAGCTCTTATCATTCACATCAAAATTAATAATATATTCTTCGTTCGTATAGTTCAATAGACTGGGTTGTGCTGCAATTGCCGAGGCAATATTAAATTTTCAAAGTTTATTTTATGCGCAGCCACAATAAATACACTATCATACCATTTATTTACTTCCGAATGAAGAAATCTGTTACCCCCACTAGGGGGTCGATCGGTCTAAGGACTATTACACTCGTTATACTGTCACCGTTAGTAATCAGGTTGGGGCTCGAATCTTTAACGAGTCACCTAGTATAAATTCAACACTACCACAGTTAGTAGTGTGTGTGGCAACCAGGCTAGGTGTCCTGAGTTCCATTCCCGATATGGTCAGAGATGTATTATTGATAAAATGTCGGATGGGGATTGAATGTTGTTCTAAATCTTGCGCTGATAAGAGTATGACTGAAAAATGAACTATATGGGAAAAAAGATTTTGTATTAATATAACACGTTAAACATACCAATCAATATTGTGTATTATATCTGAAGATAAAGAAAAGGAGCAACTAAAAGAAGAACAGGGCCCAACTACTTTTACTTGAGTATTTCTGGAAGAATCGAGTTCAACCGATTACGATACACAAAAGGTGTAGTCGACTACTGTTACTCGATTCTTCCCATCACTAGAACTCACTGAGCATAGGAAGTGAGATAAGCAGTGCTGCCAATTCACATTAATAAAATTCTTGCCAGAATTCATCAAAATGTCTCATTTCTCACTATAATTGAATAAATTAAAGCTAGATTTTCAATATTCATTTTTTAACATAGTGGTTAAAGTCTGGTGGCAAATAAAATAAAAGATTTGTTTCTTTAAAATTATAGAAATCGATACATGCTCTAAAATATATTGACCTGAAAAAAAATCTTACAAGTTAAATAAGGTTACAAATTAATGTTCTAGTATGCACTGCAATCTTTAAAGGGAATGAATACTTCATGTTTAAGAAAATACTTCTGCAGCACAGAAATAATCTAAAACGCTATACTTTTTAATATTCTATGTAATCTTGGCAGCTTTATAGGAGTCTACGAATTTCAAATAATTACTTAAACTTATTTAAATAATTTGATTGAATTAACATACTGATTTGGCTGCACTCTAGTATACAAGTAGTAAGTGAAGAAGATTCCATTCTGCTGCCCTCTACCAGAAGTGTGACAAAGCTTTTACGTTAAACGTTCCTTCTGTTAAACCTCAAGTCAGCCATTTGTGGATACAATTCCAGTTTTTCACAAAAGGAGTTTATTACAAAACTGTCGGAAAGGATACCTTTCCGAGGGGATACAATTCCAGTTTTTGGGGGTATAATTCAGGTGGGTACAATTCCAGTTTTTCACAAAAGCAGTTTATTACAAAACTGTCGGAAAGGATACCTTTCCGAGGGGATACAATTCCAGTTTTGGGGGGTATAATTCAGGTGGGTACAATTCCAGTTTTTCACAAAAGCAGTTTATTACAAAACTGTCGGAAAGGATACCTTTCCGAGGGGATACAATTCCAGTTTTTGGGGGTATAATTCAGGTGGGTACAATTCCAGTTTTTCACAAAAGCAGTTTATTACAAAACTGTCGGAAAGGATACCTTTCCGAGGGGATACAATTCCAGTTTTGGGGGGTATAATTCAGGTGGGTACAATTCCAGTTTTTCACAAAAGCAGTTTATTACAAAACTGTCGGAAAGGATACCTTTCCGAGGGGATACAATTCCAGTTTTTGGGGGTATAATTCAGGTGGGTACAATTCCAGTTTTTCACAAAAGCAGTTTATTACAAAACTGTCGGAAAGGATACCTTTCCGAGGGGATACAATTCCAGTTTTGGGGGGTATAATTCAGGTGGGTACAATTCCAGTTTTTCACAAAAGCAGTTTATTACAAAACTGTCGGAAAGGATACCTTTCCGAGGGGATACAATTCCAGTTTTGGGGGGTATAATTCAGGTGGGTACAATTCCAGTTTTTCACAAAAGCAGTTTATTACAAAACTGTTGGAATGGATACCTTTCCGAGGGGATACAATTCCAGTTTTTGTGGATATAATTCCAGTAGATACAATTCAGGTTTTTCACAAAAGTTGTTTATTACAAAACTGTCGGAATGGATACCTTTCCGAGGGGATACAATTCCAGTTTTTGTGGGTATAATTCAGGTGGATACAATTCAGTCCCCTCTTTCAACCCCCCCTTTTTCCTCCGCTTTCACTTGTTTACTTGCCCAGTTTGCTAGTCAAGAAAAGAGTATATAACGGGGGACTCCTAGGTTCACAGATTGTAGTTCATCACTTGGATATCTTCGAAGAAGGAAACTCTGCTCCAGCACCTGTAGAAGATACTGCTGACCATGACGGTTAGGTCGTGGGTGTCACCACCTCGACGCCAAGGGAATCCTGTCTATTAATCCAAGTATTCGATTATTTTCCAAGTCCTTCGGACTTGTTGAGTTAGTCCATGACTATGTAAGTTTTTGTTAGTCAAAGTGGCTATGAGATTAGTCCCACGTCCATCAGACGTAATGTTTTAGTCAGAGTGATTATGTTTAGTTTTTGTTAGTCAAAGTGGCTATCAGATTAGCCCCACGTCCATCAGACGTGATGTTTTAGTCAGAGTGACTAAGTTTAGTTTTTGAGTCTAGCTGACTTAAGTTTCTGGTAGTAGAAAAAGTTTGACTATATATTATTCCTATATCCTTATGATATAGCTTAAATACAGGAGCCTTGAGCTCTAGATGTTATAGGACCCAGACTTAAGTGTCCTCTTCTTCATAAGTTCATTATTCCATTCTAAGTCATAAGACTTCACAATATCACATGACGCCGTGGACGTCATGCTCAGATGTTCATATTTTTGTATGGCTACAAGCAGGTTGTCTAACGCCTTTACATGAGGACCTAGTTAAGTCAGTATCTTACAGCACTCTAGTTGGCATCTCTTATTCTGTGTTATTATTTTGGGTGCGCAATGTGCGGAACATGGCTAAGTTTGTATGATGGCACGCACAGATAGTATTTTCTTTCGCCCCTTAATTGGCGCTTCTTACGATTTAGTATTTAATGTTGGTGTATACTAAATTTGATGTTTACCCCAGGTAGTGGGTAATTACATAAATGTACTATTAAATGCTCTGGCAGTACCCACTGGGAAAGGACCGGCCATAGTACTATTTAGTGTAGACACCTGGTTGCTTTTAAGCCATTTCCTGATGTAATGAACAGTTCGTCCTCTTACAATACATCATTTATCTTTGAAACAGTTCTTTATTACAAGCCAAGCCAGCTAGCTAGGCCGAGCTTAAGTTAATAACTCTAAAATTATAGGATCTGTTGTCACATCTTTATTTGTATTTATATTATCCATGTTTTCTGTTTAGACCCTTCTGGTGGAAGTCAGGCGCTAGCCCGGCTGTTTTGGCGTCCAATACTCTGTATCTACTTAACTTCCTTTGGACTGTTGCCGTGTAGTCTTACACACGTATTCTCCCGAGCCACGGGAAATTCCTATAACTTTGGAGTTGTTAAACCCTATCTTATATGCCAGTGTTAAACTTAATATTGTTCATCTAATTACTTGAATTCCTTTGCCTATTTAACGGGCATTAATCACTGTTACTTGTTTGGTCCAACCTTCTATTTTCTTTATCAATTGTAATCCGATATCAACCTTTATGTTATAGTATAATAAATTTATTTTGGTTACCTATTCAATTCTTTCACTGTTATAAAAAATACCTATCTTAAACTTATATATATTTATTGTAATCGTTATCGTTCCCTCCTCTACATATTAGAGTGAAGGGGAGGAGTGGTAGAGAATATATACCAATTACAAGTTGAAAAATAATTTTCATAAATTACAGTTTATGTTAAAGTATACCTAATACATATTAACAATAAGTGGCGGCAGAACCTTACTTATTTAGGGGGGGGGGGGAGTTTTTTTAGGGACATGCCTTCCACCCACCATCTACCCTCTCAATGTTTGAAAATGGGATCTTACTAAAATCTATTTGGAATGGTCCTCCTCCACAATTTTTTAGACTTTGCAGTGGGCTTTCTTCTTCAGCAAATTTTTGAAATTTGAATGTCCCTCAAAACTATTTAGAGTAATCCCCACATAAATTTAATTCAAACAATCAGATCCCTCTAGAAGCTTTTTGAAGTGGTCTTCTACAGCAACTTTTTAAAAAATATGTCTTTATTGAATTTGAAAATACCCTCAACTGGACATTTTTGAAAATTGGATGCTTTTATAACCTATTTGGAGTGGCTCCCTCTTGGCAAAAATTGGATGCCTCTATAAATTATTTGGAGTGGTTCCTACCCGACAAATTTTTGAAAATTAAATGCCTTTAGAAGTTATTTGTAGTTTGATGAAAGTATTTCAACTTCATATTTGAGCATGGGCATAGAAAGTTAATTTTTCTAGAGGGTGAGGGGGGTGTCATAAAAATGTTACTATATTTTTAGCCTATAAAAGTTTATGTATGTATGCCCCCCCCCCCCCCC
>CABFWO010000561.1:256439-289240 GCA_902155825.1 Timema genevievae
CCCCATAAGAGGTACATCAAATTGCAGGGGGTGGGGGTCCAGACTCCATGACCCCAGCCTTTCTATGCCTATGCTATTTATCATGTAAAACACTGCTTAGATATCCAATTTTAACAAGAATGTTAAAAGCCATTTTCAAAATATTTTGAATTTTAAAACTAAATCATATATACACTACCTTTAAATCAGTTATCCACTGAGAAACAAGTATAAATTACTATTCATCAAGTAAAACATTCCTATGATATACATTTTAAACTAAATTGTTAGAGAAATTTTCAATAAATATTTAGTTTGAAAAAATCAGTCATTAGTAAACTACACTTAAGCAAATTTTCTCCAAATATTAGGTATACATTATTATATGGGATGTCAAATAGACCTCAGATATCCATTAAAAATAATTGTTAGAGTTATTTTTGAAAATTTTCAAATTTTTATAAAAATAGCAATTTTTAGTATTTTAATAGGTTAAATTAAAATTTAAAAAATGGCTGAATGTAGATACTATATAATACCTAAATATTCAGTTCGAATGAAATCCATCAAACCATTTTGGTAGTATCACCAGGCACAAACTCACAGCATTTCCTGATACAATTTTTTGGGTTTGGAAGCACATTAAATGTCAATATCATCATAATCTCGATGCCGAATTTTTCACGATTATAATATTTTCTCTTTATGTGAGAAAGTAAAAATAGATAAGTTCAAAAAGAATAAAGCATTTTGTAAACAAAAATATATAATAATAATGTTATCTTAAAATTTACAAATGGGCGAATATAAATTGTTAATACCAGCAGCATTGACACTTACTACTTACTATCGATACGTGCTAGTATGCTTGCAGCCAGCCGGGCATTGCACAGCACCCCTGGATATCAAGGCCCAGGGCAGTTTCTAGGTTGGTACCTATAAAGCTCTAACACCCCACCCCGAAGGGTGGGATGATCCGGATCATAACAGATACCTGGGGAGGCGAGAATTAACTCCTCCCCTCTTACCAGTATACACTGGTATGACTGGCACCGGGGAATCGTGCCTACCACCTATCCAGGGTGGTATCCAGAGCTATTTACTTCCCCGCACAGAATCAACCTTATGATCTCTACTATTTTCTGTGTGCAGAGGAATGGGATTATGCCCATTGCATGTGGGAAAGTAATGTCGAGCTTTGAATCCCGGCCGAGTGTACTGAGGGTTGTTTTTCCTTAATCGTTTCTCACTTACCTCCCACACAAATACACATACATTTTCTTTACAATCTAACTCTTTCATCCTTACAACAATAGTGTAATTAGTAGCCTACTTAAACATATACCAGAAGGTAGTGAAACGCAGAAAAAAAACACAAAAAAACTCCTCTTTTGATGTCTCATATGGAATAGTTTCTGCTTGTGATAGTTTTACTAACCAGGTGTTAGGCGTATATTTAGGCCAATTTTTTTATTTAATTAACAATAATATTAGCCTATATTAGCAACAGGCTAATAATATTTTACCATTGATTTCCTTATCCTAACACAACCCTTTCACAACTTTGTATTAACAATGCTGTTAAAATTTTGTGTATGTTTGCAAACTTTTCATAGTTACAAAATAATGTTTTAAGTAAATAGGTGTGTTGAAAGAATGGATAAGATACAAACACCCATATCTGAAAGTTGTACTATTATTTAAGCTACAATTTCCTCTTGATTCCTCAAGTAAGATCTTAGAGGTGATAGCAAAAAAATGTTTGCCTCCTTTTATTGGTCTTCAATTACTCAGCTCATTCAAAGAAATATCCTTTGTTTTTCAATACCATATTGAATGTATGAAAATAAAGGCATTTGAAATGTTGGACAGAGCTAATTTTACAATAGGGTGCATCTTAAAGGTGAATATTAAAATATTAACTAGTATTTGGTTGATGACATCAAATACAATAAAACTGTAATAAAAGTAAAAAACTATAACATTAAGTATTTAGAAGTATATGTGGACCCCCTTCAAAGGGGAGTCCAACAAATTCCAGGGAGGGTCTAAATACCCCCTTTCTACACCCTTGTATTCAAGAATATCAGGAGGAGTGAAGCACATCTAGTGGGGGCAAGTTTATTCCAGGAGGGACAATGATCCCCCTTTCTCCTGATTTTTCTGGCACAAATTTCAGTGGTTCTTTCCCCAATTTTTGAAATTTGGATACTTTTAAAGCTATTTTGTATAGTTATATAATCCTTTGCCAGATTTTTTTTAAATACAGTTTTCCTAAAAGCTATTTGAAGGGATCTTCCCCCAAAATTCTTTTGAAAATTGAATGTATCTAGGAGACACTATGGAGATTAATTTAATATCATCTTCCAGCTTCTTATTCAATAATATAATTATTTTAAATATATATAGGGATGGAAGGGTAGTCAAATTTATTCCAGGGAGGCAACTCCCCCATGCCCCTGCCAACAATGATAATATATTTTTTATTATTGTAGATGGACACAGTTTTACTAACATGTTAAGTGTTTAGTACCAGTTTTGAAATGTTCCTGACTGTCAATATAATTCATGAATATATAGCAACATAAGCAAAGGATTTTTAATATCCCTGTTCATGGACTCTTGAAAAATTAAAATGTGCTAGCAACACAACAGATAATCTAAGGCCCTAAACATTATCCACTAGAAGAGTAAGATATTTGAGTAAATGACCTGAACAAGTTTGATGTACTTTGTGTAGACAACTAAATGCATGTCCAACACAATAGCTCGGTCATCAGTGTATTTTGTCTTATAAGTTAAGGGTCTCCTGGTTTGATTCTTGGCATAGCCGAAAAATTTATCATTCACATAATTGGGGCATACGCTTTCACAGTAATGAATTAACAGCCGGGGGACTGTGATGTGTCTGTTCTATGATTAAGTTAGTTTGTAAGTCACATGCTTATTTAATTAGTTGGTTCATAAAAATCATTTAAATTCCCCCAAATAAATAATGATTAAATTCATGAAAACAATATTTTTACAATAATTAGTCCTGCTTGAATAAGTTTGAAAAATAGGGTGGGAATTAACCCCAATTTTAAAAACCCTTATCACTCCTATCTTGGATGAAATCATTGATAGCGTCACATTAGATATATCGGTTGAAAGTAAGAAATAAGAATTCAAGTTTACTTTTAACAAAACCATATAAATTCCTAACTTAATGCAAAAAACTGTGATTTTAATTTTAAACCAAAATTGTGAATTTTTACAAAATAATTTTCATAACTATACTAAGAAAAATATTAAATGCTCCATTCAATTGTTTTGAGCGGATAGCAATGTAACACAAATTTGATTTGATGATGTGAATCTTAACTCTCACAGATGAAATGGTTTGTCCTCTACAGACCATATATATAGATTTCAGTCAATTAGTCAAGGGCCCAGCTGATCCTCGGTGGTCCGGGGTGTAGGCTTCAAACCTGCAGCTGACTAGCGTCAGAGTGGTTCAATTCCACCTGCTGGGCGGAAACTGACATTTTAATGATTTAATATAGAATCTAAATCACATATTTTTAATGCATATCAACACACAGGTTGCAAATAATAATTGTAATTAATGCATCTGCAAGAAGGGGTCGATTATTAATTTAAATTAGTTGATAAAATGACACCTGTACATGGTTCAATGTTTGTTTTTCACAAGTTAAAAATACACATTACACAATCCAAACAGTATGAATGAACCCAAAAAACTATTGTACCTCACATGGTATATGTGAAACAGTTGTTGACTAAATAGATGTGCAACGCACATTTGCACAAATACAGCTTCTTTACACGTTTTTCACTCGCACATTTAGAATTAACATCTCCAACGTCGCCATTCCACACACTGACTGTGATCTCTCTCCTTCGCACCATCCAGTCTCGCCAACCTCACACAATAATTTTCCGGTGAGTTTCTAATCCAACTAATTTAGGGTGAATACTCGGGGGCAACAAAGCTGTTACTCTTTGCTATTAGTAGTTGCTCCATTTCATACAAATAAAACATTTCCCCCTCCTGCAGAGTATTTATTCTCTCACTATCTAATATAGCACAGCTGTGTAAACAAGGTACTTAGGATACTAGGTTTTGTAAGGTGACAAAGGAGACTTATGTATAAAAAGAGTAATGACTGCAAGAGTCCATTTTTTAAAGCAGTCTTGGCATGTTATTTGAAATAGGAAAATATTGTCCACAAGTAGGCGAATTTTACTAATATTTTAAAGGACTATCAAGGTATCATTTTTTTTAATCCCAGTTATGATCAAGCAGGTGGAAGAAAAGAAAAGGTTTAAGACAAATTAGAAAGAGGAGGGGGGGGAGGGGAGGCAGTTACTTAATGAGCCGTTTTAGCACTAGCATTACATTTTATTAATGAAATTATTATTTTTTAAATAGAGAAATTGGCTTTGTTTTGGTAATTTTTTCAACCATATTATATTTAAGTAAAATACTTAAAAGAGCAAACAAAACAGTTCATTTTAAATAAAATTCAGAGAATCTCATTTCATAAGAAATATTTCATTTTGGCAATACTTTTCTATCAAAGACTAGTATGTATGAAGTATGTAGGGAAGAGACCGCAAAGGAGATCAAGAAAGAGATGGGAGAAACAGCTAGCAGCAAGTGTGCAAGTGAGAAGAGGAGAGTTGAAGAGAGTGCAAGAGGAATAATGGTGGAACGACAGAGGGAGATAGATGCATTTTACTAAACAGACCTGGCCACAGGCTGGAAATAGTTCATAATGATGACTAGTACGTATGATATATTTCAGCATCAGTATGCACTTTTTATTAAACTTTGTGGTTGTAGTGGTTAAGGGAATAGAAGAAAGAATTTTTAACAACATATAGAAAGAATTATCAATATCATTTCTTTTTGGCTAGGAGGAATAATGTATTAGTCACATAGTTATAATAATTATAATAGTAAATTAAAACTTTTATAGCTAATTTTTTAATTGTCAAGTAAGCTGTTTAGGCAAACCTATTTGATCTCACTGTCTACCATAATGTCACAGCCCTGATTGCCAGTTATTATATTCACCTTCGCTTAATATTAAGAAGTATCCTTGAGCATTAACTTTTTATGGTAGTTTTTAACGTAATATAGCATTTTCAGACATAAATAAATTAAGTAAAGTCCTAAATCGGATTGTATTTAAAATTTTTATAAAAAAAAAGTTGTAGTCAAATAAAAATATAGTTAACATATTTAAGCCACCCTTATTTTGCAGTAACAATAATATAAAAGGGTTGGGTAATTTATTAGAGGTGATGTCCTAAATGGATTAAATTAATTAATTTAAGAAGTTGCAAAAGATACTGCATGTAAATCGTTACCATACTTTTTTGTATATGAATATAATTAGATAATAATGATCAAAATATGGATTATTGTACAACTAAGAGCTATTTATGAGACAAAAAACTTTGATTTTGGCCGAATGAATTTTTTTTTGGTGTGTTATATTCTATCAGTTTATGAATATATCAAATTTATGGTTTTTGTAAAATGGGCATTTTCATTAAATGGGCCATGGCTCATTTTAGGTTATAAAATGAGTTTGTAGCCGATTGCCAAGAAAATAAGGGAAAAAACGTGTAGAGTTATTGGGTCTTAAAACATGACCGAGGATAAATGTAATAATATATACAAAAATAAACACAAATAAGAGGGGAAAATTCTTAGTATCAATGAATGTGCTTTTCTTACATCTAGAAAGAGGATGGATATGTGACAATTCTTTGTTTATTATGTTTATGCTCCTATTTATGTTTTATAAAGGCTATAATGTTATTCGATTTTGTGTTTTAATGTCATGACTTAATCTTTAAAGTAAGAATGGTCTAATTGGACTTATTTCATGCAGTTTCCATGTTTAAATATATAACTTTAACCATCCATATTTAATAGCATAGAATATGAATTCTTATGTTATTCTGTGAATATGTAGTTTGTTATAAGGGATTGGATGGAGACAGTTGATTTTATTTAAAAGGTAACAATTAGTTCTTTGTCTAGTAGCATTAGTGTAAATGAGGGTTTGTAAATTTATTATTATTATTATGTCCCATAGCTTTGTACATAAAACAACATATAATTAACATGTTTTATTTTATTTTTTACTTAAAAAATATATATGTATATACATACATACACACACACTCAACAAGTTTTTACACACTAATTAAAATGTTCTCGTTTTAATATATCAAAAAAATCTTGCTTTTAAGCATTTTTTAGGAATTAGGTTCAAATTTGGTAGACAAATTATGACCTGCAATTTGAAAATAATACATTTCTTAAATTTTTTTAATAATTAATAACTTTAACATCAATCTTGACTAAATTACTTATATCCATTAGTTTCCAGCCTATTGTTTGGGTCAGTTTTTTATTAGTCATATATTTTCCACTACTGACTGGGTTGGCCTGTCGTAGCTTCATATGCCTTATAACCTACCTTAAGACTAGGACAAGCACAACTTCCAGTCCCTTGCCATTAATTTATCGATGTAAAAGGGTAAACCCATATTTTCATCAATGATAAATTTTTGGCCAAGCTGGGAATCAAACCCGGGACCCTTAACTCAGTAGGCAAACACGCTACCGACTGAACTAAGGTGTCGGACTGTTCAATTTTGATTGCAACTATAATATTTTGTTTTATATTTTCAAAGTCCAATATAGTTATTACAGTTTTTCTAGCCTTTTTTTTTCCAAACTATTGTCCACATAAATTAATTTTGATTTATTTTAATTTATATGTAATCCCATTTTAATTTCATGAAACAAATGCAGCAAATTAAAGTATCCTATTATATAATATTTTGTCAGCGACAGTTTGGCACTCATCCTGCTCCCCGCTCTCCTCCCACACCTTGACAAGTGGAAAATGCCGAATCAAAAATTTCAAGAGTTGTCTCATTTAGTTCACTTTTCATTCATTTGGTTTGACATCCATTATTGTTTATATTGGTGTTATCCTTGTGCCTTTTTTTAATGAATTTTTAAGGTTATACAGCATATATAAATAGAAACATTCCTAAAGTGAGTTTCATATCGTTCAAATTTTATAGCCCACTCTTTTGAGTGTTGCCGACTACCAGTGTGCTCAATCACAAACAGTTAATCTTGGATGTAAAGCTGATCAAGGTTGTTTAGAGAGGGCATGGGGAAACCAATTATAAACTAAATGTGGAAAATCCCTCCCGATACACTCGGCCCGTATTCAAAACTTGATATTCCTATCAACGGCAATCTAACATATTGTGAGACCTATGTCTTTGACACTGTGATCACCAGTGCAGTTACATTACTCAATGGGTCCATAAGCACATTATTAAGTAGATATCTACTTTAGTGATTTATATGAGAGGGTATTTATTTGATATTTGTAATCTTGCAAAAGTAAAATTTGTCTGAAAACATTATCGATTTTTAAATGTGGCTAAGTTTTCGATAATAATTTTTTTACCTTTATATTTAATCAAATATATAAGGTAAATATCGTTAATTTTATTTAAAATTCAGGGTCGCCTGTATTTATTAAATAAAATAAAATTGCAATTTTACAATTCTTCTTTATCTCCAGATATGAAAACATAACGCTCCTGTAGGAATGTAAACAGAGATTCCATGCAGGACCACGACGTCATCTCGTGTTGAATGTGACCTGAAAACCCATTGGGAAAGTTAGAAAAGGTAACATTATCAAAAAAAAATAGAGAACTGTCACGAAAAGGAATATTATGGAAGGCAATTATAAAAGAAATGATTTAGCGGTTACAAGTGGCCGCTGTTTTATCTGCAAAATGCACATAGTCAATTGTCAGGATTCTAGATTACTTATACCAACATAGTCTCTAACTAACATGGATACCAACCTGCTTTGGTGGCCACTTAGTCTAATACATCCCTCTTCTGTTAGACTAGGCTGCCAATTATGGGAAGATCAGGGTTTGAATCCTGGTCGGGTATAGTGAAGGAGGTTTTTACCAAAATGATTTTCCACTCTCACGCCACACAAATGTGGTTATACTTCCTTTATTTAAATTCAATCTTACTCATTCCTAGCTCATTAACATAATTAGTACATATACATCTAACCTGATGACACAGTGCTAAAAAAAAGTGAATACTATATACCTGCAGACACCCTAGTGATTTCATTTGCAGGAGCTTTAACAGGAGTGTCTAAAGGTTCATCATGTGCAACCCAGTTACGACCCACCTGAAGCAAGAAAAACAACAATGGAAAATCAAAATGTAGAATACAGCAAGCAAAGTCTATATACCAGTAGTTACACCTATAATTGTTTACAATTTTATATTTGTCTGTGCTTGGAAACTGTTAATAATTAAAAGTGAAAACTGAAGAAAATAGCTAGGGAATTTTATTTAATCATTTATATATGTGTGTATGTATGCCAGGGTTCGATAAATTTCCAAAATTGTGATATCCAAATGTTCACCAGCTAAAATAGGGTCCATAATTTTCTCAATTTTAAATGTTATATGCATTAAATAAAGTGGATTAAGCATATTTTAATATGTCATATGAATATGAACATGTGTAGAAAATGAAGAATTAATAAAGTAAAACACATTAACACATATTCTTTACATGTATTTATATTTAAAATGTATATTCTTACATTACCAAATATGACAATAATATTAAGCTTAATGTGGCTCTTTAAATTATAAAAAGCTTTTATAAGTAAAACAAATTTGTATACTTGAGTAAATAAAAAAAAACTATCTCACATGTCTAAATTTTGTTTAAATAATATGCTTTGAAGGTCTACCAATTAACAAATAAGTATAAAGCAACTCCCAAGGTAGGTATTTTGGTTACCATTGGGAACCGTATTAGATGCCTAATATGTGTGTGCCTTTATAATCTTCCTGAACCAATTATGACAATATTCATCAAACACACCAATGTTATAAATGTTAGCCACAAAACAAGGTTGTATTTTTTAAAAGTTTCTTCCTATCAAAAACCTACTATATTAACCTCTGTAGCAGACAAAAGTTTGCATATATCTATTCAAAAGACATTATCATGGTAATAACCATAAATAACTACATGTGATAGCTGTAGAGAACTGAATATAATAGCTATAAACAACTATATGTGATGGCTATAGGCAACTACATTTGATAGCCATAAATGGCTGCGTGTGATAGCCATAAGCAACTACATGTGATAGCCATAAAACAACTGTGTGTGATAGTTATAAACTATTAAACATGATAGTTATAGACAACCACATGTAATAGCCATAAACAACTACTTGTGATAGCAATAAACAGCTAAATGTGATACCCACAAACAGCTGCATGTGATAGCCATAAAACAACTGTGATAGTTATAAGCTACTAAACATGATAGCTATAAACAACCATATGTAATAGCCATAAATAACTGCATGTGATAGCCATTAACAGCTAAATGTAATACCCATAAACAGCTAAATGTGATACCCACAAACAGCTGCATGTGAAAGCTATAAGCAAATAAATGTGATAGCCATAAACGGCAGCATGTGATAGCCATAAATAGCTACATGTGATAGCCATAAAACAACTACGCATGATTTGTATTGGTAGTATTCATTTTGGGACTTTATAAAGCCACTCATGAAGGTTTAAAACATGTATGGTGCTCAACCTCCCGTAGAGCATTCACCAGCTGTATGCCTTCCATGCTGGCCGGCAGGTGGTCTCATGAGTGGTAGCCATGATAAAGCTAATCAACACTAGTCTAGTGGCATCATGCTGGCCAGGATGACTCCTTGAGTTATAACAAGTGTTCACTCCCTTTATTTCATCCCCTTCCTGACTCTTTTCAATAAAGACTAGACTTGGAAATACAATGTGCTGCAGGGATTGAAAAAAAAAGAAAAGTATGAATGGTGGCTACACAACAAGTGAAATACATTATTCAATGGTGTTTAAAATAGGTTGGTGAAAGAAGCAAATTTGAGAAATTACACCGTAATTTAAGGTATTTTAAAAGGACACAATGTGTACCACACTGAGCATACTAATTTCTATTCTTCTGGAGGTGGAAATAATAAATTAATATACCACACTATAAAAACAAAATAAAACAATTGTTTTTTATAACTTTCAGTGACAGTTTCAGTTATCAAAAACTTAAGCTAACTTAAGGAAACAGTGTAGTGAAGATGAATTTTAATAAACCACACACCCACTTTGATGGCTGCATGGTTTAAGGTGTCATCTCGCAATAAACTATACTGCCGATAATGGGGTGATTGAGGTTTGAATCTCGGTTGGGTGTACCGAGGATGGTTTTTACACTCCCCCTCACACACAAATGTAGGTACATTTTATATAAATACCTTCCTCAACCCTAAAACCATCAGCGTAATTAGTACATAAGCATATAACCCAAACGTGTAGTAAGACGTGGTGCTAAAAAAAACACACATGCATTCGCTTGGAAAGAAGTTGATAACCACATGATGGAGAAACACCCCTAATTATCTCTTGGATATGAGTCAAACACACCATCTGTGTTGCCAGCTTTCCCCTTGAAAACTTAAAGTTAAAACTAATCTGTATGATGGATTAAATAACTTAGCTATTATAAATATGAGATAACTTTGAGTAGATCACTTTTACATCTAAATCTAATCTTTTTTTTAAAATGTGTGTTACCCAAATATTATGTTTACGTAAAGATCGCAATGATAAAAATATATTTTTTTAATTGTCTTAGTACCCGTTCAGGTTATATGTGTACATTAATTTAGCTTATAGAGTAGGGATTAGGAAGGTAGGATTTTAAAGGAGATGTGCCCGCTTTTGTGTGGTGGAAGAGCAGGAAACCATCTAGCAAAACTGTCCTGAGTATATCTAACAAGTATTCGAATCTCGATCCCCCCATCATTGGCAATCTAGTCTAATACGAGAATGACGTGGTGGACCATACGACCATTGATGCGAGTAAAATGATATTAATTGTATTTGATGTTGGTACGATACTAATTAAAAAAAAAACTTTTCTTCAGTATTCAACATTTTTTTATAATAAACTACCCAAGTTGAATTTTTATTTTATAATTCCATCTGCTCCCCCCTATTATCTCCACTCCCAAGCATGTGTGTGCTCCACTCTACATCCATACAGGGGAGAGGAAAGGTCCATATTGTACCTGTCAGCATGAGGCTGACTAATAATAATAATAATAATAATAATAATAATAATATTTAGTACCGCCTCTTACTACCCGTTCGGGTTATACGCTTAAGTACTAATTACGCTAATGGATTAGGAATTGGGAGGGTTGAATTTAGAGGAAAGTGAACCCGCATTTGCGTGGAGGTAGAGTGGAAAACCATTTTAGGAAAAACAACCCCCAGTTCACCCGACCGAGATTCAAACCTCGATCTCCCCATCCTCGGCGGTCGAGCTCAACCCGACTAGCGCGTTAGCCAACTACGCCACGTAGGCGGGTAGGCAGACAATTAAAAGGGCTAATAAACACCTGGGCGTAAAGAGACCTGCAAAGAAATACTCAACGACAATTCTACAAAGTTAGTGAAGAGAAGGGGAAAGGATTTTCAAAACGAGCCACTTAATGCTTGTGAAAGCTATCACAAGTTTATCATAGTTAATTATTCTAGATCAATCAAGACACCATACAGTTAATTTACAACCTAGTGGAAAAAAAAATGAACCCAATTAAAAATCATGCTTTTTTATTCTTTGTTTGCTCTTGCCATGAATTAAACTTAGGGCCTTAAAAAATCATATACAATTAATCACTTATGAAGGATATAATAAAACTTTATCATTCGTGTGGAGTATTCAAATAAGAATTTTTGAACATGAAATTCACATAAAAACAAACATAAATGAGAGCAAAATATTGTTTAATGATAAAAAGAAACTAAAAAAATTGAAAAAGTCTAAAGATCAATTATGACTCAAAAGGATAAAAAGAATTTGTCAGAGAAAAAGAAAAAAAGTAAATCTAAGAATAACTCACAAACTAATGAAATCCTATCCTATCTTTTACTTTTAACACAATGAGCTAGAGTAAGAACACAATAAGACGGACTGTTTAAACAGTCTTTTGCTAAACCAAGATTGGAAAAAATATATATATATTACGATTATCTTGTACCAATATTAAGTGTTTTCAGATACTTATTTCCGATCCAACATCTTAGTTCAGTTGGTAGTGTGTATGTCTACTGAGCTAAGGGTTCCGGTTTGATTCCTGGCATGGGTGAAAAATTTATCATTGGTGAAATGTGGGTTTACCCTTTCACAGTGATGAACTAACGGCCGGGGACTGGATTTTGTGCCTGTCCTAGTCTTAAGTTAGATTGTAGGGCATATGAAGCTATGACAGGCCTAGCAAGCTGATAGTGGAAAATATATGACGTGAATAAAAAAAACTGATTCAGGCAATAGGTTGGAAACAGCTAATGGATGTAAAAAAAGATACTAATCTATTGATGCACCTTAAAACCTCAATAATAAGGGAAGAGAAAATTATTGATGAGGAAATGACAAGTTGGATTCTGAAGTTCAACTTTTATCTTTTCCCTGGTCCACCTTTTAATGTTAGACCTCATTTATTTATTTTCCCCCAATATTAATGTTTTAAAAAATAATGTTATCCAAAGCCAGGTAATTCCTCTTTGATTAAAAAAAAAGAGTAAAATCACGTAATTTTTTAAATAAATTTAATGTGGCCAAATTTGGTCTTATTTTTATTCTCAAATTGTGTGAAGTTTAAAATATTATACACAAATTGCTATCTCCATTTTGTAGAACCCACGAGTTTTTATTGCAAATAAACAACCTTTTATTATTAGTTGTACACTTAAATGTCAATGTCAAACTAGTCAATCCCGAGAGAAAGGCTTATTTACAGATGAAGATAAAAGAAATGTGGAATATTACTACTCCAAGTACACCTGGTCAATATTAAACTTAGGCATCACAGCCCAAAACCAGGGACAAAAGTGCACATTTGACTCTACCTACTTACAAATAACTCACCTTTGACGGAGAACAAACCAGTAAATACCTAGAAACTACGTGGACCAAGTGGCCAACATGAGAAGAATCAAGTGATGGACAGCCAACTGGTCGACAATATGTATACACAAATTTGAAAGGCTTGGTGGGTAAAGCGACCAACATGAGAGAACCAATTGATAGACTAACATAGTAGGTGGATCTAGTAAAGAGTGGGTAAAATGACCAACAAGTTACTAACTGCATCAGTGGTTGCATAGTCTAAAGCGCCACTCTCGAATCAGAGTGGATCGCCGGTGATGGGAATATTGTGGTTCGAATCTCAGTCGGGTGTATTGAGGGTTGTTTTTCTTCAATGGTTCTCCATTCTCTAAATGCTACCTTCCTGATCTCTACCCTTGGTATAAAATATTCAAATAGCTCAGACGGGGTGTTTAGTTGAATGGACATATTGATAGCAAATGATAATGAGCTTTTTTAGCTGTTGTTTTATGTGGTGTCGGCCACTTGACTCCCGAAGACCTTCAAATTTTTTTTTTTTTCATTTTGTCGACAGGTTGGTTGTCTATCAAATAGTCCACATAGCTCATTCGTGTGAGTCAATCAGTTTTATAGCTACCACTATGTCTTCTTGTGTTGGCCAGTTTGTTGTTAAAAAAATATATATATGTATATAAAGATTTGAAAACAAATATATTTATTTGAAAGCTTCCTGAGAATGTACTTTAGTTGGAAAACTGGGTTTTTTCCTCCTTATTTCAAAGTATCCTCAGTGCTCGAATTGGGAAATTTTGACAACTAGTACGGTTAAAAACCAACAACCATCTATTTTACAGCATGAAACTATTACATTGGCAGAACCTATTGCATTGTTTATACACACTTTAATAAGTTGCATGCTAAGCCGTCAGTTTAAGTGAATTTCAGTAAAATGAATATCTTTCTCAGATAACTTCATTCCTAATCTTGTTTCTCCTTGTGACAGCTCAATTATGGGTTTGTTTCGGCCACCAGCTTTCTAAGCCTGTCGCGATAAATCCATATTACATGCAAATTTTAATTTATTTAGGTATTATTTAAACCACACCAGGACAGTGTTTTTATTTCTAAACAAATATTGTCAGTATTACCTGCGTGGTGGAATTTCGAATGTATTTGCATATTTCAGACATCACATATTGGGACTTTAATTTGCATGTAGATTCTGATTCTATTGAGCAGGCTCAGTTTTTATTAAATATGCTTATAATTTCTAAAGATTTAACCGCCACCAAATGAACATAATTTGTCATTTTTAATTTCATTCAATGCAATGAAAATTTTGAAGAAAATATGTTTAGTTATAATACTTAAGCGGCAAGGAAATATTGTAACTAGCTTAAGAAGATAAATAAAATTGTAAGCAAAAGATAATTTATAAAAAGAAACATGTAGTTATGAATTTTTTAATTTTTTTGCTGGTTCACTTGTGGCACAGAGTTCAAAACTTCAAATAGGTACACTATTTACACTATTAAATACAATGTGAAACTGAAGGTAGAAATCTTCTACCTACGAACAGAAACAGCAAATGCCCTTTCCAAATCCAAAAATAATCCCCAAAATAGAGGCTACATAAGGGGAGGGGAAAAATTAACATTTGTAAAATATTTGTGTTGAAGTCATTGTCTTGTTATAGGAATTGTCGGCTATGTTATGAAGCAAATTCTTGGAAAACCCAGTGTAATACAAAATACAATACACTATACGTACGCGTAGTATGTAGCATCTAGGTCCGTTCAAAATCCAATTCACAATACAGATACGTATAATTCATTCACAACCTTAGTTTACTTAGATGACAGCTCAAAAATTTACTAGAAATAATCCTTAATACATCTATATGCCAACAGGTGACATCAATCACTTTGGATAACTGTAATGAAAACAAATGGTAATGTATGAATGTGATAGTTAACCAAAGTAATTTAGTCCAATATTAATTATATATTAATTTGAGGTCAGACACTAAGCTTATTTATCGTTTTATTACACTTAAAAAAAATAATATACACAGCACTTCCACAAAAGGTCTAACTAAAATAGCTTTAAAATGGCTATCGACGAATTTAAACCATGTGTTTGAACGTGACGGAAACAAGTTCTTTACAATGATACAGCCACAGAGTGGATAAAGATATTTTATTCAGTTAAATATTTCAAAATATGATAAAATAATCATAAAATAATTGATTTTTCAAAATATTATAAAATAATCATAAAATAATTAATTATATATATATAATTACAAGTATTTTCTCTTTTCCAAGTAAATACGATGCCTGTATTAAAAGGTATTGATGCATGCACTATATTACACATAGTCAATAACGTTCCAAAACAAAGAAAAAGTACTTTTAATTATGTTTAAAATATTATTTTGAGTTGGATAAAAAGATATTATTAAAAGTAATTAAATAGTATGAGAAAACTTAAGTTTAAGTTATTTTAAATGTAAAATATAACAGGTAATTAAAAAACCTAAAGTTTATAACAAAACAGTGATCTTTTACAACCCAAAACCTAAACATACGATTTTTGAACTGTCATCTAGGTAAAAATCTATCATGAACAGACTCTAGTAGGATCTGGGTTTGTTCAGAATAGAATAGAGATTGTTTTGGAAAAATAATAGAAAGAATGAATAAGTAGCATTCTAGTGTGCAGGTGGAACACTTTAAACTTGTGTTGTATCAACTGGAATGATCGTAATATTTTTTCGTATCAACCAGAATGGCGTTCCGGTACATTCTGACCCAATTCGAGCACCAAGTATCCTCCTCTTGAATGTTTTACCTCCTGTGTTCTTAATATAGTGTAAGTTGCAGATAACCTGAACGAGCAGTAGGGAGCATGTTTTTTGGCTGTATGTGTGATGAACCCCAATTGCCATAAAACCTCTCAAATAAGGATTAAAGTTTTCCGTTAAAAATGTCTGACCAATGACTCACACAAAAAGGCCAGAAGGAGATGTATTTTTAAAGGCTATGATCATGATATTGATGTATAAATTACATATCTGGTCTACAGCAGACCGAGGCACCCCGATATTAGTTACACTTTTACATTAGACTACAAAATCATGTAGTCAATACATTAGTGTGACAAGAGAAATGAAACTGCCACTATATTATAGCTAGTTTATTAATAATAATTTTGCTGCTTACATTAAAATGAAGTATAAACTTTAAAACATGGCATATCTCAATTACATTCGTACATTAAAATAAATAAAAACTGTGAGTAAAAGTTAAAGGAAACTTCCTCACACTTCCTAGCAAACCTTACTTTCTGACTTTATTGGATTAATTGTCCCCTTCTTTCTCCATTCTAGACCAATTAAGGTTTTTCCACCACTAGTACCTACCGTTATTTACACATAAAAAAGAGAAAAATAATCAAGATCTCAAACTAATACATACCTTTTGTAAAAATTCTATCACTTTCTTGGGAACTTTCTGTAAAGACATACTATGTACTGAGTCTGTGAATGCTACAGCAAATACTCTTTCTTTAAATTCTGAGAAGTGGTCTTTCGCCTGGAAGTAAATAAAACAATAAAACATCAAAGCTGGCAAAACAAATAGAAAAAAGCACCAATTATTAACTTTCATCACAATGGTTCTACAAAAAAAGCAACAAATAAATGATCAGATTCAAGATTTAAACAAAAATATCAGTTTTTTTTTAAAAGTAAGGAGATTAAATCTACTAGCCATTATGCTGACTATTGCTGGTTTGTTCCAACATAATGCAAAACAAATTATGTAAACATTTAATCACAATTTTTATTTTATTTAGACACTCAATAGTAATTTAGGATAGTCTTAATTGAGAGGGTGCGTGAAATAACTGTGTATAAGATTTGGGGTGTGCAGTGTGGTTTCATGCCAGGTATAAGTTGCATGAACCAGATATTTGTATTGCAACAAGTGATTGAGAAATGTATGGCTGTAAGGAGGAAAGTATATTGTGTATTTGTTGATCTGGAGAAAGCGTAGAATTGAGTGAATAGGGGTATGTTATGGGATGTTCTGAGAGAGTATGGTGAGGATGTATGGTTAGTAGATGCAGTTATAACAGTGTAAGATGGAAGTAAAGTGTGTGTTAAGGTGTATGGAGCTATAGTTTGACATTGAACAAGGTGCTAGACAAGGGTGTGTTATGTCTCCATGGTTGTTTAATGTGTAATGTATTTATGGATAAGTGTATGAGGGATAGTTGTGAGGACGCAGTTGGTGTGTAAATATACAACGTGAATGTGCTGCAATATGCAAATGATGCAATATTAATGGCTGAGAATAAAAGTGACTTGGAGAATGCATTAAATTGTTTGTATGTGGTGATAGGCAGAATGGATCTTTGTATAAATGTCTTTAAAACTAAGATTATTGCTTTTTATAAGCACGAATCAGGAAATGATTGTCAGCTTAGTAAAATGGAAAACTGTTAGAACAAGTGAATGATTTTGTTAATCTGGATTTTTTTTTTGAAAACATGGAAGGATAGATGGTGAAATCGACAGACAGGTGAATGAATCTCAAAGAGAAGTTAGATGTATATGGACTATTGCAAAGAATGACATAGTATCAAAAGAAGCAAAGATGACAGTATATAAAAGTGTGTTAACGCCAACATTGTTGTATGAATGTGAAGTGTGGGTTTGTCAGGAGAAACACAAGAGAAAGGTGAATACTGTTGGAATGAGATATCTAAGAAATGTATGCGGAAAAACTCTTATGGACAGAGTCAGTAATGAATGGGTGTGTAAGGAGTGCAGTTTGAAAGAGAATCCACTAGGTAAATGTGAAATAAGTGTCTTAAATTGGTTTGGGAAGAGGATGAATGTGAATCAAGTGATGAAGCAAATATATGATGTTTAGGAGCGTGTGGATCAAAAGGAAGGGTAGGCCATGTAAGAGGTGGCTAAATGTCGTAGACAAAATGTGACAAAAGAGAAGCATTAAGAGTTTTAAGAATAAAAGAGCATGTATGACTGTTGTTGAAACAAAGGGAGTTTGCATGGATAGGGAAGTGTGGGGAAAATTAGAAAGGATGGATTAAGTATGACGTTGTTTTTGGCTAGATGCACAGTTTCATGCCTATCCTGTCAGGGAGCGGCATGATTATGTATATATGTATGTATTGAACAAAGTCATAATTAAAACAACATCATACCAATTTAAGTGTGTTTAACATACAACTTCAATGAAAAAACAAAATAGTTACAGCAATGTAAAGCAGGATAGTAACACTTTAAACCAAATTTAGGCCCTAAAAATACCAATAAAGAAAAGTAATTTGGAGGATTTTGAAACCTATATACCTTTAAGTCTGAGTAAGTCATATAGAAATCAAAGACTATGCACTGTTATGTATGTTATGCCACATTCAAAGGAAACAATACATAACTCAACAATTATCTCATTGCTTAGACAACTTTGTTAAATTGCTGTCACAAGATACACCTCCTTGACGACAGGTTAGCCATCCCAGTCCTGCCAATTTGCCAACATAACAAATCTCTTTTCATATAACTTATCAGATAAGCCAGCCTATGATGCACAAAATAGTGTATTGTTAAGTAATTAATTGCAAAATATGTGCAATGGATAGCGGTATTTATGTATAACAATAACTTTCTTCGTTAATTAAAAAAAATAAAGCGATTAAGATTAACCCATATACACATTGCATCAATGATGAAAGTGGTACTTAACACAAGAATTTATATTTTAAATGGGTAAGCTAAGCGCATATAAGCAGTGTCAATTTTCTGTGAAAATGATTTGAGTGACAAAATAATCTAGTTTATTAAAAATGTTAAAGGTGATTAAATAGGGTGCAGACAAAGTGATAGACAACAAAATAGCCAACACGAGAGGACAAAGTGCTAGACAGCCAACAGTTAGACAAAATGATAACAATTATTTGGAAGGCTGGGTGGGTCGAGTGGTCGACACGAGCTGCATCAATAGCTATAAAACTTCATATTTAAGAGTGCAAAGTGATAGACAACCAAGTGGCTGGCATGAGAGGACTAAATGCTGGAAAAACTTCGATATGTATCCAGTTAAGAGCAGGTTAACTGACAGAATACTTAATACAATACATTATTAACCCTGTATATATGTAAATCACTTGTATAATGTAATAGTTACGACCATGTGTAAAGTATATCCTCAGCTTACATGGAATGATCATCTAGCAGATGCCTCCAAGTTATTTATATGTTAAAAAAACAATATAAATCAATGTAAATATAAGTTTCATTAAGATCAGGTAATATGCTATACATCTTGCCGAACTTTGGCCGACATTGAATGAAAGCTTCTTTGAGAAGAGTTATATCAAGACGACATTTTTACCAACCTGTCAGCATAACTATCAATAGCGGGGATATTGGGGTTTGAATCCCAATTGGGTTTTATGAAGAAGGTTTTTCATGAAAGGTTTCCACTCTTCCTCCAGGCAAATGAGGGTACACACAATCTAAAATCAACATTCCTTCTTGAATCCATTAGTTTAATTAATGCATATGCATATTAACTAAATGGGTAGTAAGATGTGATGAAAAAAAAAAGTACAGTTCAGTAATACATTTTACAATATTGCATTTATCAGTAATACTTTTCAACTTTTAAAAACAATTTTATATTGTTGAAAGTTACAAAATAGTGCACTGGGCAAGTAGATGTGTTGAAAGTGAAGGTGAAACAAGTCCAGTAAGGCTATATAAGCTACTAACTTTGTTTGTGGCAGTTGCTCTTTTATTTACGAAGGAAAATCCAGGGTGTTGGGGAGGGGGCAACAATTTCTAGGGGGGTTCAGAACATTCTGATCCCTACCTTTCTACGTCTATGTTGATCATTTGGTTTATTTTGTAAACTTGTCTGTAGCTTAGGCCACTCAACCGGATTTATCTCAATGTTTGTCTAGAAGTTGGTCCTCTCGTGTCGGCCACATGGCCTACCCGGCCTCCTAAATAATTTTGTATAGCTTGTCGGCCAGTTTGGTGTCATTGAATAGATATATGATGATACCCTGATTTGTGGTAAATAAAATAGTTGGATTCTGTTTAATAAAAAGTTGTAGTTCGATATTAAAGTGGTTAAATAAAATGGAGTTTTCGGTTAAAAATGTTTAAACAAAATCAACTCAAACTTAAGGGGTATAGTGCTATGGATAGAAAATTTAAAGCTAAATTTATCATTCTTGAATTTAAAATATTTGCCTTTGATCACAATATGACTGTCATAGAATCCAGATAAAACACATATTTTAATCCTTTACCAATGGTCTTTGACTGAGGGAAATATTTTTTTTAGAATGGAAACTTTGATTTGTTATAAGAAAATTAAGAACATAATTAATGTAACAGTGCAGTTGCTACTACCCTACAAAATTTCATGGGGAAGGGGGGGCAGGCAAAGGACAGTTATGTTTCCTACTTAATAAAAAATATGTATGGGTATTTATATTGTTAATTCTCATTAAAATTGATCTAATTGACCCATTATTTTAATATAAAATGATAAGTAGTCAATTTTGAGAAAAGATCCAATTTTGTTTTATTTTGTGTGTATAAAATACTTTTTAAAATGTTACAATTAACTTTAAAACCAATTTGATTTTAATTTTAATGTACTAGAAATGGTTTGTAAAAACACATCTGCCAATATTTTGGTTTCTCTAGCTATATGATGTTATCATGGTTTATTTACTTACTATAGTTTTAAAAAAAATAAGTGAGTTGTTTGGAAGGTTTAACTCAACCTAAGCCTTGTGCAGTAATGAGTTTAGCCTGCATGAGTGGTTGAATGGTTTAAGTCATCATTCTTGTAATAGAATGGACTGCCAATGTTGGGGAGATTGGGGTCTGTATCCAGGTGGGGGTCAAAAAAAAGGCCTAAAATTGCGTTATGTAATACATGTATGGCCCCTAAGAATCGTTGCTAAAAAAAACAGCAATGAGTTTCAAATGCCCACCATAGAGTAGGTAGTACTGAAGTATTTTGTCCCTTGTTCCAATATGCCATCAAGTTGAAAGTAATAAAATCAGTATTCAGTGATATCATTTATATCCTGCTGTGTTGAAAGATTGATAGAAAGAACAAAACAAGACCCTTGACTCTAAAAGCTCAAGTCTTGATTCTATTGTTTAAAGACTGGCGGTGTAATCCAATCAAATACTCCCCTACCTGCTCTCTTAAAAAACACTGCAGTACACGAACAATTGGTTCTTTCACCAGTTCTAGTGCTATTGTTTCCTCTCAAGTACACTTCAACTAGACAAGTGCATTTAATCTAACCAAGTGCACTTGATCTAGCTATTTGTTTTGTTTCAGTGCAAGGTTCACATTTCTGTTGAACTGAGCTTAATACAAGGAAAGAAAAGTATGTGGCCGGATTCAATCAATATTGAAGGTAAGATAGAAGAGCGTGGCTCAAATACTTAAGATAAAATTGTAGCTCCAAGAATTCACATTTAAAAAAATAACACTTAAGAGTAATTTTTTGTGCACATCAAAGACTTTTTTTGGTAGAAGAGAGTGGAATACTGAATGTATTATTAGTTGAGAATCAAGACTCAAGTTTTAACAGACAAATTTAGGATCAAAATTACAGTGATCAATCTCAAGCATAGCCTCGTCAGGGATTTGTTATCTTCTGCTTGACATGCCCAGAAAATTACTTTTATTTATTGTTCTTGATGTTAACTTTGAAGCTTATAATTATCCAGTAAGTATAAAGGCTTCGCCCTTCTAAAATTTCAATGCTAATGAGTTAAGTGAGCGGGGAAAGAAGGGGTGGGGGATGGGGGGTTTGAAAACATGTCCCATGCTGTAATGTTTTTCCTTTAGTCACTATTGAGCTGATTTTCAAGCGAGTGTAATATCATTTAAATTTTTATTATATTTCATGAACAATTTGAAGGAGGCAGGCAAAACAAGACACTTTTATGTATATAAGATGTGCATGTCATCTTGTGAAATCATAAAACTGTTTTATAATTTACATGATGTCACATGTGTCAACATAATCATGTCATGTGATAGCTACAGATGATAATTTAATATGAAACAACAAAAAATAATCATTCCCAAGTCTAAATAATCATAATATATTTTATTTATCTTTAGGTCTAGAGAGTAGTGTTCGACTTACTATTAGAAATCTGTGAAGCAGGTTTTTTTGAGCTTGTATCAAAGCAAATATTATTCGTGAATTTAGAGTAATAATCGAATCGAATCATATGTTAGTTAAATATGCTAAAATTATGATGTTAAATAAAAGGAGATACACATTATAAATTGAATTAAACATTGAAAGGAGTTTAGAAGGGCAAGGCCTACAAACTTACCAGAAAACTGTAGACTTCAAAGTTCACAACTAAAACAAAACACATAATTATGTAATTGTCAGGGTAAATCAGTCACCTTCTTTAGCAGAAGAACTTTGAGGCCGACAGTTTTCTGGTGTGTAGGACTCGCCCTTCTGTCCTCCTTTCAATGATTAATATAATACAGATCATTTATAAGTTCTTCAACATGTTCATACAACAGTAGTTAATCTTGTCAAAGTTAAGCGGTAAAAAGCACCATCTGTTCGGGTGATTATTAACTATTTCAATATACACCTTCAGTCCTCAAAGTTAACAAATTTGGTAAATATTATTCAAGGGTGCAGTTATAGGTTATGCAAAGGTTTTATAAAGGCTGTTTTGGTATAAAAAAAAGTGTGGCTTATTCTCTGATCGATACGGTAATAATTAATAAGCATTTACTTTACCTCTAAAGAATTGCTATTAAAATATATTAACATATTTTAGGGATTTGTAACAGCTTAAAACCTTATAAATTATTTTATAATTTGGTTTTATTCAAGATAATGAATCAAATAATATAAAATCTGAATCAATCTCGATATTATCGAAGCTTTGCAGATCCCTACGAACTATCTAATCTAATGGGAAAGCACTAGAGTAAATCTTAAATAAATGAACCTGCACTAATATTACTTAGATGGAACACCAAATTATGGAGAGGGAGAGAAAGAGCGAAAAAGAGAGAGAAAAAAGTATACCCAGCCAGCAATTGAACCTATTCACTAAAATTGAAAATAGTGTGAGGTAGTTTGTCCTTTACCAAATGTTATTTACTTACCAGCCCAACAGTTACAAATCCACCATAACTGTGCGCTACTATGGCTATGTGTTTGGCCTTGACATCTTTGACATAATGTTTCCACACATAATTTAAATGGTCCTTGGGGTCAGCACTGCCCTAGAAAAAAAACGATAGTATGCCCATTATCAAATCTATTAGAACACCATTAATCCAAACTAAATGAGACCCAATTTTGTTAAGATTATCAAATATTCAGATTAAGTGGGAGATTACGGATGGGTCTATGGGGAGTCAGATTATTTTAACAAAGTTTAAATTACAGATGAATGAATTTCATAAAGTTTTAATTTATTTTACTGGTGTATAACACTTAATATATAGGCTACTGTAGTTTAACATTTACATACTATCTTTTTACAGTTCAGTAGGGCTCTGCTCATTCGCTCATGAAAACAATCAAATAAAAATGATTGAATGATCATTCAATAGTTTTAATAATTCAATAATTGATTGTTAAAATCATTCAATAGTCCCCATCACCAATGTAGACAGACTGAATTACCAACACCAAATGGTGGCCAAAGCCATTCACTCCGTGCTTCATGTCGAAAATGCCGAAAGAGCGAGACAAGCGCCAAAAATAGTGAACATGTATATAATTGAAAACTCCTGTACAAACAAAACGCCGTAAAGTGAGGCCCTACTGTACTTTAATTATTTTTTGTTATAGGAAAGTACAATGTGTTGACTACAACATGTAAATACTAAGCATTATTTTTAATATCACTTTTTCTTAGAATTCTCCTTGAACTTTGAGTTTATTAACCAATAATAATTTATATCTTTTATTTGACTTAATTTATTTTCCCTCTGTTTTTTGATTATTCGGAAGTTTTGACTAGCAAGGTTTGGATTCAGTCTACCAGGGTTTTACTGTATAACAAAGAGCCTAACTCCAATTACTTTTTAGAATGATTTTACAGGCAGTTAACCTGAGAGGGTTGTGGGGTTTAATACCTGTTAATATTTATAGTAGCCTGCTTCAATGGCTTCATGGTTTAAGTATCACTATTAAAATAGACTAAATTGCTGATGACAGAGAGATTAGGGTTAAAATCTCGGTCAGGTGTATTGGATGTGGTTTTTTAAATGGTTTTTTCATCTTTCTCCACAGAAACTGTGGGTAAACTTCCTCTAGATTTAACCTTCCTCATCCTTAACTCATTGGCATAATTATTCTTATTATTCTTATTGGTATAACCTGAATAGGTAGTAAGGCGCGATGATAAAAAAAAATTTATAGTAGATTCAAACTCGCGTGTACTCTCAGTGATATGTGAAGTATTTCAGAGAGTATGCGGCAATGTACCAATAAGTTTTACTACCCTTAAAATATATTTCTTATGATAGTAAGTCTGCTAAACAAATAAACACAAACTTTGCCGTGATGCCATAAATTTGTATAGGCCTTTCTATCTTTTTCTCTGACAAGGTTATGTTTAGCTTACCACCAAGGCTCTATAAAAATTTGGAATGAACATTTTATTAAGTATTTTTAACGGTATTTTATTTTTTTTACTAAAAACTGACCTGCTCCGGTGGTAACATGGTCTAACGCGCTACTCTCGCAGAAGACTAGACTGCCGATGACAGGAAGACCGAGGTTCGAATCTTGGTTGGGTGTACTAAGGACAGTTTTTCCAAAATTGTTTTCCAATCTACCTCCAGGAAAATTCAAGTAAACTTACTTTAAATACAACTTTCTTAATCCATAAAATGATTAGCACAGTTAATATATAAGCGTCTAGCCTGAATGTGTAGTAAGAAGCAATGCTTGGAAACAAAAAAACTAAGAATTGAAAGGTGAATGTTTGTTAGGACATGACCCTGAGAGGGGTAAGTGATTGAGAAAGTTTGGTAAACAATGTTATACAGCAATAGAGTTTAAATCAAAATCTATGAGTCATTGGTGAAATTTTTTATAAAACATCTTTAGTGATTCACTGGTCCTAATTTTATTTCCTATTCAGAGAAGAAAAACAATGTTACACATTTTTCTTCAGTTTTTTTTACCCCCATGTAACACCAAGTAGACCTTTAGTCTAACCCCTAACACCTGTGTTACACAACTTTCCACATCAAGGGTGAATGTCATTATTTCATAAGGAAGCTTTTGTGACACTAAAAGAGGTACTTAGATTTAATATTAATAAAAATCCATTTTAAGCCCTTAATATAAATGGTCTCAAAACATGAACAGTGACATTATTACCTACTTATGTGACCACATGGTCTAAGGTGTCACTCTCGCAATATTCTAAAATTCTGATCACAAGGAGATCAGGGTTTAAATCCCGGTCAGGTGTAGTAAGGGTGGTTTAAAAAAAAATGGTTTTTCACTCTCACTCCATGCAAATGTGGGTACATTCTAAAATTCAACCTTTATATTCTGTAGCTCATTAGTGTAATTAGTACACATGCGTACAACCTGAAAAGGTAGGAAGACACAATACTAAAATATAAAATATAAATATTTTTGACATTATGATTTAAGTATAAGATCTGTGTTATGTAATTAACACTGTGTTGTACCCCCACCCCCATGTAACACCATGTGTACATTAGAAATACCCCCAATCGCCAATCAACAGCGTTATGTGGTTTATGGATGACCCCTACCATGAATAGTGAAAATAAGAAAATAAAAAAATAAAAAAAGACTTCGCTTCTTCAATTTATTTTATTTTATTAATTTACTATGGATTGTTAATATATGTAATAAGTGGCCTAACCTTTATGTTTATTTTCTTTCCATTGAGAACTTTAAAGTTGTCATTTGTGTTAGTGATTAGAACAGCATAGCCTAGCTCTCTCGCTTTCTTGATGTATGGTAACATAGAGCCTTGCTGAAGACTCTCATTGATGATAATACTATAACAACAAACACAAAATGAGTTCAGAGTATTTAGGTAGATACTCACAAATAAATGTCAGCTTCCAGTACATTGTCAGATTACGCACAGCTTGATGAAACTTATCTTGAACCATTTAACAAAGAACACTAAACTGATAAAAGTACAAATCAACATATGAATGTGTGTTTGTTGGTTTTATGCTGATAAGTATGATAATACTGGAGAGTACTGCTTTGTAAAGCCATACTTTCCATGGCAGCTCTTCATGAACTACCACAAACATTTAGAGCAGCGAGTTTAAAATAGAGTAGCATTGTGCAATATTTAGACATGTGAACATATAAAACATTTAAAAATAGTTTAGAGCAGTCATTTTCAAATTGTGCTCCGAGGAGCCCTTGGGCTCTGCCATAGTTATCTCAGGCCCTGTGAGGCAATTTTAGAATATTCTTTATTTGTTTTTCACACTATCAAATATCATCAGTAATTAGGATTGTCAATTTTTTTTTTCAAATCTGAATAAAGGACATTTGCCAAAGGTGCAGCCAGAGCATGTGATGTTTTCCGCTTAGACTTTTATATTTGTAAAATTTAAAGGTCATTAATGAATGTTCGTATTATTAGCGTAAACAAATTTATGAGGGCTCCAAAATGTATTTCTTCTGGTGCAAGGATTCCTTCTGTCTAATAAGTTTGAGGACCCCTGGTAGAATGTATTTTGTAAGAAAAGGACAACACAGTATAAATAGTTGAACTTGCCATGTTTTCTACAATAAGAACATGGTAGGAAGAACAGTAAAGTAGACTATATTTTTAATCCTAATTGGTAACAAAACGACAGTTGTTTAGTGAGCTATTGTAAAAAGAACACTCATTTTCCTGGGGAGGTTTGTTATAAATTTAAGTTCCATTAAGTGAAACACTTTTCATGCATAAGATAACCAAATTAACCATAAAAATAAATGAAAATATAATACACAAACATACTCATTTTGCAAATATTTATTAGGAATAACAAATTATTTATTTTGTAAAAAACTTCATAGAAATTTTATCAAAAGTCTGAAATATAAACAAAGTCACCAAAAAGTCACTGATAATTTCCACAAAAAGTTTAAAAAAAAGTATTGTTAAAAACTTGTTTTTGCTCAGAGTGTAGATTACATAAATAACATCTTCAGTCACCTAGACCAGTGACCCAGTGTTTTCAATTGCATTAGACATGGTTGTAGTTTGTTATGCGATCACATAAGCAAGTTTTATCTTAACAGGGGGAGTCTTTATAGCATGTAGACTGGTTGCAGGGTGAGCTAGGTGGGTCTAGGTAAATTTTTCGAAAACAAGTTATTCGAAAATCAATTTATCGAAATCAATTCACCGAATAAAAAACTATAGAAAGTAATTTTGTCGAAAATCACTTGGCAGAAAATCAATTTCCCGAAGTGAATTTACCGAAAATCAATTGTTCGACAGTCAAATGATTGAAAATGAATTTTTCGAACAATCAATTTTTTGAAGAATCAATTTTGCGAATTGCCAATTAATTTTTTTCAGAAAATCAATTTAGCGAACTGCGAGTTTTCTGGAAGATATTTTATCGAGGATTGGGAATCACCTACCCCTACTCTCAACCCCCCATAGCCTAAACTAGAATTTTATTATACTTTGAACTTATCGTTCGAAAAATTTATTTTTAAAAAACCTCCCTTTTGAAACATTTATTTTAAAAAACAGATTTGAGGTAAATTCATTTTTGAAAAAGAAGTTTTCAAAAAACTTCTCGTTCAAAGAATTTATAGATCGAAAAACAGGTTTTCAAAAAACTGCATTTGGAAAAATTTATTTCCGAAAAAATTATTTCGGAAAATTTATTTTCGCCTAATTGATATTCGAAAAACTATTAGTTCGAAAAATTGCTATGTAAAAAAATTGGTTTACGAAAAATTAAACTTCGAATAATTGAATTTTGAAACACTGATTTCACTGTTAAAAAAGTTACTAAAACTGCCTTATTATATACATATATCAAGTCATCTTATCTGCAGCTATCACTTTTGATAGATACTATCAACACCTATAAAAATAACAAAGTTTTCCCTTAGTATTTTTATATTAATTTATATTAGTCAAGCAAATAATAACATGTTGAAACATAGCCCTGATAAACACTAAGAGGTTTACTAAGCAGTCAATAAAAAAAATCAACCAATCTAAAGCGACGCCCTGACTATCAAACCAAACCAAGTAGCGAGTGTGAAAATGAGCTGTAGAGTGTCAATTGTGCGTTCGGCGGAGTGCTCGCAGCAATGCATTGAATGTTGGTAATACAAGGAAACATCAAAGGATACTACAAGGCTCAACTCATAACTCATTGGATGGAACTCTGAGCCACATCCCAAACCATGCATGTGCAACTTAAAATTTGTGTTTATTTATTATTAAAAGATGGTCAAGATAGCAGTGGAGGAGTAGCATTTTTGCACTTTAGGCCTGATAAAATTGATTAGATGCTCAAAATTACTTTCTCACATTCAAACATTATTTACCACTAATTTCTTTAAATTTAAGGTCGCGAAGCAAACTATTTTTATTGTATTCCGCTCGCCCTGTGAACAATTGAGTTTTCCATCATCTTAATACATGTCTTTTTTTGTTTGTTGATTAGTGTAAATAAACAGATGCCGTGGCAGCCAATTTTAATTTTTCACTGTCCATTGTGTGTGTCATTCACTGAAGTAAATAGCTTTCTGAAGCAAAATATGGCTCACAGGAAGGTTAGAGGTTCAGCTTCCGGGATAAAAAGTTTACACGTAAATAAAGAGCTCAGCTCGATAGTATGAACACAGTGAGACAAGTCAAATTTCTCCATCTCCTTTCCATCTTCTTGTATGGATAGGTCTGCGGCAGCCAGAGTGTTTAGTAGAGCATCTCGGGGTTGATTAATTAATGGTGGGGGTGGAGAACATAGCCGATCAAATAAGTAGAAATGTATGGAGTAGAAGTTGAAGTTTTATTTTAAATTAACATTATAGACGTTTTGAACCACTGGTTACATAATGAAAAGAAAACAAATTGCTTAGACATGAAGATGGATAAATGGTTAATGTGTTGGTCATTTAGCCACATAGTTTCCATTTTCTCCCACCCATCTCTAAGCCTTCCTTGACCAACACGAAAATAACGGGACTATTTGTACTTCTGAATATATGTCGTATCTGTTCACGTGTTAACCGGCAAGTGTGTTGTGTCAGATGCTTCCCTTCCCCATAGGGTCAAACACAGACGCTAAATCGGATGTGCTGATTGGCTAGCTTTTCGCGCCAAACCTCCCCTTTCCACTGTGAAACCACATGTGCAAGCCACAGGTGCATCTCACAAGTTCCAGGTACAGATAAAATTGAATAGCATGATGCTTGAAAATGAAAAGAAAAGTAATAAATTTAGAAGAAGCTAGAATTCCATCAAAGACTTTACGAAAATGAAAAACTACTGGATTTAAAAGTTAAAGGCCTAAAAATCAAGTTAATGAATTGAAATTTAAAACATATATTGCTTACAGCTTTGGTTAAGATTTAGACAACTTAAAATTAATATTAAACCCCTCACTTTCTTATAACTAAAAATTTGACCATAACATAGAGATTAAATTAGGCCTAGATGAATGGAAAACAATAATGTATTATAAGTTTAGTACTTTAAGTATCTTGATCATATTAACATGTAAACAATGGCAAACTAATTTAATTATATAAATGAAATGGTCTAGAGCTAAGGGCCTAAAACCCCGACCACTTTACAGCAGCTTAAGCTATGCATTTTTGCCTCAGCTTGGACATGTCAGTACAGAACAAACTCTTGTAGCATGCATTACAAGTTCAATCGCTCACCTCCTCGCCCACTGACCTGCCCGCACCACCCCACTGCCGTGGACTAGTATCAGGAGCTTATCAGTGTTACTGAAGATGTCCACAGAGACAAACACATGAGTGCGAGCCTCAGCCTTGGTATCTATTGGTACAGGAAGCTTGTAGAGTTTCGTTTCTGTTTCCAGGAGCCCATACACATGTCCATTTAGAACCTGCACAAATGATATGACAAAGATAATATATATTCAAGTATCACTTGTAATTAATGATGCAGACTGTTGTTGCAGCATTGAGAAACCACACCAGTTTTGTGTCGGCTTTCATTAAATGTACTTAGGTACAAGTGTATAAAGATCAAATAGACGTATGAAACCAATGTAACATGCTTCAGTGGCCACATGATCTAAGACAGGGGTCATCAACCCTATGCCTGCGGGCTCCATGGCACCCGCTGAGCCTTTTGTGTCTGCCCGGCACCTATTGACCACAGTTGAAAAGTTATTGAATAATAGTTTTAATCTGCCACTTTTCCGACAAAAATCAAGTTTGTGCTTATCTCCAGTTACGCTGTTCTCAAGAAGTTGGTGATTGAAACCCCCCTCTTTCCAATCCATCCCTCTTAGTTCTCTTTATTTGTCGGCTCATTTACAAAGTGTACTTTTACTCGGAACTACAATTCTAATAGTTTCAAGCTGCCGGTTTTTGCTTTTTCTTAATCTCAAAGACCTACCCCCATCCATCATTCTCCCCACACTCACTAATCCATGCTAATACCTCCTATTTCCTTTGTAAATATCTTGACATGAGTATACCAAGCTTTGTTACCTGAATAAACACAGAATAAATATATATTTTAAAAATGTACCCAAGCACCAAAATGGTGGTTAGTAGTTTAATATTGCTTTGTCTTTATTTTGATCTTAGAACTGTAAATAAAGCAGTATTTTAAAATTTATTCTTTGTCAAGTTGGAGGAGGTTGAACTTCCACCTTCCCCCAAGGCTGTGGCCTTTAGTATCACCTACAGCCACATGTAACGTCACAATCACTGTTGGAAACTTAACATGGCAGTTGACCGGTCGTGTGTATAGCATTGAGGCTGACCTCTGAGACTGGCGGGAGTTAGACATTTGCCTTGAAAAAGTAATTGGTGCTCGCCGCACTATCGTTAATTTTGAATGTGCTCAAGGTACAAAAAGGTTGGGGACCTCTGATCTAAGACATCACTCTCATACTATAGGCCTACTATACTTCCAATGACATGGAGCTCGAGGCTTGAATCCCAGTCGGTTGTACTTAGGTTTAAAAAAATTGGTTTTCCACTCTCTTCCATGCAAATGATGGTACATTTTCTATGATTTAAACCTTCATTAAACTCATTATCATAATTAATACATATGTGTATAAAACATGAACAGGTAGTAAGACACAGTGCTTAAAAATAAATATATATATATATATAATATATGTATGAAATACAAATCCGAAAACCTTGATATGCAACAGTTTTATAAATGTAAGAACACAACATATTTGACTACGACTAAAAAATAAAGAAACAAAATCACAAAATAAGTGGGCCTACAAATTTATATGAAAATAAATTGATTCCCTTATAAAAGTCCTCTCTATACAATAATATAATTATAAAATTATATATTCATTATCAGCAAACTTATGATATTAAAAAAAATTTCATGCAATAAATGCTAATTGTTCAAACAAATTATGTGTTTAGTTCAAGTTAAATCACTCCTGTAATAATTTAGGTGAATATTAATCCAATCAAACAAAATATTTGAAACAACTAGGGGAAATTCAGGAAGAAAGGAACATGAGCTTACCTACCTCACCCAATGCCTCGTAGTGTCTTTGGTTGTAATCTTGGTCATCTTTGACAACAAATTGAAATGGTTCCTCTCCTGGTTCACCTGTAGCTGGGTCCAGTTTTCTCAATTTACCATCTGTATAAACATACACAAACACTTATAATTTATATTAGTTTATTTGAAGTATTTAATGTTCACTTTCTTAACCGAATGATTTATCAGCACACGAAAATTTCTATAAGCGAGAGCGCCTTTCAATTTTGCTGGGAAAGGTATTTTAAAATATCTTCCAGGGTTCTTTTACATGCCACAATCGACATGGAACCAACAGCTTTACTTTCCCTCCAAAGGAGGTTTTGCTATGGATTTTTATCGCTCAAGAAAAAATCATCAACCTCGTCTGGGTTTGAACCAATTAACATCGGGTTCTAAGGTGAATACTTTACCCCAATACCACCGAGGTCAACCAACCACTTATAATACCCTATACATTTTACAATTATATTTTAATATCTAAATTATAAAGGTAGGAAACACCACTCTTGCAAAAATTTTAAATAAAAATGTATGTAAGCGATTAAACACATTGCATTCAAGTTCATGAATAGGCCTGAAAATCAAGTTGGCCATAAAAACAACAGTTGAACAGTGACGGGCCTATTGTTAAAGTTGCCAACTTTATTAACAAAGAACTTAAAATAATTTAAAGGCAAAGGAATAAATAAGCTAAATTTACATGTGATACATAATGGATTTCAGAAGTTAATGGATTTTGAAGGAAATGCTTAGCTGTATTGATTATCATGATTGAAATTAGGTGGGAATCTAGAATAGAAAATTAGCCCACACTATTATGAAAATTGACATAGAACTACCTACAGTATAACTGCCCTGCTTAGAAAGAAGGCAGTAACTATATATTTTTTAAATATATCATATTTGGTATCATTGAATTCATCTTGAATTCCTCT
>CABFWO010000562.1:0-34002 GCA_902155825.1 Timema genevievae
TTATTTGCACTACACCAATGTCAACAAGTGAATGTGAAAGGTGTTTTTCTATCTTAAAACGGATTAAGACTTTCTTGAGGAGTACAATGACGGAAAACAGAAATGGTTTAGCAGTTCTATCAGTCGAATAGAAATTTATTGATTCAATTTCTTATTTCGACAACAAAGTTATTGAGGTATTCTCAAATATCAAGGAAAGGAGGATGGACTTCCATTACAAAATATAATAAATAAGAGGTGAGTTTATATTTTTATTAATTATTATTTATTTTCAATTTTGTGCCCTTCCATGAAAAAAAAGTCAAGAGCTGCCACTGAAAATTATGATCACTATCATCAAAAAATCAATACAATAATAATATAGAAATAAGATTTAACAGAAATTGGATTCAAATATATGTCAAACAAATTTGGACATTGACATATTTCAGAATATTTTGGTCACTTTGATTTCGTAATGTACTAGATTGAGCTTTGACGTAATTTGATATAGCATTCTTACTTATATATCAAATATATACTCATAAAACTCTTCTCATTGTATTTTCTACACATTTGACGTTTTTTTTAGTTCATACAGTAGCTTATCACTTGTATATTTTGTTTGTATTAATTTGACAACAAAATGTAAAAAATAAATTCAACCTTTACAACATAAGTATTTCATTTAATTATAGTTTGGGCATCGTGTCTTACTTCCAGTTACAGCTATCTGTGTATTTACTCCAATGGATTAGGAATGAGGAAGGTACAATTTTTGGGATATGCACCCATATTTGCATTAAAGGAGAATTATAATCATATTAGGAAAAAACACTCTCAAAACACCCGAATGGGATTTGAACACCGATACCCCAGTTATTTGCAGTCAATTCTAATGAAAAAGTGAATCCTACAGAATTGTGACCACAGAAGCTGGTCAGGAAATATTCTAATAATTCATTTACAAGTGCATTTCCAAGACTGCGTGTCGTTTAAGTTTAAACAATGTAGAAGCACTGGCATTGTATATTTGGGTCCAACCATCTCAATTGTTTGAAAAGTTTTGTTCAATGAAAGGGGGTGAGGCGGGGCAAGAGATTACCTCTACCAGAACTATTGTACTCGGAAAGACAGCAGCTCTTAGCTCTCAGCTTGTCTTTCTCATGAGCAACATTTTGAAAGCGAATTGTTTCAAAGAATTCTCACTTGGGAAGCACTGTTATCATTGGATATCTTAAGTTCTACCTGACTCGAAGGGTGCAGCAAATCTCCCGTAAGGTTGTGTATCTATTATTTCCTTGTCTGTGGCCTAGGCATAAACTTACTAATTGTTGGGTCTAAATCACAATTCACTTAGTTTAGAAATATTCAAGAAAAACTGAAAAACACTACCAAACACTTAATAATTACATCAAACACAACAAAATACCTGACATATCAATATTAAGACCATTCGGGTCCTGATTTAGAAAATAATAGCTTCACTCATTTACTTCGCCACAAATCAGTTGGCTATTTTCCTCAGCATTTCCAGACATATTTTACTGTAAAGTTATAATTCGTGGACAATGACAATATATATAGCCTATTATTAAAAACACTTTTGTAATTCTTTTTTATAAAATATTTTGTTCATTTAGGCCTATATCTTTTTTAAGAACTATAGATTCACTATTGGAAATATATCTTCTTTCACATCAAAGTAAACAATGAAATTATGAATACATCATACAACTTGCCCCTTCATGTAACTTTAACCATAAACTAACCAGCCTGGGAGGCTGCACGGTCTAACACACTGTATCGTGTTGAACTAAATTGGAAGATTGGGGTTCGATTCCAATCTGGTGCACTGAGTATGGTTTTTCCTAGATTGTTTCCCACTATCTCTCTCTCTCCACGCAAATGTGGGTGCATTTCTTATACATTATACCTACCTCATCCATAGCCCATTGGCATAATTAGTACATAGGCGTATAACCCAAGAGGTTAGTAAGGCGCGGTGCTAAAAAAAGTTTTCCAATATAAAATGAAAAAAATTAATACAAATTAATGTGAAATATAATTTATCAAACTAATGAGAAAATAATATAACCTTATAAAGCTTTATAATACACACCGTTCAACTGTGGTAGTTGTCCAAACCTAACCTAACACAACTATAAATATGACTGAAACAAAGCGTTTTATGAGCAACTATATCAAACTAATGTAAAAAATAATTTAAACTAATAAAAGTTCTATAATATACACTGTTCAACTAAAAAACTTATTTAATACTCATAAAGTATAAATAAAACAGACACAAAGCATTTAATGAGCGACTCTATAGCCTACTATAAACACGAGTAAATAAAACACTGAATAATATTAGACGCTAAAACACACATACTACTATAACAAAATGTAAATAGTATATTAAAATCAATAAAAGGAAATTAAAATCTAAGAACATATCGGTAGGCTAACAGAGGGAGTAGAGAGGTATTTTAACTTATCGACAAAACTCAGTATCATACCGTGGTTGGTATCTTCCAAAGAGCGCTCACAACCACACTTGTTGGTAACTACACGGTGTTGTTCCAACCCGTCGTTGGCAACTCTTTCTGTGGCGGTCACAATAGCTCCGCAGATCAAAAATTACATCAGTAGGGGCCTACCTATTCCAAGAAATCAACTAAACTTTACAAAACCAACACTCGTTTCGTATATGCAATGCTATGTGTAGGCTGGCTCACATGCCTTTAGTGGTATGTTGAACCTACCAAGCTTCCACCTCTAAAGTTTGTATCTCATATCATAGCTCTAGTAGCAGGATTGGACTTATAGTCACTGAAGAATCCATTACAAAGCCTGCTCAAGAAGCGATAGTCGAGAATTCAGGAGACAACCATGTTGCTGCTGCGTTTGAAGTCACGTGGCAAAAGAGGGGTCATACTTCTCTGAACGGAGTAAATTCTGCCGTGTGTCCTTTTGACACAATAAAAGTGTTAGGCATAGAATACCTTTCTAAGTACTGCCAGGGCTGTACAAAACATCCTTAAAATAAAGGTACACATGTAGGTTGTGTGAAGACTTATTAAGGTATATAATTTAATTTGTTTGGATGATGTTCTTTTTTACAATAACTGTCATGTATAATTTTTATGTCTTGTTATAAATCTTTTACTATGTCTTTATCTTGTAACAATTTCGTTTGGAAAAATTAACTGTACTTATATAACCAAATTAAATTTCATGTGTACTGTAAGCATCCGTCCGCTACACTGTATCAAAACATTCTCAGAAGATGGCATAGGCTGTCAGAGATTAAAATAAAAAAGTTCTAGTGGAGGTATGGAGTCGACTGACATATTGAAACTTTTTTGAATATCAGAAGCTAAAAGGGGATTATGTTATGTAAGATACTTGGGAGATGGTGACTCTTCAGCCTTTGATACTGTAAAAAAAGGCCAAGCCATATGGTGACATTGAGTTAAATAAACTCGAATGCATTGCTCCCGTACAAAAAAATAATAGGTTCTCGCTTTCAGAATCTGAAAGCATCTCAAAAAGTAACTAAACTACTGTAACTGATGGAAAAGGGTTGTCAGGGAAGGGAAGACTAACAAAAGCACAAATCAACATATTACAGAATTATGATGGACTGACTATAAGAAGAAACATAAATGACAACGCTAACATGAAGAGAGCAATTTGGGCAATTCATTTTCACAAATTATTCACCAATGACAACCCGCAACATGAACTGTGCCTGTCAGGATCCAACTCCTGGTGTAGATTAAAAAAAAACAAAGGCGAAAGATGAGGTTTATTCTCATAGTAATTCCATACCTGCTGAAGATCTATTAGCAATAAAACCTATATTTAGAGATATGTACAAAGATGACCTGTTGGAACAATTTATCCACGAGAAAACCCGAACAAAATCCTGAACCATGTGATATGGGCACGATTACCGAAAACCGTGTTTATGGAGTATGCCACATTGCATTTTGGCGTGTTAGATGCTGTTTTGACTTCTAATGAAGGAACAATGGGAAAACACTAGGACTTGAAGGGGGCAAGAACACTTGGGCAGAATTGAGAGTTAAGAAAGCTGAAAAAGCAGCAAATGACATTTTACCCGTTTTAACTTATGATTTCCCGACATTTATGTTTTTCCACACAAATGTACCTGTAACTTTGTTTCTGGATGTTGTAGAAGGCTGAAAATTTTATGGTAATCCGAGTGGGTCATTATGCGGATGCTATAGCAGAATTATTGCCCTACTTACTAAAGTTCATGAGAAAATCATAATTAAACTTTTTTTATTTCAGGTGTTTAAATTTAATTTTTTTGTTTATTTACATAGAGTGATTAGTCTTTTATAAAACTGCTACAGGAACTTTCTATAGTTATATAGACTACTGTACAAATTTGAAAACAATTTGATGAATAGTGTCTTAACATCAGAATGAGAATGATTTCCAATAACACATACATCACTAGATATACAGATTATTTGTACACTGTAGGCTACTTTAGCTTGCTTTTAAAAGAAAATTGAATTGCATGAGGTGATAAATCAAATCTTGTACTATAGGATAGGTTATTTTATTGAAAGATAAAACTATGACTTTTTTTTGTTATAAATATATTTATATAAAGCGTTTATAAAAAAAAATCACATAAATCGAACTAAATTTTTATTGTCAGTCACAATAAATGATACATCATTATAAAATATGTCAAACAGCTAAACAAAAATTGTTCTTTTACTATTTCAAGATGTGCTATGTTTAAAAACCAAAGCCAATAATTTGAATGATCTCCTTTTAGCTATGGGAAGTATCATTTTTAATTATAAATTAGTTATTATTTTCATCATAAAGTTTTATTTTGTATAATTTATACTTGCAAGGCAGTTAGTGACGTGTTAAGACACAACATATACGAGGTGTAACCTATGGTTACAGGGCAGTTATTGACGTGTTCAGACATAACATATATGAGGTGTAGTCTATGGTTGCAAGGCAGTTAATGACGTGTTCAGACACAACATAATGATTTGTAGTTTAAAGAGTCGCAATCCAGTTGTTTATGTGTTGAGCCACTGCCTTGCTGCGCTCTGCTCCCTCGATAAAACTCAAGTGGGTTCCATCTACTTGTATGGTCTTCACTCGGCCCGGACACAGCTGGTGACAGTCAATATTCAATCAAATATGAAAATAATTAAATGTAGTAATGTGATAAGTGGTCATTATTAAATTAAACAAACAATAAGTATACAAAATAATTCATCGAATATTTTATATACTAGAATAGTGTGGTTGTTTAAAATGGCTTTAGTTCCAAATTGACTTAATAGCATACAGCAGATAATAATAGTGAATAAATGCTTCACCACAAAATCAGTATGCTGTGGTGTGTACATGACAGCTAGGCACACAAAAATTTTGCAAGATGTGTTTTAATGAACATTTACCTAGGGGATTAAAACGGCCATCAAAACATATTTAATAATACATACAAAATAAAATCTTTCCATGAAATGTCATACGTGACCTTTTGAATGCGAATGCTGGTCAATTTGGTTTCTTTAACTGCAAATTACCTATAACAACATTCCAATAAAAAAAAGTTCCCTTAGCCTAAGAAATTTACATCCCTCAATCAAAGAACAAAGGTAAAATATTACTATTATGATGGCCATATTGTGACCAAACCCAAATAGTTAAAAATACAAAAGAAATTGATTTACTTTTAAGTTACTTTTGATTTGTTTGTGATGGACAAATTTTAGCAGTAAATTTTTATTTGTTGTACACTAACACTTTATTAAAAGTTGATTTATTACCATTTTCAACCTAAAATCAATATTTCACTTAATGAATTTTTTATACCAAAATTAAACTTTTTATTTAACAATATTAAATCATTATTTCTATCACAGATCAGGGTCCTTACATTAACAGGGGCGCTGGGTGAGGGGGGGGGGACAGGGGCACCCCCTCCAATGTTGTTAAAAAGCTTGAAAATTGAGAATTCTGTGGAGAGTCGAGAGCTTAAATTGGAAAATTCTAAAATCACTCTGTACCAAAGTACTTTCGACTATGAAAGTTATTTACCATGTATTTGTAAAGAAAAATTTTCCCAATTGTCAATCCCTACTCTTAATACAAGTTCCCAACTTGGTAACTCATCAAACATTGAAAGGAGGTACCTTATATAGTAGAATGTATTGAAAGCTTAGTTAATCAAGTAGGCTAGTAGTGCCAATGTCACTGACTACTAGTTTTGGGTCTACTACTAACCCACTTGACAATAATAGCCTTAAGAAGGTTAGGTAATGTTTTAAGTTGATCACTTGATAAAGCCTGGAGTTTTTATCAACAGAAACTTGTAATCTTTCCAACACACAATAATGGTGAATGTCAAAATAAATAACATTTGTAGCTTGAAAAATTCATCAATAACAACTTTAAAAATACAGCGACCTAAAACCAAGATTCTAGGCCCAATTACGGCCTCAAATTTTACAATTTTTCTGAGTCAAAACCCCCTTAGCCACCCTAATAACGTGGGGGTATTCCATCACCCCCAGATTCCCAGTGTTCTAAACGATGCCCCTATCACCTAATCACCTGGGAATTTTTTAAATTTCAGAATGCCTAGAGTTAGGAAATTCACTGTCACCCCTGTTTTCCCTTCGCCAATATATTTAGTGTGATGTCCCTGTACACTAATACCTCTATCAAAATGCTTAGTGCTCAGGGGTACAGCATCAGGAGAGACTATGAGACTAATCTCCCCAAAACTTTTATTGGAGACAAGGCCGTAGCCAGCCAATAATTTCAGGGGGGGTTTGGTGGGCACATCCCCTAATTGCTGGAAGCTAGAAAAAAATTCGAAATGATAAACCGTTCTAGAAGCTCTCTGAAGTGGGTTTTTTCATGGTAAAATATCTCACTAACTGCCGAAGGCTTGGAAAATGTCTAAATATTAAACACTTTTTGAAGCTCTGTGAAGTTTTTTTTATGGTAAAATAACCCCCAAAATGCCAAAGGCTAGGAAAATTTCGAAATATTTAACACCTCTAGAAGCTCTCTGAAGTGCTTTTTATGGTAACACAGCCCCCTAATTTGTATTTGTATCTTAATCTTAATATTGTTTGAACCATAAATAAAGCCATATATATTCTCTTCATAAAATTTCGTGGGGGGTTTGAATCCCAAAAACCCCTCCCTGGCTACGGCCTTGCCCAATCCTAATAAAATTAAACACTAAAGGTTTATATACTATTGTAAGTTTAATAACATCTCTACCAAAGAAATAAAACCTACATGAATGCTTCTTGCACGGAGAAAATATTATTTATTAATTTCCCCTCCCTTATTGAGATTCGCCTCACTTTGTAACAAATAATTTTTTTTTATAGTTGTCATTAGTCCTTTTGGATTTCCACCCTTCTACTCCAGGGGTAGAAGAAGTTATTCTCGACAGAGTTGCCAAATCATATTTGTATTAAATGCGGGGTTAACATTTAATAAACTGGTATTACTCGTAATATTATTCATATAAACAGTTATATTGTAACGAATACTAAACTAAAAATATTCAATATCTAGGCCTAATTAAAAGTTGGTTAAATTCATATGCAATATTTTGTGAACAGTTTTGGTTATTTTTTTATGCTTGGCCACGTTGTGTTTTTAACTCATGTCAAGGGGTGTGGCATGAAGAGGGCTTTAAAAAGTTTTGGTTAAAAAAGGCAGATGGTAGAGGGGTACCGGTATGTTAGTACTCGACAAGAGATATCTACAAAAGATAATTAGGCATTTAAATGCCCTACCACTTGACTTAGTAAAATGTTGATCCACATAGGGTTTCATTAAAAACTATTTTACATACAAAGAACATAATTCATTACAGTAGAGCTAATATTTTTTTAAATGATAGTATTTTCATGAGAAATCTTGTGTTTTTTCCAGTTCGGGTGCTTTTGACATTTTTAAAAATGATGCCAACTACTTTTAACATTAACTCTGAAGACAATATTTGTGTAACGTGTACACCAACCATAGTCGAGGATACTGAATTGAACAAACCTGGTTGAAGTCAAAGTCATCATCCTCAGCTTCCCGTACAACTCCTTCCCGAGCTGTGATCCTAAACACACTTCCGCTGATAGTGATGTCCATGTTTGGGGAGTAGCTAAGTAGAGCTTGGAATTTCCACCTGTGGCCTTCCAGCACCTCCTTGATCTCTGTGAGTTGTTCGGCCGAATTTACTTGATTCCTCACAGCATCCAGGCAGTGGTTCAATCTGGCTGGCCAGTCGTTCAAGCTAGTCAATTTATGTTCCAACTGAAAAACCAAGAACAACTATAGTACTTTATAGGCTTGCTTACCTACCTACTCTTACTCTATGGCAATAGGAATTGAAAGTTCATTGCCGTACTTACAAAAGTACGAACCTAACCCTCTCTTGAACTAATTCCATCCAGTCCACCTCATTACACCCCATCTCTTTCAGGTATATAGGTTAGTGTGAGTAATATGAATAATAAATACCAAGTAGATTCTAAAGTAAACATATTTAATACAAAGTATTCATGATACTTTATTTTGCAATTACATTTGTTTGAACATAAAAAGGGTAGAAAACCAGATATCTTAATTTGGCAGATGAGCCCATAGGTTTTTCTAACATTAAATTTTTAGAAAATAACAAAAGATGGCTTGTATACAAGAATCATGCTAAACAAGGATGAAATACCAGCCAGGTAAAAGTAGAGTCGAAGAAAGGTTCAAGTCATGTCTCTCAGATGCCTCGCTAGAACATCTGGCTAACAATCCCATGAGGAAATCTTACACAAAGGTACACACCCCGGCGAAAAATAGAATTCTCTACATCCCCTGCATTATATACTGACAATTTTACTCGTAAAGTTAACAAAACTGATTATAAACAAACAAAGATTTGTTAAAATAGCAGAAAAGGTGAAAAGCATGGTTTTTAATGGGGAAGAGCATATATAGCATATGGAGTGAATCAAGAATTATGATTTTAGAAAATAAAATAACAGATGCAAGTATAGCATTGAAAAAGATTGTGGTAAGAAATAACCAAGAATTTTAACTCTAATAATAAATTCCAAAAGGTGAGTGTGATTTGATCAGTAGGCTGTATACTTTCATAAGCCTTTCATTGGGATCTGTTATATTATACCAATGTTTATTAATTGAGTAGTTGGCTTACTGAAATCTTGACACTCTAGGCCCACCATAATCTGTCACAAAAACAAAGCAATATCTAAATACATGCTATCTCGATAATCAATGCTCACCACGCCATCTTGAAGAATATCATTAAAGTATGGTCAAAATACAGCCGAAGCCTGCCCAGAAATAGACTTCGACCAGACTTTGATGCGACTAACTTTATTACGTCATTTCTTGTAAATGAGCTGCTCGATCGTCCTAACAAGCAAATCCATTCAGGTGTACTGAGGGTGATTTTCCCTAAATGGGTTTTCACTCTACCTCTAAGCAAATGTGGGTACAGTCTTTCTAAATTCAACTTTTCCCATTCCTAACACATTAATGTAATTAATACATATGCATATAACCTAAACAGGTAATAAGCTGTTGTGCTAAATAATAAAAATAGATAGTAGAACATCAATAAAATTGTATTACTTTATTGATACAATTGATATAATATAATTGATAAGATTGAAATATTCAATATATTCTATTCAAGATTGTTTACAGTCCCCCCCTCACTAACCTCCACATGATTAATGTCCGGACAATAGAACATCACCAACTGCTGTAATAATATCACTTCCCCCCAGGAGATCTTTCTTGCCAATAGATCAAGCCTCGGTATTTGGTCCAGCGTCAGTAGGCTCGTCTGTTGGTGTTGACGCTCCAGTTGAAGGACCATCTCTAAGGCTACAGGCACCCCCATAGAGTAGCCTCCCAACGTGTAGGGACCAGCAGGTTGTAACTGTCTCACCATCTGCACATTACGATGATTAACCAAACCTTGTTATTACTTCACAAAACATAAAATAACATGAAACTAAAAAAGTACCAATTGGTATAAATGAATATTTAGGTAAAGTATTTTTTTAAATTTTTAACACTTGAGATTACACGTAGTTTATAACTTTTTTTTTTATCTGAGTAATGAATATTTCTATATGGTCAAGTTTTGAAAGATTTGTTGACCAATTCATTTGTGATTTGTATGAAACAACTTTCCAATATTTAACCTACTTATTTGTAATATGATGTATAAGGTATAACTGCAAACTTCACTGATGTCAGACAAAAAAAAAATGCAGTATATGAAGTTTCTCATACAAATAATTATTTATCTATAACAGTAAAATATATCTCAATGGATAACTATGATTAGTGGATTCTTCTTTATAGCAAACAGTTTAAATTTCCACGGCAAAATAACATGGGCTCTTACAGTGAAAAACAACTTCTTGATAGCAGACTTTTTCAATAATGGACACGTACATTGATAGAGATGCATATTTATGCATACAAATCTCTAAACAGTGACAAAAATTGAAAACAGCAGTCCATACACAGTGTTTTACTCTAGGAATGTCAGGAATGCCCCATTGCCTCGCATGAAGTGTGAGCAGTCTCGCTTTCCCCCTAGTAATAAATATGTTAATTCAAAGTCATAACCTCCCACCCCATTAGAGCCATCAGCAGGTCTTTCTGGAGTTTAGTCTGTGCTTGTGCACAAATATACATTACAGATGACTTTGTGTTTACATTTAATTCTAGTTGTGTATTATGAAATCTGTACAGTAAGCTATGTGCAATATTTATTCTTTAATCATAATCATCCTCCATTCAAAAATAAAATTCACTTAATTCCTGGAGGCCCTTGGGCTGTAGCTCCCAAACCCCTTGCCTTAATCCGGACCGGCACATACGATATAACATTGAGGTGGTGAACAAAAGTCAGTAATTGACTGTTTCCGCTTAAAAAGGGACGCGAAGATGTGTAAAATATAAAGGTTTCATACCAAGTGTGTCTCTGGATGGGGATCATAGGTTGCTGGTAGCAGACATTAAAGGATGGGGAACAGGATGTCAAACAATGAACCAAGAAATGAGAATAATAGTATAGAAGCTAACAAGAGTTAAAAAGGCACTGCCAAAGGTTAAAATAGAACGAGAAGAGAGGGCAAGGTAAAGGTTTAAAGAATGTTTAGAAGAGGCAAAGGAGGTGTGTGGAGAAATTAGTGGTAAGGGGAGATGAAAGAAAAGAAGATGGTATAACGATAAAGTAAAGGAAGCATTAAATGCAAAGAACAGAGCATTTAGAGAATGGCTTACAAAAAGAACAAGAAAAGCAGAGGATAAGTACAGGGAGAAAAGGAGAAATGAAAAAAAGATAGTAAAGGAAGAGAGAAAAGCATGAATGGAAGACTGTCCTAAAGTGCTATAGATGGATGTGGATTGTAGCAAGAGAGTATTGTGCAGTCAAGTGGGGTGAGTAAGAAAAGGAAAAAAGGAAAGAGGTCAAGATGATGGATAAGGAAGCTAAGATAATGAAGGAGGGTGAGGAGGTAAGGAATCTGTGGAAAATGTATGTTGATAAATTGTTGAATACCAACAAGGAAGGAGATTTACAAGCTGAATAAGGATAAGAAGAGAAAAAGAAAGGGGTGCATGAGGAGAGATTAACATAAATGGAAGTACGGTGGTGGTATGGACTAGGGTGTTGAGGGCAGTGTGGAAGGAGAAAAAAATGCCAAAGGAATTAACAAAAGGCATTATAGTACCAATATCTAAGAAAGGGGATAGGGAGAGGCGTGAAAATTATATGAGAATAAATATGATGTGAGCTTATAGCCCGAACAGGTAGTATGATGCAGTAATAAAAAATAAGAACTGATGTGTTAATGAGCAAAAATGCATGAAAATATTTTGGAAAGGAGAATGAGGAAAAGTATGAAGTTAAGTTGAAGGAGGAGCAATGGGTTCAGAAAGACGAGATAAGCGATGTATTTAATATTTACAATTTAACAACTGATGGACAAGAGATATGAATATGGAAAGGACCCGGTAATGGTGTTCATGGACGATAAATGAAAAAGGCATTATGAAAGTGATGATAAAAAGGAAGTCTGGAAAATGATGGAGGAGGCTGGAGTAGAAAGAGAAGTGGTGATGAGAGTAAATAGTATGTATGATGCTAACGTAGGTTGTGTAAAGGTGGAGAAAGGATGAACGAAGTGGTATGGACTAAAAAATTGAGTCAAGCAGGGGAGTACCCTCTCACCACTACTCTTGGAGATATTAAAGGAAATAGTCATGAAGAGAGTAGTAAGGAAACGGGAGGGGGGTTGTGAAAGATTGTAGGATGAAATTTAGCATGGTGGAGTGTGAAGTGACATTGATGACAAGAAAGAAGATAAGACCTAGAAAATACATACAATTGTATGGAGTAAATTTGAAAGTAGTAAAGCGCGTGAAGTATCTTGGAAGCATGAATGAGGCAAAGGGTGGCGGTAGAGAAGATATAATGAGAACGAGTATAGCAGGGATAGGGTTCAAATGTGCGTATGTGCTATAGAAATAAATGGTACGGCGCACCACACAGACTTTCTCTCTCTTTCTATAAACTCGTAAGATTTCTGAACGGAATAATGTACATTGTATCATCACCACTCCACATAAGAACACGCATAAAATAATATACAATGATATAGAATCAATGAGAAAAGAGGCGCATCTTTGTCCACCTTAGAACATTTCAAACAGTTTAATGTCTTCCACAAGGGTCAACACTTCGTATTAAAATTTCGATTTCTGGTTAAAATTTTAACATTTTATAAGGTGTTGCAGATCTTCAAGTCATCGCATTGATATTTAATTATTCATTTATACATTTTGACCAATAAAAAATGTAAATATTGACTATTGAGTCTAAAATGGAGATAGATCATTGCTATGCAAACATTTCTCCTAAGAGATTTAAGGAAAAATAACATACTTTTTTAGATACTTATATTTAATTACTCTATGGCATTGGAGAATTATTGCGTTAAGACTTAAGTAGTATATGTTTACAACTAAAGCTCACAAAATTGTATTAATATATTTGCAAATATCTCAGAAACTGTTGCTTTTATAAAAATATATGTCAAATAAAAGTTTTTTATTTCTAATAGTCCTACAATTTTGCAATGATAAGTTGTTTAGTTTCTCCAATAGTTGTGGAGATACGGAAATTAACGCTTCTGTAATGTACCCTAAAAATCATTTTCATAGGAAAATGAAAATAGCCAGTTTATTTATAATCTTAATCAACGCCTAGATACGAATTTTAATCAAAATCGTTTGAGCAGATTTTGAGAAAACCAAATTTTTCTCTTTTCGCCCTTCAGTAAACTACCCTTAATTTTAAGTTTTTATAGACACACAGACAGACGGCATTGCAAAGACTATTTTTTAGGGTTCGGGGGGTCATGAGACGTCGACATCCATCAACATTTCAGGTTAGTTTTTTTTAACGGTCGCAATACTTAAACTTTAATGTCCAAAAAGTTAAAAAATTCATATAATTGCGTATAGATTGAAAGTTATTGATTTTATAAAAATATGTTTCGGATAAAATATCTGTATTATAAATATATATACATATTTGTAATGCTAAGTAATTTCATATCTCAAATAGTTTCGGAGCTATTATAAAAAATGTTAATTTACGCATCAGACCGGAGCCCTTAAAGCCATTTTGCCGAAATATTGAGAGTAGCCATTTTGTTTGGAATATTTATTAATGTTCATAAATGAAATTTAATCAAAATCGTTAGAGCCGATTTTGAGAAAATCGACTTTTTCTCTTTTTTCCCTTCAGTAAACTACCCTTAATTTTAGGGGTAGATATCCAATTCCAAAAACCCCTCGGGGCAACCCTATGAAAACCCTAGATATCAAGTTTCAGCTCAATCGGTAAAATAGTTTAGGCTCTAGTTGGAGGTACAGACAGACAGACAGACAGACAGACAGACAGACAGACAGACAGACAGACAGACTCAGGGAGTCATGAAACGTCAAAATTCATCAAAATCTCGAGTTCAATTTTTTTGATGATCACCTTACTTTCTCTACCTGTAAGATAGAGAGAAAGTAAAAAGAAGTATCCTTTTAAAGTGTAACCAAATTCCGTGTAGGGGGGTAGTGCGTACCCATAGTTTTGTATGCAGCAGTAGAAACATGAACATTGGATGCAAGAGAGACATGGAAGGTTGAGGCCAAGAGAATGAAGTTCAGAGGAAAATGATATCTCTTTATCTATAACCAGGATAAATAAGATTAGAAATGAAGATGTTCAGGCAAGTTGGGTTACAGGGGGAACATGAAATAATAAAGGAGGTAAGGGTGAGACGATATGGATAGGTAACGAGAATGGAAAAGGAAATAATCATAAAGAGAATGATTAAGTTGAAATTTGGATGGAAGAGACCAAAGAAGAGATGGGAGGAGCAGATAACCGCAAGTTCAAGTACTCGCAGTCACCTATATACAACTATACCAGACATTCTTAAGGTGGATTAATTATTCTTGTAACCCGCTTCAGAGGCCAAATGGTCTATGGCGTCACTCTCGCGTTAGAATGGCCTGCTGAAGACAAGGAGATTGAGGTTTGAATCACGGTCGGGTCCACTGAGGGTGATTTTCCCCAAATGGTTTCCGACTATTCTTCCACGAAAATGCGGGTAGATTGCCTCTAAAAAAATGCTTCCTTACTCATCCCTATCTCATTAGAGTAGCTACCATATGGGTAGATAACTCGAATAGGTAGTAAGAAGCGATGATTAAAAAATATTCATTTGAATTCAACTTGAAAAAAAATTATGGTTTGTTCTGATCATTTTAATACATCTTCAGAATCTGTCCATCAGCTTGAACTGAATGTGGGTCAAGATATGAGTGGTTTGGGTTTTACTAAATTTAAAAGATAACTTGTATTAGGCATCCAGACACATAAAATGTATAAAAAACAAAACACTATAATGAACAACCTTCAAGTAGAAAGTAGCCATATCTTGGAGTGAGACACGTGGTGTATCCCTGGTGAACTGCAGGCCATACACCCGACCCTCCACGTGAGCAGCAAGCTCGTTCAGACTCTTGACGCTACCCTCTATAGGGTGCACTAGGAACAAAGGTCTCTCCCCTTCACCTGAATTGAGACAAACCAAACCCTCCTTCGGGATCAGATTAAACAAAGAAGGATCAATCTTGAAAAAATCCGTCATGTCGTTAAGTAGTGTTGTTTCACTATCATAGCTTTCTTTTTTCACGATGCTGAGTAATTGCCCCACGGTCAGTGCTCGCATGTTGGTTAGAGTGAGAGTGACTCCACAATACCGCTCGATACCCATGCGGATCTCTGTTTGCATAAGGGAGTCCATACCAAGCTGGACTAATGATGTTGTTGGTGACAGCTTTGATATGTCATCTACATCTGAAATAAGATAATACATTTTACTAACAGGGTGTCCAGCCAAACTATATTTTAAAATGTTCTGAATTTTACAGAGCCAGTATGTTTTTCAGGCCATTATATATAAACATTATTTTATTAAGATCGCAACTTAACATAATAACATATACAATCTAAAATTGTGTCACTTTATGAAGGGATTAAAGAATTTCTGCCTAAAGTGATGGGATATTGGGATCTAAGTTAGATTTCAGCGAGATCATATTAAGCCATTAAAAAGATAAAAAAAGTTGCCTGCATTTTTACAGTCTAAAATTGTTGTGAGACACATTCTTTTTGAGTTTATTCTTTTTATTACATAATCAAATTTTCACACATGTGCATAAGTTGACTCAACTTTGGCATAAAATGTGTGATAGAGGGGCAGAAAGATGACACGAAAATCGAGATTAGTATTTTCAACTGGGACAACTGTGCTAAAAGATATTCACAGTGAGTCTTAATTGGAAGAAAAATGTTATTTTGACTATTGTAAATTAAAGTTGCATATTTTCTTAATGAAAATAAAAACATTCCAGAAATTTGATAACATTCTTCGACATTTCCATGACTTTAAACTGAACAAGCAAATTCCCTGACACTTATATGTTTTTCAGATCAGTGGACACCCTGATTAATGATCTAGCTTTGTATCTAATTACCCAGATAATCAACTGTGTGATGTAGCGGGTTCTTCAGTCCACTAGACTTGAAAATTAACTTAACTCAAAGCCACAAAATTGTGTGGTCCTAACAAATTAATCAACAATACAAATATTTGCAAATTATCACAAATTCATTAACAGGTGTTAGGTAAAACTTATATTAAGTAAAAAAAAAATAGAAACTCACTGAGAATTTTGGAAACATTCTTCAATAACTCCTCGTTTCCACTTCCACCTACAACCAATGAAGTCTTTTTCACCACAAAGCTACCCACCACTCCTTGGTTTGGAGTCAACAGAAATTTCTCTAAAATCTCCAAACAGGAGGTTACACTCTGATGGACCACTCCAGATGACTCTAGAGTTCCTTTCAAGTGTGCGGCCAAACCAACATCTGCGATTGCTCCCCACTGGATGGCTAGGCCTGATAAACCTGCTTTCACACGTTGCTCTACCTGAAATACCCAAACTCAGGTAGTACTACTAATATAGGACATGGACCATGAGGTTTTAGCCTACCTTTCTTCACGACTATAAGATATAGTTTGGCTCCTATGTATAGCCTATTTATCTGATTTTAAAAAAAAGTGCAGAACTTTAAGCTATGGGGTGAACACATCAATCAGTTCTATGTTGAAAACAAAACACAAGCAACGATCAAAAACTCTGACTAAACGCCAAGGCTGGATTAATTTTTGTCAGAACATGAGTAAATGATTGAATACTTTAATGACATCAAACAACAGATAAATTGTCCATCTCAGTACTCTCCAAACTCTTATAAGGCAGTATTTTTCACCTCCCGCGGAATACAACGAATAGATTAATGACCTGTTCACATTTAATGTAGAAAGAAATGTGTGACTTTCCTTTGTCAAATACATCTTAATTGACTGAGACAACTTGTGACTCTGGTTTGAAAAGCATTTATTTTATGAAATCACTTTTGGATTGCAATGGAAAAAGAATGTTCAACTTTGGCTAACATTGCCATTATATATTTGTTGCCTTTTACAACTACATTTTTATGTGAAACTGGTTTTTCATCCTTAACCACTATCAAGACAAAATATTCAAACAAGCTGGATGTTGAAGACAACTTACGTCTGTACCTAAGCAAGATAACTCCAAATATTGATGAACTTGGCAAGCGTAAAGAATCTCATTCATCTCAATAGATTTTTCTAAACATTCATGCAATTACTGTGACATCAATAATATACGTAATCTTTATATATAAATAAGTAGTGCACCCATATGGGGGGGGGTCGCTCAACCTAAATATTTATAACAGCTTAAACTGACTAACAAGAACAACCACTATCAAAAATAGATGGTATAGTGAACCGCAGGGACCTTCTTCCGCTTTTATCTTAAAATAAATATTTACTAAAAACTTGTAAGATTTGTGAAACGAAATAATATATCTAGACATTGTTGTAGAAACACTACACTAAAGATCACAAATGAAATAATATTTACTGTTTCTTTCTTCGAACACCAAAGAGCATAAGAATCAAATTCATTTTCAAATATCTGAATTAAAAAGTATATATATATATTTGTTTATAGTTTAGAAAAATCATTGGTTTTATAAAATATATATTTCAAATAAAAGAGTTTTATCTTTAATAGTATTACAAATTTACAATGATGAGTTATTTCATATCTCGAATAGTTGCGAAGAAATAATAAAAATTGGAAAATTTCCTTCATTTAAAGTATTTTCAAACTCATTTTAGTGATAATATGAGAGTTTTCATATTGTTTATAATGAAACAGTGTCTAGATATAAAATTTAATCAAAATCATTAGAGCGATCTTCTCTCGATTTTCTCTCTTTTTTCCTTTCATTAAACTACCTTTAATTTTAGGATTAGATATCTAATTCCATAAGCCTTGGGAGGGGGAGGGGGGGAGACCTTATGAAAACCCCAGATACCAAGTTTTAACCCAATCGGTAAAAATAGTTTCAGCTCTAGCTCGAGGTACAGATGGACAGACAGACATTGCGAAAACCACCATTTATCAAAATCTCAAGTTCAATGTTTTTGACACTCACAATACTTTCTCTCCAAGTTGTCGAGAGATAGTAATAAATGTTAATTCTCACCAGTCGCTCAGCGGCCGAGCTTGCAAGTGCATAGTTGGTTTGTCCGGGATTCCCTTTCCCCGAGCTAATGCTGGAGAACACCACAAAGTATTGAAGATGTGGACACTGTTGACGGGATGCGGTGTCCAGGTTCTGAGTTGCCGCCATTTTGGGAGCCCACACCTTACTGAAAGACTGAGATGTCTGATTCTCAAACAATCCATCATTCAGCACCTAGAAAATTAAAGCTAAGCTAAAAAATGCATCGCACACATTAAAAAAATAAAATTGTTTTTAGTTAAACGCTTAAATTTTACATTTTCCATCACCTGGGAAAAATGTAAAGCTATGTAGCTTTATTTAAGTTTGCTTGTAAACCTTATTATTATTTCACAAACTCAGCCTTCTAGGCTGTTGTATAACCAGCGTTAAGTCTAAATTTCTGGAATTTGACTCTTACCATAAAAGAAGAACCACAATTAGAGAGTAACTTAAGTAACATCCGTAGACTGTATCATTAATTACTAAGGATGTGCAAAATCTACTTTCTCAATTTGAAGCCAAGTCGAATTGAATAATATGAAATATTCCCGAAGCAGGATTGAGGTTCAAATAGTAAAAAAAAGTTTAATGTTGGATAAAAATATTATATTTTGCATAACTACGTAAATTTAGGTATTAAATATAATATAATTTACCAAATGCTATATTTCAAAGATAATTAATATATTTTGTCTTAAAATAAGTCTAGATTTTTATGATTGGTGGTTTTCAAAACAATGATTGTTCATTCATATTCTCTGATGGCCTGTTGTGTGTTGAATAGTATTGTCTCCAGGGGTGTAGAATATGTTCAGAGATCCAATATTTCCCCAGAACATAACTTTTCATAAAAAATTTCCCCGAAAACCATAGTACTCAAAATAAAACATTGAATATTTTATAGAGGCTGAAGGTAATAAGGATTATTATATACTACATAGTTTGGCAAATTCAAATTTAAATATATTTTTAATCATAAATTTTTTATAGTATCTACCTTTTAAAAAAAATTAGTTGTCTCCCAGAAATGGCAACCTTCCCATTTCCTTGTGTGCATTACACATTGTTATTAATTGTTCATTGATACCAGTAGCCTTACCGGTACCAACATTTAATTTTACATCTTGAGAGTAAGAGGCAATGGAGTGTAATTCCTGGAGGCCTTGGTTTAATTATTGATTTTCATAGACTTTTCATTTTTTCGTAGACTCGCCACCACTGCAAGGTACATCACTATCAACCACACTAGGGGAAATACTATCGTTATTTACGACCATGAGTTTTTCCTGATCACATAATTTACATTTTACAAAACTTGCAATACTCCCTTGTTCCTTACTTCTAGGTTTTCCTTGGGGATGTTTATTAGATACGTGTTATCCGAGTTTATCATGTTTGCCACACCATTCACAATAAGCACAGTTGACATCTTGTTTGCTCTTAAAATCGACATAATAAACACTTGTTTCACCAAACCATCTAATTGTGTATGAACATTTATCTATTGTACAATGTACAAACCATAATAGGTCCACTAAAAACAACAATTTCATGGATACACAATTATTATAATACATGTGTCACAAGTTTAAATAAACTTCACGCACATTGCCGTGAAATTAGGCTGCAATATAACGGGTGACTGAATTCAAACTAAAACAAAACATCGCTCACCCTTCTCTACCCTCCATCGCCTACCCGCCATAGCTACAAAACACCCACCTCACTATGGCACATACTGATAGTGTCTGTGTTGACTGTCATCGGCCTTTGTTTTTCATACAAATGAAACTACCATATCAGAATGTACTAAAACGTCAACAAAATTGTTGGACATTTACCTGACCAAAATTTCCCCAGGACTTCTTTAATTTCCCTCAAACTTCGTTCGTGCGTTCGGAAATATTATGTACCCCTGTTGTTCTCACAGAAGACATCAACACCCATTTGAAAAATAAAAATAAACTCCCTCGACAATAGTATTATTAATCATGATGATCTTTGTCCCCTAAAGCTTGTATTATCATAGAGAATTTTAGGTCAAATACCGTGGAGATATTCAAAGATTGCGGGGCAGTGTTTTAAGTAGCGACTTGTTTCTCCTACTCACAGCAAGGCAACATGAAATACATAATGTTCTCACCACAGCAAGATGGAAGATGGCTACAACAGGCCCCAATCTACCGCACTGTTCTAAAAGTGTTTGTGTCCCCTGAGTTGTTGACACATCATCTGTCGACACCAACACTTCTGCTCCTGCTTTCTTCCATAGACGAAGGCACAACCTTTGGTAGTTGGTTCGCACTCCGCTCCTAGAGGTCAGCACTAATTTACGTGCGCCACAGTCCACCAGCCAACCACACAGCTCCAGGCCAAAACCACCCAGGCCCCCTGGAGTCAATCAATATACATAAATATGATGTGTAAACCTTATAATAGTGAATTTAATAACACACTTCACTTATATTTACAATTCATAATAAGAATGTGATAGATTTATTTATAAACACACAATCAAAATACCATGAACAAAATTATTTCTATATAGGCTAAGTCAAATTAATTTCTCTGTTTGTGTTTTTAAGAGCTTATATTACATAGGATAATATTAATCATAAATAATGATGATAATGATACTAATATGGGATTTATAGGGCCACAGTGTTATATTAGCACACAACTATATTTGATTCTTTTGGGAATTTAACATACACTTTTTAAATTGATTGATTATAGTTATATTTAATACTCTCCTTACTAAAACAAAATGTTTTTCAAAATTGCCTGGTAGTTAATTCATCATTTATGTGGAAAAGGGAAACCTAAATTTCACTAATGATACATTTTTTGTTCATTCCAAGAATAAACTTGGAACTCTTAGTTCAGTAGACAGACATTCATGACTGGGCTAAGATGTCTGATGGTACACAACTTAAAACTAACTTAATTAAAAATACAATAGTGTATATTTTATTCATAGCTCTAATATCAGAAATGGTATTATTCAAGTACAAAGCAAAACCCATATACATGATGGGAATTGGTTCATGTTCCTGCACCTGGAATTGAACTAGGTTACCATGTTCTTGCACCTGGAATTGAACTAAGTTACCATTAATCTTGAGGTTGGTAATACTTCCCATAATAATCTTTCATGGGGACAGTAGTTATATTCTATAATATACTGTCAATATCTTAAGTTAATAAAAAAAAAGATTGGTGCTTTATTTAATTATTCAATTGATTTTATACCTACCATATGGTATGCTATTTATTTATTGTCTTTAATATATTGTTGACAAAGTGGAGCCATTTTACCCTTCTCTCGTACATAGCCAAAGAAAATATGAAAATAAGTGTTTTGAGAAAACTCCCCTCAAACGAAATCATGGCTATGTCACTGTTCATTGGGGCTCTGCAAACTCGGGTTTCAACACTTTAATTTTGGTAAAAAGAAAATATTAATGAATGATAGAATATCTCGGTTAGTAGCATCAAATTAAGATAATGGGAGAGTTACACTCAAGAGTAATTTATAACTAAACAATTGAGTATTTTTTACCTTAATTATTTAACAAAATTATGCCATTTTTATTAGCGTGACTAAATAAAGACCTAATAAAACTAACCTCGGAAAACTGAGATTCTAGTTTATATATTTAAGCCTCATTATAAAGATACTTCATCAATGATTTATTACTGTAAATAAATAAAGGTAAAACATACCTGTAACAATGCACACTTGGTCTGACTGGAAGTAAACTCTAGGTTGAGACAAAATCGTATTGTTGAGTTGTTTTTCTTCATTAATAAGAATTATAACCTTGCCAATATGGCGACCTGCAGCCATATATCTGTCAATATATTTAAAGAAAACCTTTATAAGTGCAATTTTAAAAGTAATTTCAGATCTTCCTTAAAATTAAAGTTCCATAATTTATCCCCCCTTTTTTTGTGAGTAATAAAACTTGTAAAACTGTTTCATAAGTATATGCTAATGACTTAACTCTCTTACTCATTTTGTAATGTAAATATTACCGAAGTAGTCGTCCACTGTCAGCAACAACGACATTCAATATCAAATCAATAACAGTAATTCCAAACAACATGCACAATGTGTTTAATTAGCCAGTGCCGGGTAAGCTTGTTACTGCATGTGTTAAAACAACAATGTTTATAACACAAAAATATGCAGTTATCAGTTAATTGGTCGGTTGGTAACAGACCCCTTCCTGGGAGTTAGATACGAAAGTCTTGTGTCTAGCTCAAGAGGCTCCGGAGCTTCGAGGCTCGATGTTGTTATGCTTTAAGACTTAAAGGTGGAGGCAAAATTTAATGTAACTAACTTAGAGAATAACGGACAGTAGTAGAGTTAACTGACACACATACAAACTGTGTATGAAAGCCACTATGCAGCGGTGTGGACGGACATGAGCGGAGATGAACGAACCTACCGGGTACTGACCCAGGTCCTACTAATGCCGGGATCATGATCAACTTAACTTTAACTTAATGTAACGTTCACTTAAAGTTAACTTAACTTAAGAAAACAGATATGTGATCACAATTCACTTAACTTAACATAGCAAATCAAACCAAACATTTCCATTCTAGAGTATGTGTTTTGATCTGTGATTTGTACTATTTGGATTAGTGTTTATGATCTGTGAATGTTTACTGTTTTCTACCGATATTATATATATCTATCATTAAACTTTTTTGAACAGCTTTTAATGCTTTGACCATCATGATTATGTTAGTTGATTTATATTTTAATAACAAGGATCTTTTTTGAAAGCAATACATTATTCCATTTTATATAATAAAAGCTTTGTGGTTTTAACTTCCTTACAATATTTGAATCGAGTCTGTTCTATAATTTTAATTAAATATCCAATCACTAGAATTAAAGTCAAAGAGTATACCTTGGTCATAAAACAACAAATGAATTAATAAATAGCCCTGTAAACGTCACTCGCATAATGATTGGCTGGCTAGATCATGTGATACCCTTCAACTAACGTTAAGTTAACATGAAAGACCTCCCTGGACATCTATTATGTTAAGTTAACTGCATCGTGATTGCTTCCATTTAAAAACACGAGATCCTTCACGTTAAGTTATGTTAACGTTAATTTGATCGTGATCCCAGCATTACTTTAATACTGGTTGCTGACACGACATTCTCACTTATAGCCTAGCTCTTGTTTTAGACATGACTATAATCACATCATTTGTTTTATACTCTACCCAGTATATTTTTTATAAAACCCGTAAAAACCAGACTTAATTTTCTCTTCTCAATCACTCCTTAACCTTCCCTTCACGACCATCCCTAACAAGAAGCGCCTTAGGGAAGGCAGGCAGCAACACTTGAAGAGTAATAAATAAAACAAGTTAGTTATAATATTATGAATATAAATTTAATCAACATTGATTTGTCCCCATTATGTATAGCATCTAATACTGAAATTTTATAAGTACATTATTTAGTTTCTGAAGAAGAATATTACCCGCACCCCTGGGCACATACCTAATTCAAGGCTCTCGTATAGCCTGGCTTGCCGGAGACTGGGAGGTTAGGTTCGAATCCAGGCAAGGTTTATTTTGGGCGATTTTTCCCTAAGTGGTTTGTCACTCCTCCCACACATAAATGTTGGTATATTTCTTATACCTCCTTCCTCATAACCAATTAATTAGTCTAATATACATACATATAGCCTAGACAAGTAGTAAGTGTGTGTGCTGACTGTTGTGACTAATATCTTAGCTAACATATGAGGTAAAATATTTTGAAACAGTGATTTTACAACTATAGACACCCATAAAGAAGTTTAACCGAGAAAAATGGCTATGCCGCACATTCAAGCGTCAGCTTGCACATATATTAATTTTCATGTTATTAGGTGAGATATCCTAATTTTTTTTTTAAATCCAAGAGGAAAATATTTTATTATTTAGTTATGATATCAATTATTGTTATGTTTCTTCTTAATCATATTTATTATATGTGTAAACATAGCCATTTATCAGCACACAACAATAATGATACTAGAGGCTCTAGAATAAGTTATGACTTATGAGTTTAACCAACCTGAACGCCTGCTCTATTTCACTTTTATTGAAAACAGTTGCAGGCAGAGGCTGTACCACACCACTTTTTATCCCATTTTCCATGAGAGTTTTTAATATTTTCAAATCGGCATGATCTTCGTTTTGGTAAAGCAAATCCAGCAACACACCATGAAAGGTTGTGTTTTTTTGGAACATACCTAGACCTGCACAAAACCATTACATAAATGGGTCATTCTACAGAAATGGTTAATAAGAGAGTGGCAAAATGAATGTAAACATTTGTCACAGGATAAAAAAAATTCACAACCATTGTATCTTAATGTGTAAATCACTGTGAGAACCATAGAATGGCTGAAAATTTTAATCCACATGGAATATTTAAATTTTACATGTCACATGGAATTGAAATAACTAACATGGCGTTGAGGTTATTTAGCACAGGATTAATATAAATAGATACAAAGAGAAACTTTTAAATAACTTTGAAGTGATAAATGATTAAAATAATGAAATTAATATTTGGACATTTATTTCATATCTGATGTTTTATTACATCTGAATTAACTAGTGACCAGGCAAGCAATCAAGGCCGTAGTCGGGGTTCAAACCCCTTCCCCCCGAAATTTTATGAACAAAATATATATGGCTTTATTTATGGTTCAAACAATATCAAAATTAAGGTACAAGTACAAATTAGGGGGTAGTGTTGTCATAAAAAACTCTTCAGATTGCTTCTAGAACAGTTTTTTATTTATAATTTTTTCTAGCCTCCGTCAATTGGGGGATGGGCCCATCAACCCCCCTCTGAAATTATTGGCTGGCTATGGCCTTGCAAGCAATAAACATTTAAAAGTTAAGTTCTAGCAGGTTGTAAAGTTTGCACTTACGAGCAGGTATTCAGTGGAAGCAGCCAAGTGTTCAAAAGATCACAACTTTCGCAAAACTTTTGCAGGCAGCTTTGATGTTTTTATTTGTTAATTGTAGATATAGTAACCCTAGATTTTATTTTCTTGATTTGTCAACCAATGCTATACAAATGACTAGGCCTATATCCTCACCTTGAGCAACACATCTGACTGCAGTTTGTTTAATATCCTCTCCAACTCCATCTGGGGCAGCTTTGTCACTGTAGTTCCAAGTTAACATGGTGTGTTTTGAAAAATAACTAACTAGAAAACCCTAATCTATTTGTGAAATAGGCCCAGGCCTGAATTTTAAAATATAAATTTGGGATATCTTAAAGTAGTAAAAAGTATCTGTCCCTTTTGGTATTTGCTATTTTTGTAAACTCCATGGTTCTCTCTCAACTACCTAGCTTTTCGCTTGTCATTCATGCCATGGAGTTGAGGAACAAGGAGTTGAGAAATATTATCCTAAGCATGGCTGCTGAGCAAAGTTTTGACAAGATAGTTTTGGTTATGTAACTAAATCTTCAATAGTTATATATATATATATATATATATATTTGGGAGAAGATACAGGAAAGGTGTGAAGAAGGATATTATTCCAATTTACTTTCTCTGTAGTGATTTTTGGTTTCCTCTTTTAGGAAATTGCGTTGCGCATTTCCCACTCCTTCCTGATGAGTTCTGATAGAATGAAACCTAGGTTGGGGGATTGGGCGGTAACGATCGGTTTTCTTTAAGAGGTAGCTAATACTTCTTTGTCCAGTGGCAGCAGTGTAAAGTGTGAGCTGTGTTATTCTTTTCATTGCAAAAGCCATATTGTGTGTGTTACCTTTTCTATGTCTTTTTATACATCTTTCCTGTACCTTCTTCCAAATATAAAACCAAATACCCCAAAAAGTGAAATGAGGTTTTCCTTAAAATACTATATTATATAGATGCATCCAATATTTAGTGACTTTACTCAACTAAAGGTAAGTAAAAGCTTCCTTAAAATTAGGATTAAATTTAAACTATGGTGCAAAAAGCCTACTCTCTTCGGAAGTGCTTATTCTCAATAAAAACCATCAGAAAAATTACACTGCTATTAGACATCCAACATCGATATCTTAATTCTCAAGATATGATTGTTGCTATTGGAATTAAATTTAAATTTCACTTATTCCATTGAGATGAAATATAAAGTTATGGGATGTGGAATATATATTTTTCACATTTTCACATAAATTTATACAAACTGATCAAAGACCAATGATTAGCCATTTGAATTAAATACAATAAACATATTTTCATTGCTGATATAGCTTAGCTCTCACTCACCAAGTGGATTGTCTGCTAAGATATCAAACTTGCCAATCTCGAGAAACCGACCATGCTCGCCTAGACAGCGAATCGATGCTTGTAGTTTATCCTCAGCTAGGGAATTGAGAACAAGATCCACTCCTTGTCCTTTTGTCTGGAGCATTACTTGTTGCTCGAATGACACATCACGGGAATTACCAATGTGAGTGTCATCCAGCTGAGACAGTTAAAGTATATTTATTAGAATAGTAATAATAATAATTATTATTATATGAAAACAGTATAGAAACATTGGGAAATAATATAATGTTAGTGCTAGGGAAGGAAGCCAACTTGAAGGATTGTTTGGTTAATCTGTGATCGAAACAAATACACTTTTTTTTTCATTTCTTCAAACACCTTCCATCTTCTGATACCTTCGCATAAGTTTTAAATTTTCAAAAATATTTTTTTTCATCTTAAGAAACACAGAAACAAAACCGACAAAAAAAAAAATGACAGTTATATTCAAAAAAGATAGAGCTACTCTCCAACTTTTTCAAGTATGTCTAAAGTTTTTGTTCAGTAAAAAACTGTGCATACAAATTAAAGTTATTTTATTAACTAACAATGTTAGTTGATAAAGTTTATGAGAATAGGAGTGTTAGTTCTTGGAGATACAAAGACTTTTAAATGGCTAAAGAGCCATCAGTTGACAGTCAGTAAACTGTACCTGTGGGAATCTCTTCTTTATAAAGGCTCTTTTTTCAGGTGTACCAACTGTTGTGAACACAGTACAATCCATGTCGAGAGCAATGGTTATGGCTGCCTGCCCGACTCCCCCACTGCCTGCGTGAATAAGTATCGACTCCTTGGGCTGGATTCGACCTCGGACTACCAGAGCATAGTAAGCCTGGAACAAATATTGTAGGTTTTTTTTTACCAGCGTATCTCACTAACCGTTCAGGTTATCCGCTTATGCTAACTATGTTAATGGTTTTAGGGATGAGTAAGGTTATAATGGAGGAAGTGTACTCGCATATGCATGGTGGGATAGTGGAAAAAACACTTTAAATACACCTGACCAAGATTTGAATTATGATCTCCCCATCATCAGTAGTCTAGTCTACTGCAAGTGATGCCTAGTAGTGGGTAACAAATACTGTAAATAAGTACTTGGGGTTCAATACAGGAGTAGTTGATTGTAGAATGGCAGACCAATGATTGGATATGAGGATGGTCAATAAATAAAGAACTATTTGTTTATATGCTCCTAGTTTTTAGATAAAATAATATCCTCCAACTGAAAAACATATTTAACAACTTAGACTCGCATCACGGTTTCATTAGAGGAATAAAAATGAAAACCAAACTGATCTCAAAAATATTTTTTAAGGATGGGACCCTAAAATCTTTGAACCCTTGAATCTTTAATGATATTCAAGATTCAAGGATTCAAGAAAATATCAAAATCGAGATTAAGATATAAAAATTTTTTAAAAATATTTTACAATTGAAATTTGCTATAGGATTCTAAAACTACCTATTAGTGGTTCAGAACCAATTATAATCATAGGATGATATTAACAACCAGACCCTAGACCAATAATTTTAACATTTGACTAAATGTATGAATGTTATAATGATTGGATTATAAGAAAGAATGTTAACATTTAGTTACTATTTCTATTATTTCACTATATTTGGATTCAGGATTCGGATTTTTTTCAGGTAGAACTAGATCTAGAAAGATCTACATATATTTATTTGAAATAAGTTGGAAAGCAAATTTTTAAACAATAATGCAATTTGAAATGTTTCTAGAAGTAAAAATTAGGGAACTAAGGTATTGTAATTTTCAGGTGTTATTTCATCTTATGCTTTTCCAGTAATATATATATTTATAATATTGTTTATTTATATTAATTCTAATACCATAGGACATACTAAAGATAACTATTTTCTACTAAAATATTTTATTGTTACCGTGAGATAAACAACCGGGACAGTGGCAGCTTCAGTCATGGTCCAGGTACTAGGTACTTCCCAAACAAGTCTACTAATGACAGACATTGCCAACCCCTTGGCAGGGACCATACCCATGAGCCTGCACCCTTTCTCATCCAAGCCGGAGAACTCCAGACCCAAAACACAGTCCTGATGAAACATTGCAAGACATTCTCAATATTAATGATAAACAAGTACTAGCTAATTGCTTAATGCTGATATTATGCTTGAGTACATTTAAACCACTAAGCACTTATATTAAACCTAGTTTCATAATCCGAGACCTTAGCTAAGTTGGTAGCATGTTTGTATACTTAGCTTAGGGTCCTGGGTTAAATTCCCGGCATGGCCGAAAAATTTATCATTGATGAAATGTGGGTTTACACTTTCACAGTGATGAATTAACGCTGGGGACTGGATGCTGTGCCTGTCCTATAGGAATATGGTATTGAAAGAAAAGTATCGATACTGTACTCATTAAAAGTATCGGAAGAAGAATATCGATACCATACTAGTATCAAAAGAAAAGTTTAGATAAAAGTAAGTATCAGTATCGGCATTTTCATCTAGAAAAATGTTTTTTTTATATAAAACAATTTCAACTTATGCATTATAATTGAATTTTCATATTTATTTAAATACGGAAAATTATATATTATATATTTAATATAAAACTGACCCAGGCGACAGGCTGGAAACAGTAATGGATGTAAAGTAAATCAAACATATTTTCATATTTTGAGTAATATTTTCCTTGCAAACAATAAATAAACATTTTATATGGGAGAGGAATAGGAACAAATGAAAGGGAATAATACAATTTGGCCTTTACATTAAAAATAACATATTTCACTATTTACAATGCTGCCAGAACAAAGAGAATGAAAATAAATTCAAAAATAAAATAGTAATAAATAAATACAATAAATCAGTTATAAATAAAACATAGATACTAATTGTGACATAAAAAACCCTATGGTGTGAGCTTGCAAGCGAGCTATACCGACTGAGCGGCCGCCGCCGTTAGCATGATAGTGCCACCATTTTGTGGATAGAGGGTGTTATGTGGTCAGCACAACAAGCCCTCCATCTGTTAATCTCAGTTTTATAAACCAGAGCCACTACTTCATCCAAGTAGCTCCTCATTTGTCCCCATGAGGCTGAGATTGACTCTGTTACAAACTGACTGCTTCACAGTTACATTTTTGAAAGCACTGGGGATCGAACCCGGGACTTCTGGATCTGTAGCTAGGAGCTATGACCACAGACATAAGACATATTAATTCAATCATTTAAGCTAACTGCCTATTTGGAGGGCAAAAATTGAAATATTGCGAACTAACATTTGTTTTTTTACCTTATTTGACGAGTCACTAGCCACAGTGTCAATTTGAATGCGTCCCATAGCTAGCATCACATCACGGAAGTTTAGGGCAGAACAGCTTATATGGACCAATGTACCAGCTTCTTTACTATATAACAACACCGAATGCATTTAATTTTATGGCGAGTCTGACTTCTAACACCACTTATTTTCACAAAGTTAGCAAAATTTGAAAAAACAACATAAAAGAAACCTTTATAAATATGACTATTCAAACTAAGTGAGACCCATCTTGATACATTATGTACTACATCACCAGTATCACACTCTGTTTTTTGAAGAAGTACCATTTATTTTCGAGTAAGTACCATTGATTAAATGTCACAATTGGAGATGTCAAACTCAATTCTTCAATACCTCGATATCCTAGATTCTTACTAGTATCGAAAGAATTGAGAATCAATCTTAATATTACGATTCTCTATAATTCAATTCTTAGCTCTCAACGAAAGTACTGGCAACTAAGAAAATGGCAAAATTCAGAACAAGTAATAATCAAATATCTCTGATATTAGTTAATTTGCCGTTATTTGTTATTATATTTTGGTTCAGTTTACTACCATGTTTGGTGAATTTGAATGACTTGTGTTTTCGACAATAATCGTTTGTTATACCCTTTTTTTAAATTATTTGACTCGATGAGGCTTTACTTGAAGGTAAAAATACATGCTTTTTATTGTAATTCCAAGTTATTTTATTAATTTTGTAAAATATGCTTTAATACTTTGTAAATTCATCTTTTTTGCTCTTTAAAAATGAACTTTTGTATTATTTACATTTTTTTGTTTTTTTCTATCCTATTAGGGATGGGAAAAACTGCTTCTTTAGTGGAGCAGGAGCAATCTGCACCACTGGACCTGTTTCACATTTTTGTTAAAGTTAGCAAAACCTTTTCCCTCGACAAGCATAGAATAGGTACAAAAATGAATAAACCTATAAATCAACTAAAATAATCCCACAGTGGTGGTTACGAGGTCTAAGGCATTATACTCGCATTACACTTGGTCCCTGTTGGTGGAAAGACCACCGTTCAAACCCTGGCCAGATGCAGTCAGGATGGTTTTTCCATGTGTAGTTCTCTCCATACTCTCCTTGCCACTAAAGGTAAATTTCCTCTCAAGCTGCTCCCCTCATTCTTACCTGTTAGCTTAAGACGTGTTACAACATACAAATAAAAACCTTCTTTTCCCTAACTTTGTCATGTATACCTGTATTTCAAGTCCGGACCTTGCACCCAACGTAGAGTGCTGAGATCTCCCGGTGTCGTGATGTTAACATAGGCTTGTTTCACTGGGTACAGCGTTTCAGTGCTGTCCTCAAGAGGCAGGTGGCGGTAACTACCCCAACGGCCATTCTTCAAGATGTTCACAGAGAGACCTATAGCTAGCTGTTCTTTGTACAGGTCATCGTCCAGGGAAAATGTTGGAGTCGTCTTGTCAAGCACTGCCACATATCTATATAGATTAAAAGAACAAATGATTAATATTTTAAAAATTAAAACAAGATTAATCAGTTCTAAATTGTAAGTATTAGTGAGTCTGATGGTGATAAAACATAAATTGATTAATGCTTCGAAATTTCAACCTATATTGAAATAATTAAGGATATTGTTGTAGTAACCCTGATATTAAATATTTATACATTTATTTAAAAATAATATGTATGAAAAAAGTGCATTGAGCAAAAACATTTAGTAATAAATAAAATGATAGAATATTAGGAAAATGGTAAAGCACAAATAAAAGTTAAAACACTGACACATATTTACACACACTTCAATATTTCAATGCTATTATAGCATCTTCCTCAGGAAGTAGTAGTAATTAGACTGACAGTGTCAGTGTTTTAATTTTTATTTGTGCTCTACCGTTTTCCTAATATTCTATCATTTTATTTATTACTAAATACATTTATTTAGATATCTTTTCTATCCTTTCATTCAGATAGAGTAATATAGATTCGTCCAACACATTAGCTCGGTCAGTAGCAAGTCTTTTTACCTAGTTAAGGGTCCCCAGTTCGATTCCTGGCCAAATATTTATCAATGGTGAAATGTGGATTTCCCCTTTCACAGTGATGAATTAATGGCCGGCAGCTGGAAGTTGTGTCTTTTCTAGATTTAAATTAGTTAAGTCATGTTAATAAGTCAATCATTTCAGAAAGTGCACGTTAAATACCTTAAATAGGAAAGGTAAAATGTAGAAAAAAGTAACCCACATTTGTGTACAGGATTAATTAATTAGTTTTTTTTTAGCATCGCGTCTTACTACCCGTTCGGGTTATACACTTAAGTACTAATTACACTAATGGATTAGGAATTGGGAAGGTTGAATTCAGAGGAAGTGAACCCGCATTTACGTGGAGGGAGAGTGGAAAACCATTTAGGAAAAACCACCCCCAGTTCACCCGACCGAGATTCGAACCTCGATCTCCCCGTCCTCGGTGGTCTGGCTCAACACGACTGGCGCGTTAGCCAACTACGCCACCGAGGCGGGTATTTGTGTGCAGGAAAAATGGGAAACCATTTATTGAAAAAACACCCTCAATAAACCTGGGAGAGATCTCCATGTCATCAGAAATCTCGACTATTTTTAATCATGACTACTGACACGTTTGTTGTCTTGTGTTATGCCTGAATGTAAAGTGGGTTGGAAATAATTAGTGAATAAGCCTACACTTGTTAAAAGGGCTAGTTTAAGCTAGTTGATATGAATATTAAAAAATAATCAGTATTTTTTGTTTTAATCAAATCAAAATAATTTTGACCAATTTTCTATTTTCAAAATACATGTATGAATAATGTAGAGCAAGTAGCAGAATTTTGAGTGTTGGCACAAACATGTTTGTTTTACCTTAGACTAGGAATTCCTGGTTCCAGCCTGAGACAGTTGAAGAGTCCTGCGATGCCAGTGATAGTGTTTCCTTGTGCCACCAGTAGCACCTCGTGTAGACTAGCAGCTTCTTGAATGGTTGCCTGGAGTGGTTTCACCCATTGGAAGTTTTCTTCCTGATTGAAAGGTACCACCAGGGGAGTGGAGGTCTGCCCTTGCTACAACATGATCGTTGTACATTTAAATAGGCTTCCTAAGGAAACACTCAGATAGATACTATACATATCAATGAACACAATATAAACACTATTTTTTATTTTTTTGAGATATTTAACATAGACTTTCTGAACCAAATGATTATATCAGTACAAGAGAATTTCTATGAGCCTGAGCGAGAGGTTCTACCAATTTTGCGGTAAAGGTATTTTTACATACCTTCTTTTACAAGCCACAATCGACATGGGACTGACGGCTTTACTTCCCCTCTGAAGCAAGTTGTGCTACGGATATTTATCGCTCAAGAAAAATTTGTTGACCCCAGCGAGGTTTGAACCCACGCACATCGAGTCCTGTGATGAGCACTTTAACCCAAGATCACCAAGGTCATCTTTTAAACACTAAAATTAACTAAAAGTCAACAAGTCATCTCCAGGAAAGTTAATATGGACACTATTGAAAAATTTACACTTTCATGCACAATACTTTGATTTTTTAAAGAGGGTCCTTATGTGTAATTCATAGGCACTCATTAAGTTTAATTGTATGTAACAGTAGCTTATGTCCGTGTTAGACTAGACTGCCAATGTCAGGGAAATCGGAGTTCAAATCCAGGTCGGGTGAACTGAGTTTTTTTTTTCAATTTTTTTTCCACTTTCCTATGATGAAAATGTGGGTACACTTTCTCTAAACTCAACCATCCTCATCCCTAACTCATTAATGTAATTTGTACATAATGTGTACAACATGAACAGGTAGTAAGACACGGTGCTAAAATAAAACTATCTTAAATATATACACACACACACACACACACAATTTATATATATATATATATATATATCTCTAAACTCAACCATCCTCATCCCTAACTCATTAATGTAATTTGTACATAATGTGTACAACATGAACAGGTAGTAAGACACGGTGCTAAAATAAACCTATCTTAAATACACACACACACACACACACACACACACACACACACACACACATATATAC
>CABFWO010000562.1:34045-84045 GCA_902155825.1 Timema genevievae
CACACACACACACACACACACACACACACACACACACACACACACAATTTTTTATATATATATATATATATATATATCAAGCCTATTTATCCGGAATACAGCCCCAATTCAGGGTGACCAGATTCCTTTGGCGTAGAGGAAGACAAGGACTTCCAAAATGTAGGACATTCAAGAAAAATGTAGGACACATACTACAGAAAGAAGGGTTATGAATTAGGATGCTCGCTATGAATTGTTGCTGACGGCATACACACAGCCCATAGAAATCACAAATTTTATCACGTGAACACTGCATGACGAGTTTTCTGACAAAAACGCATGAAGACTACTAGTGATAATTTAAATGCCATCTTACAACATGATTTTTAAATGCAAGCTCGCTTTGAGGTCAAATAATACCAAAAATTGACAACTATATTTATTTTGTCAAAATGGAGGACATTTTGGAATTTATGAAAATTTCTCTCGGACACTAGACAGAAGGTTTAACTATAGGACATGTCTGGGAAAAAGAGGATATTTGGTCACCCTGCTCTAACTTTTAAGGGGATGGACAGTACTTTAAGGCTATCTTATTTGCTTATCATCCATGAAATATATTAGTAATATGATAAGAGATTGCATTTTTTTTTAAATATAAAAGATGACACTCGCACTGGCCTACCTTCTTTCTGTAAAGCAACACATCATCTTGATCAGACAGTTTGAGATTTGCCACTAATATTAACTGTTCTATGAGTGCACATTTCTCTCGAAGGACGACAAATCCATCAGGTAACATGGATTGTAAAACGAGCTCAGTCAGTGTGTGAGCCAGCACAAGATGGCAGTCTCGGACTTCTGTTTGAACAGTACCTCCACACTTGTTCACCGCCTCTTGTATCTTATCAGAGACAGTGCCACTTGCCACCACACACAATTCAGCCTGTAACACAAACTTGGCAAGTTATTTTCAAAACACCAGCCTCGGTGGTGTAGTTAGCTACCGCGCTAGTTTCGTGTTGAGCTAGACTGCTGAGGACGGGGAGATCGAGGTTTGAATCTTGCTCGGGCGAACTGAGGGTGGTTTTCCCTAAATGGTTTTCCACTCTACCTCCACGCAAATGTGGGTTCACTTCCTCTAAATTCAACCTTACTCAGCCATAACCCATTAGCGTTATTAGAACTTAAGCGTATAACCCAAACTGATATTAAGACGTGGTGCTTAGTATTATTATTATTCTCAAAATATTGAGAACAAAGGTATATTTATAAAATATTAAGTTACAGAGTATTAGAATGAAGTGTGAAATAAAATAAAATAAATGAGAGAATATATAAGAATAATTTAAAAAATAAGAGAGTTGGAGGTTTATTAAAATATCATCTAGTTTTACTCTAAAATATTTTTTGCTTTATATGCATACACACTGCCTTTGTCTATGAAAGAAGGCAGAGGAAATATAAAAATAGTGGTTTTCTCTTAAAGAAAAGTGATCATCACCACATGTTGCCTTCATCTTGGGTTTATTCTAATGGAAAACTTCAAGATTGAGTGACAAATGTGCAACATTATTTCTAAGGTCAAACAACCAAAAAATTCAAAGCAAAAAAAGAAAATTCTAAGGAATGAGGAAACACATTTAGGAACTAGCTAAAATATTTATATATTGGATTGAAACACTAAATATGTCACAATTCCTGTCTTTCTTGATTCTGATTCTTAAATTTTAGCTTCATTTTTTTATAATCAATTCCAATTTCTCAACATTTATAATTTCAAAGTTTTCACAATAATTTTAAAACTATGTTATTTATCTTTAAAAAAATGCACATTAATGTATTTTCCAAAAAAGTAAAAAAAAGTGTACAGCTGTTTGGTAGTTGAAAAAAATAATAAATAACAAAGAACACCATAAAAAATCATCCAATTCTGAATTTTGCCTTTTCGTTCAGTACCAAAGGGATTTAAGAGTTAAGAATTGAGTTTGATATCCCAAATAAAAACAGATAGAATAGAAATGAATTTTGTGCAACTTTTTTTCCCACCCTTTTTTAAAATACTTAAATTTATACTTTAAATATGTTTCAGGAAAGAACAATAAGGACAAACAAAATATTACTTTCACAACGAAAAGAGGGTTTTCCACTCTCCCTCCACGAAAATGCGGGTTCACTTCCTCTATTCAACCTTCCCAATTCCTAATCCATTAGCGTAATTAGTACTTATGCGTATAACCCGAACGGGTAGTAAGACGCGGTGCTAAGTAAAAAAAAACTAAAAGAGGAATACACTTCATATCTAACATCTCTTCCAATGGACAAAATAAATAAATACTTAATTTATATACACTATAACTATTACAGTCTTCTATATGTCTGAATTTGGTCGGTCAAATTCATCTGCTTGCATCAAAATAAAATTATCAGTTTTTAAAATGTAATGCTAGCTAAGAGTCTCCCATTTTATTTTTCTTCAAATAAGTATACAAAGACCAAATATGTAACTAACGATATGCATATAAGTCATTGTTTGATTAATTTTTTTTTATAAAAGTAGAGATTGGCAAATTAGGTAGTGACCATTTGAAAGTGCCAAAGAAATCCATTAAAATAAAAAATAATAATTCTTGGGCTTTATTATAATTTTTAGGCCTATTATAGAGTTTTAGTTTTCTTAGTAGCAATTATATAACTAATAATTACTTCTATATAAAAACATAATATGAATAATTATAACTAACTTAATAAAACATTAAATATTGGGACATAAATACAGATAGTGAATGTCCTTAACCTGCACAGCTGGCATCTTGTTGAGGATCTTGGCGATATGCGGCAAGACTAGAGGAGTGTTTGTACAAAACTCTGCCACTCTGATGGAAGAGAACGGGATGTTCTCCCAAACTATGTGAGAACACACTTGTAGAGCGTCTTCGACTCTCGACACAACATGATCTCTGTATGGCACAAATTGGACCTGTTCAACTGTGGGCGATGCGTGATGTTTCTGTCGAGCTGTTGCCAAGACTTTGACGCCCGAGATTTGAACACCACTGCACTGAATCACATCGAGGTGTTGATTCACATGGACCGACAATGAATCACCTGCAGACAGTGATTGGCTTTATGTATGTGTTATAGTGACAAGCTCTCATGCCATTAATAGTCGAGTCTTTTTAGATTAAATTGGTTTTATTTGGTAGCAAGTGTTATCGACTAGAGTTTATTATAAAGCTGAAGGACCAAAACTACTTTTGAGTCATTATTCTTTAAAAAAAGATGATTGAGATGAATTTGATATAGCTGAGTGCTAAGTTAAGGGTTGCTCATGTATTGAAAATCGACAGAATATATATTCTTAATGAATATTTACAATACAGTTTATTGTTACTAGGCCTAATATTTATATAATATACTTAAACAAATAAACATTTTTTCACAAAAAAAATTATATAATATATAGAGATGGGTCAAATCCACTAATTCATGATACTGATTCTTTTTTTGCCACAAATTTCAAATTTATAATCTGAATCCAAATCTTAGCAAACATGGTAAAAATAGGAAATGTATTAAACTACATTATGTGTTAAAGTTTTTAGAGAAAATAGAAATAGTAACTAAATGCTATCTGCTTCGGTGGTTGTGTGTTCTAAGGTGTAACTTTCGCAATAGACGACTGCTGATGACGGGGAGATTGAATTGAGATTGACGGTGAGGTTTGAATCTTGATCGGGTTTCTTAAGGGTGGTTTGTCCTAAATGGTTTTACACTCTTCCTCCATGCAAATGCACATGTTCCAATCTAAGTGTCCTTCATTCTTTACCATTTTCCTTTTTCTCCTGTTTGTGTGTTTTTCGTTTCCTCTTTTAGTGAGTTACGTTGTGTGTTTCACATTCTTCCTGATGAGTTCTGATAGAATGAAATCTAGGTCGGGGGAGATTGGACAGTGCCGATCGGTTTTCTACAAGAGGCAGATATTACCTCTTTGTCCAGTGGCAGCAATGTAAAGTGTAAACTGTGTTATTCTTTTAATTGTAAAAGCCATTTTTCGTGTTCGTCCATTTTATAGGTTTCTATATCTCTTGTACCTTCTTCCAATTATAATACAATTACCTCAAAAAGTGAAAAGACGTTTTCCTTAAAGAGATATTAAGGTGATACTTGTAACTTTATTAAATACACTAACTGCTGCAAATACAAATATCCTCGTTCCATGCTTGCACTCTCATTTCACTGACTGCTCCATATTCAAGTTACCTCCTCTAATGGTTTGATAGTACCGACTGCCCATTATTGTCTTAGATAGTTTCTAAATAGATGTTAATACACTACAATAATTACAAAAAATTGTATAATTTATTTTTCAACTCACAAATCAAGAACTAGGGTAGCCATTACTTTCAAAATCATTTAAAACAAATATTAAATAACATTTATATAGATTAAACTACAATTGGGGTCTTATTAAGATCTTTGGCTTAGAGATATGGCACCCCTGTCAGTCCAATGCCGTACAAATATATTACAATGTAATATACAGAATTGTTGGAAATGATTAATTGTGAATCAAATGACAAATCAAGATGTACGTACCTTCATTCTGAGAAAGTATGTGATTATGTTTGATGGGGTTGATGAGGACATGTCCCAATTTGATTGGGAGGTATATGCCACTACTGGAGTTCATTAGGCTTTGTAGCAGTCCCACTTGTAATACTGTGTCCAGAAGAGGTACCCAGTTGGAATTCTTGCGGACCAATCCCCCCAGACCCTCTGAAACAACAACAACAAATAAACAAAACATAGTAAAGCGTACTAGTAACTGTCCTATCAGTCTTTACCAATTTCCTTTTCCTCCCTTTTGTGCTTTTCTGCTTTCATCTTTTAGGAAGTTGTGTTTTGAGTCTATTTGGATTTTTAAATATATTTAATATATTCATGTATTTTTTAAATTATTCAAAAGGAAATAATGAGGGAATCCATTTGTTATGAAATATTATTTTGAAATTGAATAAAATTAATTAAACTAAAAATTTTCACAGAAAAAAAAAATTGAAAATTCTGAGCACAGTACTCAAACTTTTAAAGTTTTGTAAAAATCTTTGAGTCGAGTAGTTCAAGTGGCCACTAATACTTGACTCGAATTTGAATTTTTGAATACCCGCACACCCCTAGAATATAGGTGTTTGTTCTGTACCTACATATTTACATCGCAAAGAGTGTTTTTAGAGCTATGCTACAAAACCTTAGTAATTAAGTGGCCCCTTAGTTTCAACAACACTTATTAATGCTTGCATGTGTTGAGGGGGAAATAGTGGGGTGGAATATCTGTGTGGTTTTGAATGACTTGGCCGTGCTTGTTTGATGAGTGGTGTAAAAGGAGGGTGGGAAGGTTGATAAATTTATTGTATGCACAACCTGGAATAAAACCATGATCATCCTAATTAATTTTACTAATTACTAATTATCATCCTAATCACTAAGTGAAAATGTTAGTGTTTATAAAGTGCCTATTGCTTCTAAGAATGTTTGTGAAGTCCTTTCATACTCTCAAAAAGTTGGTCGAATCAGATTAATAGTTTGGGCTTATAATATAAATTAAATCAAGTCTAGACATGGGGATGTATAGCATTGAAACTATAATAGAAACCATGATCATTATCTAATACTCGAATTAATGACTAGCTATTTTGTATGCAAGATCATTTTATGAAAATGTGCTCAAAGATTTACTTTTCTTTACATCCATTACTGTTTTCAGCCTATGGTTTGGATCACTTTTTTATTCAAGCCATATATTTTCTACTACCGGCTGGTTAGGCCTGTCATAGCTTCATATTCCTTATAATATAACTTAAGACTAGGACAGGCACAACATCCAGTCCCCAGCCGTTAATTTATCACAGTGAAAGGGTAAACCCACATTTCACCAATGATAAATTGTTAGCCCTGCCGGGAATCGAACCCGGGACCCTTAGTTCACTAGACAGACACACTACCGACTGAACTAAGGTGTCGGACTGTGCTCAAAGATATTAATATAAATAAATAAAACAAACAAAAATAAATACATTTAACTAGTTAAAATGGATAAGAAAATAATTAGGATGGCTACAAAACTTTTATAAGAAAATTCCCTGACTTTTATAGCTTTTCCAAACCACATTTAAAAAAAATTCCTCACTTAAACTTTTAAGTTTGCCTTAGTGACTGGCAATTTTTCTATTTATTACATTGATCACACATATATGAAAATAATTCCAACTACTAATTAACATCAACATTCTTACATATTCTTTATTCAGTATTTAATGTTTCAGGTATTATTTGTGGCATTGTAAATGTGTTAGAAAAGAAACCTTGTAGAATAATTTCATGTTAGCAAAATGCTATATCTAGAAAATGCATTTTGTTAGCGGTGAGAAACAAAATCTCTCACATTTGTTTAGATTTTTAGGAACAGAATTAGTTGTGTATTTAAATTCTCTGACTTTTACTTATTTTTTTAATAAATTCCCTGATATTTCCCCAATTTCCCTGACATCGAAAAATTCTCTCCAAGGTTTTTTTTCTGTTTTCTCTGGTTGTAGCCACCATAATAATAATCACATCCTTAAGCAAAACATTTGGCCCACTTGGCATAGTTAGCTAACGCGTTAAGTTTCCTGTTGAACTAAACTGCCTAGGACGGGGAGATCGGAGTTTGAATCTCGCTCGGGTGAACTGAGGATGGTTTTTCCTAAATGATTTTCCACTCTCCCTCCACGCAAATGCGGGTTCACTTCCTCTATATTCAACCTTACCAATTCCTAACCCATAAGCGTAATTAGTACTTAAGCGTATAATCCGAACGGGTAGTAAGATACGGTGCTAAGTAAGTAAATGTTCTCAAACCAATACTAACCTTGTACTTGTAAAACTCCAGCAAACTGGCCTGTGTAGTGGTAACCTCGCAATGCGAGTATCTTGTACACATCTTCAGTGTCAATCACCAGACCTGCTTGTGAAGTAGGAGTTGGTAGCGTCACAAACATCTTGTCAGGGTCCTCGCAGAGTGTTATTTTACCTGATGCTGCAACCTCTCCAAGCACACGCACCTCAAACTGTCCTCCACCTACCAGGACGTCTACCTCCAGCACTACGCTACCACCTGGAATGACGATACACAACCGCTGGATCCAGTAAACATTGAAAAGAGGAGTCCTACACACCAGAAAAAATGGTGGATCAAAAGCTTGCATTCAAAACACAACAAAACACAGCACAGAATAGTTTACAGGGTGCATCAAGTCTGTGAAATGAAATTTCTGAGAAGTACTATAGGAGTTACAAGAATGGATAGAATGAGAAATTAAGGGGTGAGAGGAAGAGTTAAGGTGGTGCAGGACAAGAGAGAGAAGGCAAGACTAAGGTGGTACGGTCATGAGAGGAGAATGGAGGCGAAGAGGATTCCAAAGAAGATGTTGGATATTAATGTGGGGGGCAGGAAGCCAAGAGGAAAAATACTAAGCGACAGGTGGGTGAAGGGAGTGCAGAGAAGTGTGGAGGAGAGAGAAGAAGACAGGGGTATGGTGGAGGGAAAAATAAATAAGCTGGAGAGGCTTATGTTCCAAAGAGGCTTGGGCAGTGGCTGGAAACTGATCATAATGATGATAATGATCAGGCACCTTCTTCAACAGAAGAAAGTAGAACAATGAACAAATTATAGCTTGAGGTTGATAACTTTGCCTAGAATTACCCTGAATTCATTTGTGCTATTTTCATTTCCCTGGCACATAAACGTTGTTATCTTTGAGGAATTGTTCATACAATGTGACAACCTGTTAGGGGTTGTACATAAAATACATCACCCTTTTAATGAAACATGTTCGTACGTATTCGCCAAGCTCGAAGATTGAAGTCGATTGTGTATGCAATCAGGTTTATTAACACAGAACACCATCCAATACACTTAATTGTAATGTGACGTCACACATATCTGACTTCCCCTCCCCCTCTTGTTATGTTTGGTAACACTGAGCATTACTTTTCCCATCCCTCCCCTCAATATACATAAGTAGTTTACGGACAGCCCCTTACTAGTAATCGATTAAAATTATGGTATTATCAAATGTGTTGGGTCATGATTAAATTTGATACTATGCATTTCAGGATTCTGTAAAACACTTAAGGATGCAAAGGTGTGGAGAAAATACAGCGGTAATAAATAAAAAATGCTTTGAAAAAAATTACTTTGCTACATAAACTTTTTTTAGATCCAACAATTAAGAAGCTTCACCAATAAAAATATTGACAGCTAAAATACTGTGTTTATGTTCAATTATTGCCATTCTAAGCTGTAAATTAAAACAAATTAATATCCATATGAAAAAATATGAGGTTTATTGAATTACAAGTTGTGATAAAAACTCGACTTATCAGCTTAAAATGAAATGCTATAAACAAATATGCAATAAACATTTTCTAAGTTAGAGTTAAAGAAATAATCACAATATTATATTTTTTCAAGCATAAAAAGTTAAGCAAAAAATGTTCAAACTTCGATTCAAGTTAGAGAAAATTTTATACATCAATTAGAATTTATTTCAAATTAAAAGAGTAGACTTTGGACATCCATAATGACTAACATATTGTAAGATTACTTAACTGATCTTACCTCATAAAGCGAAAAGAGGTTTTCTTTATAGAGATTAATTGATCTTAAAAAAATTGCTATAAAGTGGTTTTGGTATAATATATCAGAAAAAAAAAAAGACTAGAGTAAAAGGTTCAATAATCCGACACTCTTACGACTTCGGCAATGACAAATTACCAAGTGTGCCAGATTATCGGACTATATCTGTGTAATGCGATAAAAACGAGGAAAATAACTTTGAAAAAGGTCATCATCAGCTGGATCAACACTTTTACTAGGCTTAGAAAAAACATTTTAAAGAACTAGACATACAATTACAAACAAGATATGTAATATAGAATGGTGCACAATCTTACAAATCTAAACAAAGATTGACTGACAAATAAATGGCACTAAAGCAAATCCAAAAGACGAGTGGTCAGGGGAAGGGATGGACATACTGGATGGACTGTCAGGTGTGCCTAACTATTGAGTTCCGGATTATAAGACCTTTACTTTAATATATTATTTTCAATAAGTAAATAAAGGGAAGTAAATATTACCACCAGATGGCAGCAGTGTAGCCTGATGGAAGTGCACATCATGAAACACTATTGCGAGTTCTTCCTGTGGGATACCCTGTATTGCAGCCAGTCTTTTCCACACAAGAACCTTGACAGAAAACCATTTAATAAAATAAGTTTCTTCTTGGACAAAAAAATGTTAAATTGATCCTTAATATCAAATAACAATAATTACATTATTAGAATCAAACAGAGACAATTTAGTTGTTTATTTTCTCAACTTAACAAAAGGCAATATTACAATAACACCTGGAAGATAATGATGAGTTGAGAGTTTTTAAAAGTATTTTTGGCAATTTTCAGTGAATATATTAGTGTATATACTTAGCTTTATTATGTCTTTGTAACTTTATAATACATAGTTTTGTTTTCTCCTTTTTTTCTGTCTTCTTAATATCAAGTAGTAGTATTGAGTAATATTTCAACATTATTGCCTTCATCAAACAAATATTACTTAATGTATGTTTAAATGTGTGTACTGTGTGACTACTTCTACTAGATATAATAGAAGAAAGTAAGAAAATGTCACCTTTGTGCATTGGATTATCCACACATTTTTCCTCTATCCCTAGTTTCTTTATTAAATTTGCACTTTTTAGTTTATTTTTTATTTACCTTTATCATTTTCCATTAGTATAAAATCATTCAACCACTGGGGCCTCCTCCTCGTAAAACATAGTTTTATTTTCATTATTAAGTAATCATTATTTGGAGATAAAAAGCTTGACCTTGGTAAAAGAACAAGACTAAGGGAGAGAACTGATTATTAGGGTGAATCTTCACCACCCTTAAATTGGTTATAAATCTTTATATCTTTAATGATGGACTAAATAGCTAAACTATTATAGTTAAATGTGGTTATAGCCGCATCTATATGTAACATTATTTAAATTGAAAAATGACACCTTGACACGGGAATTGAACTCAAAGGTCCTAGGTTTGATTCCAGTGTTCAGGTATAATTTTTCAATTTAAATAATTCTTTATATTTTTGATGATGATAGAACTTGCATATTTTACTTTAATGTTTGAACATAACTCAAATTGGGAATTGTTTAATTTTTTTTGTGGGGATTCCTTCAACAATATTCACAAAACAGTAGAAGTTTGAGATTTTATTTCTTTACTTAAACGGTTCTTGGTTGGGAACCCTTCTATTTTAAGTGTGTCCAATATGAGTTGGGTGGAGAGGGAGATTCTAAAATCTCCCATTTAATGCATTTTATGATGGTAACAGGCTGAGTATTTTAATGTTTTTTATTTTTTAATGTGTTTCACATGACTAGAGACAGAGGGGAGCTCCCTATACTGCCCTTTAAAACATTTCCGGAATCAGTTATTTTTAAAATTTATTTTGCACCATGTCTTACTACTTGTTTGAGTTGTACGCTTAAGTACTAATTACGCTAATAGGTTAGGAATTGGGAAGGTTGACTTTAGAGGAAATGAATCCGCATTTGCGTGGAGGGAAAGTGGAAAACCATTTAGGGAAAACCACCCCCATTTCACCTGACCGAGATCCGAACCTCGATCTCCCCATCCTCGGCAGTCTAGCTCAACATGAAACTAGTGCGTTAGCTAACTATGCAACAGAGGTGGGTTCTGGACTAGTTAAAGTAATAACTTAGATCCTTTATTAAAACAGTTGGCTTAGGGCATTTCTCATTACAAAAGTGATCTGACTTTGGAAGATGGAGGTTTGAACCACACTTAATGCACATTTTACAATACTTGCTGAATTCAGAGAGAAAATAAGTTAATATCTTTTTTAAATGGTCACAATAGTCTAATCTCCCATTATAAAAATATATGATATAGCATTCAGTTATATTTGGAAAAAGGTACAGGAAAGACGGATAGAAACATATAAAAGGGAACAAACAAAAGATGGCATACAACTAAAAGAAGAACACAGTTCCCACTTTACATTGCTGCCACTGGACAAAGAGGTAATGGTTGCCTCTCAAAGAAAATTGATAGTTACCATCCAATCCTTCGACTTTGGATGTAGCATTGAGTATTTCAATTGACAATTAACACCTTAGAATCAGCGTTAAGGTGTGGCCAAAGGGAGCGAAAATATTTTTACAGTTTTTATAGAGTTGAAATTTTTTTGTCAAAATAAATCAAATATTTCTTCAGTAACCATATAGAGTTTAGTTTCATTTTATTTAAAAAGTTTTGAAAAAATTCCAGGACATCCTTGACAGATATTCAAGATCTGTTGATATTAGCATGTGCAGAAAACTAAACTCTATGTTGCTACTGAAGAAATATTTGATTTATTTTGGCTATAAAAACTGTAAAATTACTCACGCTCCCTTCTGCCACACTATAAGACATCTCCAAACTTATGAAGATAGCAACATGAATATTTTGTTTAAATATTCTGTGTAAGGAACATCTACCTTTGAAAAGTGTCTATTTGAATAAATAATTGTCACTTTAATAGTGTGTCTATGCCCTGCAATGAATTAAATGTGAATATTTAAAAAAATAGTTTAAGATTTAATTTATGACACTGTGGCTGATTATCCAGGTATCAGTACAATAGAAACTGCAGCTAGTACAAGTGACTCACCAAGTAGCCCATAGCGGGGAAAAGGAGTCGTCCATCTATCTGGTGTCCCTCGTACCATGAGTTTTCAGACTGGCTCAGGTCTACTGTGTGGAATTGACCAGATTCCTCATCAGTTGTCTACAAACAAACAAACACATGAGTAGCCTGGGAATTCATTTTCTAACTACAAGACAAGTCCATAAACATTTAAAATGATTTGAATTTCAACTTTATTTTTCAAATAAGTACTTGTTTGTATAATTAATTGATAGAAACAGGCTATGCTTCCAACAAATTTTTATAACAAATAATAATTTATAGGAATTTACTGGTGAATGAATTTTGATTTTTTAAAAATAGATTGAACAATTTAGTTTAAAATTTATATATTGTGTTTTAAGTTTCATATGATGGTGCTTAAGATTAACCCATTTAATGCCACGCCTATTCCATAATTCAAGTGTGAAGAATGCCAGAGGCCTGTTAGGTTTTGTGTGCGAAGAATGTCACAGTTATTTCCTCATTTTTGTAAGGGTTTATAGAAAATTCGCCAAACCTTTATTTATGAAGCGATTATTTTGATTTTTCTATCATTTTAATCCGTATGTACTGTTCTTTAATAATGATAAATTAATACAATTTAATTAAAATTATTTAATTTCTAAATTTTAAATTTAATTTGAAATTATTTTTAGTTTTTTTTTTCAAAACTAATACTAATTAATATATATATTTATTTCAATATTATTTGGTTGTAGTGCACTTAGTTTTATAGAAGAAAATAAAGTTTTGAATATATATGATTATAAATAGGAATTAGAGGAATTTTTATTTGATATTTGATACATTAGATATTTTTGGCCGTTATTGCTTACCTTACAGCAAGATTTATTATATTGCTTACCTCATGAATAAATATTTAGGCCTACACGTAATGAATGAGTTTTAAAAAAAACTTTTATAATTTCACATTAAAAAAATATATTATCTAAATTTATAAAGTCATTATGCCTATTTACTTACATTGGTAAAGAAATCTTTTCATTTACATGACATAACATGACCTAAATAGTATATTTTTCTAAACAAAGAACAATCTAACCCATACATTTTAAAACTGTTTACCAAACTATTTACATCAGTATGAATGTGAGCCACACTTTTGTTTTTCCATGCAGCTCTTATGTAAACCGCTGTTGCACTTAGCACATTGAGTACGTGACCATCCCAATGTAAATGTACTAAATTCCTAGTTCCAATAACAACTATTTACAGTTGATTTTTGTTGCCAACCTTAAACAAAATAATAGAGGGAAATGTTCTCTTTCCAGTGATATATGACACTACTATACTATCAGATAAAGCGAGAACTAGCTCACATCTGGAGAGCTGACCTCATCGGCTTTGGCACTTTTAACGGTAGTAAGCAGAGCCGATAAGATCAGATCATGGCACTTTTAGCGACAGTAGGCGGGGTTGAGCAAATCGGCTTGTGGCACTAAAAGGGTTAATGCGATATCTAATCACATTTGTTTTAGATCTCTAGAATAGACTTTATTCAACGCTTGAGTTTTGCACTAGCACTGTACCTTTTGTACAAGGGAAAAGTTTTGTAACCCTACTACCCCCACTCAATCTTAGAATTCATTACTTAAAAGCTTTAATACATTTTGTTATTTTAAATCGCCAAAAAAAGTATCAAAGGTGATTCCAATATGCCGGAGGAAATGTTACCTTGTAAGAGAAAGACGGGACAAACCACTTCTTTGAGTGGTCCCAGACAATGTGCGAGGACAACCCAGGAGTTCCTGGTCTCACAGGAAACTGAACCTCCGGATATAAAGGTGCCAAATGAACAGGAATACCACACACGTAAATACTGGAACAAACGTTTACAAGGTTCATATTGCCCGGTATAAACATAAAAACTAAAATAAAAGCTGTCATAGAGTCTTGTGTGTGTACACTAATCTTACATCTTAATAGGCAAAGAGGTAAGCTTTGTTTATGATGGATATGAAAAAAAAAAATTATCAGGAATCAATTCATCATTATTATTATATAATAGTCAACAACAATATGAACAAACTCTCATCAGTGGGCAAGAGAATTAAAAAGTCAGACTCGTATATTCTGAGGGGAGGATCACTGTTCAGGTGTACTCATGACGGTTTTCCTTAATGATTCCCCACTCTCCCTCCATGCAAATACCAGTATCTTTCCGCTAAATTCTACTTTCCATATCCCTACCCCATTAATGATGTCATGTGCGGGTAACCCAGACAAGTAATAAGATGCAATGAAAAAAACCCAACTATAACAAACACATAAATGAATTAAACAAGATCGTATTCAATTCGACATCTTAGCTCAGTCGGTAGCTTGTCTGCCTACTGAGCTAAGGGTCCCAGGTTCAATTCCCGGCATGGCTGAAAAATGTATCATTGGTGATATATGGGTTTACCCTTTCAAATTGATAAATTGATGGCTGGAGACTGGATGTTGTGCCTGTCCAAGTCTTAAGTTAGATTATAAGGCATATGAATCTACAACAGGCCTAGCCAGCAGGTAGTGGTAAATATGTCTTGCATAAAAAACTGACCCAGATCATAGGCTGAAAACAGTAATGGATGTAAAGTACAAAAATAGTATTCATGAAGGACTTATATATTCAAATCTTTCATAGTCATTAATCATAAATAACAGAATTGACTATGACAAAGTGAAATTGTAATAACATTAGTATTCTTGTGAACCCCGTTTCTTTTAACCAAAAGCTATTTTTTATTTTAAAAACCAGTGAATTGAATTTTATTCAACAGTTCCATGCCCTACAAACTATAAAGTGTAAGAGAATAGAGTATAAAATCCTGACCTGCCGAGACATGAAGCCAGGACCTCCAAACTGTTCCTGCCCTTGCTTTGCAGTGCCAATGTGTTGACAGTATCTGGTAGTGAGCGTCTGAGGGCTGTTAGTAGCACAGCGTGGGGGGCCACTTCTATCACAAGAGCATTGTCTGGTATTCCGGTGCAGGCATCGCTGAACAACACGGGCGAAACAAAATTGTGTGCCAGGTACTCGGCAGAACAGGACAGACCAAGAGTGGAGTCCCAGTCACAGCGAGGGACACTGCTGCTGATCCACCGGGATGACCGGGGCTTGGGTTCTGGGATTACCTGTGAAAATAACATTAGCGCTTTCATATGAATATTTATGTATTATGTATACATGGTTCATATGTACATCAATTTTTCTGTACCTCTTTAAAGAAAACCTAGCTTCACGCTTGAGTTAGGTTTTGTTATGAAGAAGTTAAAGGAAAGTGAGGTAGAAACAAATAAAAGAGAACAAGAAAGATATGTGTTTTACTTTATAATGAAAATAAAAACACAGTTCACACTTTACAACTGCCCAATCCTTTGATATCGATTTCATTCTTGTTGTCCTATCATTCATTAACAGTTTACTTTTTCTCTCGTGTGTCGTTTTAATTTTCTTAGGTGTTGTAACAATCCGACACCTTGGCTCAGTCGGTAGCATGTCTTGGCAAGGCCAAAAATTTATCATTGATGAAAATATGGGTTTACCCTTTCACAGTGATAAATTAACGGCTGGGGACTGGATGTTGTGCCTGTACTGGTCTTAAGTTAGATTAAAGGGCATATGAGGTCACGAGAGGCCTAGCCAGCCGGAAGTGGAAAATACAAGGCTTGAATAAAAATATGATCCTGGTCACAGGCTGGAAACATTAATGAATGTAAAAAAGGAGAGATGGTAGATCTTGAAAGAATTTAATTTAGAGTTGGGTCAAATCTTCTTCTATACAAATATTTTACAAAGGGATGTTAGTCTCGAATCCTTGAATCTTTAATATCCTTAAGGATTCAAGGTATTTGAGGGTCCCATCCCTAAATTCTTTCTCATGTGTTAAAATAGTGTTAAGAATGAAAGTTGTATCAAACTCAGTAACCCTACCCCAGTCTTTCCTAGAGTTATGGAGGGGGGATATCATATTGAGATAAAGATTAGTACCTTGCTCAGTGCCTTAGTGAGGTCAACAACTGCTGGGGCCACATGACTGCTGTGAAATGCCACTCCTCCTGTGTTCACCTCAGACGCAAACACTCCCTGTTGTTTTGCTAGGTTGACAAACTGCTTGATGGCACGGGACGGTCCACTGACAGTCACGTGATATGGACTGTTTTTACAAGCTACACTTACACTGGGACCGGCCAACATTTCCACCTGATCCACAGACATACCTGTGCACATATGAATGGTAATGACTCGTTAATCAAATTAGCTCCTGATTATAGTTTGAGCTAACTTTTATTTATAAATAAATGACTAAACTTGTCATCTAACTGTATAATAACATTCATTAACTAAAATTAATAAAATGTTATATAATGCATACTCGACAAAAATCTTTATGGTAACTCTTCCATTGACTTGGAATTTAAAAAAAAAAGAAAAAAGAGTGTATCCATAAGTTGAATAATAAATATGATTAATAAAAATAATCTACAATATGAGAAGAAACTGTTTCTTTTTATGCTTGTTTATCTATTTGTTTGAATAGACATGCCTGCATGTGTAACCAATTTTATTTGGTTTGAATAAGTGTAAGCGGCTTAAAGGAAAAGGTTTTCTTCTTTGGTAAAACGCTATCCAAGACAACAGATATAAATTTTTTTTCTAAAAATGTATTTTTTTCTAATTATTTGAATTAATTTTGTTTAAATGTTTGTAGAGGCAGGTTTTCTTAAAATAAATAAATTTTACTTAGGTTAAAACCATAAGAATCAATAAATGCTTGTATAAACTAATTTGGACCAAAGTGGGTGCAATTAAATGATGCACAAAGAGAAAATTGTTCTTTCAAAATAAATAGATGATACAAAATATATTCCACAATCATGTTTATATGTTTATGCTTATTAATAAGAAACTACCCACATTATTTATGTTGATATAAACTGAATTATTTCTATTTTAATATTCATCATGCTTTGTGATAGGTAAGGAATATTCTTAAATACTATATTAAAAAAAAAAGGCTCAACCAATCCTTGTATTAATACCCGTTAAATCCCCAATAATAATGATAAAAAATAAAATAATTGTTAATTGGTTGTGTGCTAAATCGATGTCACTCTTTCATAACATCATTAACTCATCCGTCTCCTTTAAACCTCCTAAGTCTGCATGCGGAAGGATTTTTTCAGCAGAATATAGTTCTGAACTTGGCTAGCAAGTGGTCACTTTGCGGACACAGTAAGAATATGTGCATGGTCACCTGTCGATTAATGTTGATAGGACTTTTGTAAAAATCATTGGAATAAATTTTCTTGCTATTGTGACTGCCATGTTCTTTATTACCACTTTTTAAGATGTTATTGATATAAGGACGAAAAACATGAACCTTTGTCACTCAATAATAACTACTAACAGTGAGTGTGTATGAACTATCTAATGAAAAAGGATATCAGTCTATTATTCTTGGATATGTTTTGCTAGAAATGATTGACATCATGGAAAATAGTACAGTACTATGTACATCTACAAATACATTAAATCTTATAAACAGTATTAAACTGTAATATATATATATATATATATATATAAAAATATATATAAATTTACCCCTAAGTATATAACTTTAATTTTTCTGTTAGTGTGTTTATATCAAATGTACCTAGATGATACTTTGAAAATACCAAATTCAAGGTAATAATAACACACCAAAACGAATTACTACATACCTACAACAGCCATACTTCCACCAGAGAACTTGTGGGTATTGACTACTTGGCCTCGATAGTAAGCGGAGAGGATTGTCTGCTCCAAGGTTAAGCAACCATCAGCGTAGCCACACACGTTTTCTCCCAGGGAGTGACCTATGAAGTAGTCAGCATGGACCCCTACAGACTTGAGCACTTCAAACAACCCTAGCTGGAGGGATTTAAAGATATGACTATTTTTAGCATTTAGTAAAATGAACTAGAGAAAACCACTATTATTGAATACCTATTAATACCATTTTGCAGTTACTATTATATGGTCAATAGTAAAAAGAAAAACTACTAACAGGTTAAAAAAACAACAACATAATTTTAACAACCCACTTCAGTGGACAAATGGTCTAACACACTAGACTAGACTGCTGATGTCAGGAAGATCGAGGTTTGAATCTCAGTTGGGTGTAATGCGGGTAGTTTTTACAAAATGGTTTTCCACTCTTCCTCCATGCAAATGTGGGTACACTTCCTCTAAATATAATATTATTAGTCCCTAACACCATTAGCAAAATTAGTAAATACGCGAATAACCCAAACAGGCAGTTAGATGTGGTGCTAAAAAAAATTAATTGTTTACTAATCCTATGACTAATATTTTAGTTTAGTATTTAAGTTTCAATAGTAAAATCAAAACTATTGTAATTTATCAGTAAAAAGACTAAGATTTTTAATGGTTTTTTTTTGTCATTGTGTCTCACTACACATTTGGGTTGTATTTTTAATAGTTTATTATTAATATTATTTATTAATATTATAATTAATATTTGATGATTACTATTGAGCTATCAAAAGTAGAGGGAAACTATTGATAATTTTAATAGTATAGTAATATGTATCTTTGATCATATTACTATTCTGATCAAAAGTATTTTGTGTGCTATTGAGAATTCAATAGTAAAAAGAAAAACTATTAATTTTTTCAATACAAAGTAATAAATTACCAAAGTTTACTGCTGAGATGATATTGGCAGTTGATGTTCAGTTTAGTATCTGATTTTCAAGTGATCCCTACTTTGGGCTAAGATTGTGAAATAGCCAAGTAATAATTTTAATTTACTAATTCAAAACGAGGTTTACAACTGATGCATTTAAATAAAGGTTTGCAAATTTCTTTTTTTTATTTCAAGTGAAGTCAAATTGATTACATTAAGCCAAAGACAATTAAAAATATATATTTTAATAGTTTTGTGTTAAAATAATTATATAGTCATCAAGTATTATAGAAAGTTATTATTTTTTAATGTTTTTATGGATCCTGGTTAGTACAGTATTTATTAAATTGTTAATTTTAATGTAAAATTTAAAATTGCACTAAAGTAATATTTTCTAAAAATAATAACAACTACTGGGTATTTGATTACCTCTCCATCCCACCAGAGAATATTTATTTTTGAAGAATGAATTATAGTTAAACAATATAATATTGTGAAACTTTTTACACAATGTGTCCTTTTGTTTTTTGACTGATTTTAATGTATAGCAACTGTTAATAGCAAAACTAAATCTTCTCTTGAGAGTTCAATCCAAATGACTGATCCTGAAAGTTCTACTTACTTGCATGGCAACAATGGATACTAGCACTGCTGCTGTGTCTGATACGTTAATTTCATTTGGTTGACAAAGAATCTTCAGAAAGTCAATGTTGAAAGGTCGCATCGTGGCTGCACACTTGTCGATGGTATCTTTGAATGCAGGGATTCCCATGAGGTCGCGACCCATAGCAGGGTACTGACTGCCAAGGCCAGAGAAGATGAAATAGACAGGTCGATTCTTGGAGGCATAAGGCTGCACCAACGTGGGTTACGAGAGAACATTTGTGAGAGGTATTATCTATAAATATTATATTTTTTAAACTTATTCAAGCATTGTTTTATAAAATTCTACTATCTACCAAGAGTCAAGATACAAGTTTGAACAGGCAACTGCAGAATCCAAGCCTAAACCTTTGTTTGTGAAGCAAGAAACAGGCAACAACAGTATCTAAGTGACCATGATCAACCTATAGCCATGTTTCCATATTCCAGTCTGTGTTTTACTCTCTTCTGCTGATGAAGGGGACTGATGTACCACAAAAATTACATAATTATGTGTTTTTTGTGTTTTAATTGTGAATTATGAGGCCTACAGTTTCCTGATAAGTGTCTAGGTCTTGCCCTTCTATCCTCCTTTCAATGTTTAATTTAATAGAACTGCTTGGTGCCATTTTCCCCTTTTTTACAAAATCTTTGGTTAGTAATAGCTAATAGCTGATATGTGGAAAGATTAAGAATCGCAAAACCTGTTAGTTCATTACAAACAAACCCTACATTTTTAGATTTTACAAAACAAATTTTTGTTTTAGCTTATTAAAACAAATATTTAACTTAAACAGCATACAAATTAATGCAGTACATATTTTTTAACTCATTGTTTGTTGTAATTCCTTTCAAAATGTATTAGTTTCCTTAACATAAATAATAAAACAATGTTTTTGTTCACAATTTCTCAAAACAAAAAATTACCAATAAAGCAACTATGTATGCTCAAACATGTAGGTCAATTATATTGATCTTTAAAAATAGTTTGGCTATCAATTACAAAGGAATCGATTTTATTTAGAAGTGTCAGCAATAAAGGAGGCAATCTACAATCTACAAAGACAATGGCAAAATGTAAATAAATACTCACCTTGACCTGTCTGATAGAGGGTGAGCCAGTATATATGTAGCCTCTGTGTCCATGGCCAGTTATGTCCTTACTGTGGATATTATGCAACAATGCAATGAGGTGATCATCTTTGCTGTTTTTCTGAACCAAGTCGAGCAAGGCATCAACAGCCTGTTCTGTCCTTCCAGACACACCCACTATACGGGGTGTGTAACCTCCTTTCTCTGATTGGTGTGAGGTGTGGATGGTTTTGGGACGACGCAATATTAAATGTGCACTGGCACCACCAAAACCAAACGAATTGATGGAAGCCAAATCTCCGTGCCAAGGTGTCGTCTCTGATACAACCTAAATGTGAAAAATAATGTTTAAATTGTATTTGAATACAACTTAAAACTGTTAGCAAACTGGTTAGCTTAACAATACGAAACATTAACTTTGAAAACACTCTATACATCAACGGTACAAACAGTGGGGAGCAGTGAAAATTTTAACAATGGCTCACAGATTTTTTTGAAAATTTAATTTTAATATAAAGAAATATTAAAAAAATGGTCAGGAAAATATTTTAACATTGTTTGAAATAAACATATGGTACTGTTTCAAACATATTCTGTCTTATTAATTAATATAATAATAATAATCTTATGTATGCATTGACAAGCACAGTTGTTGTCAGTGTCTTTATGACTCATATCAGGCATTGCCAGTCACATGATAGATTTTTTTCATTATAATTATTAAATACCAGTACTATGAAAGATATTGTCTTTTTATAAAAATTGTATGAGGTTTTTTGATTAAAGTAAATAAATGGAAATATTAACAATGGGCTCACAAATTTCAAGAAAATTTAACAATGTGCTTGAGTAAGTCTACGCGAACCCTTGACAGCCCACCACTGGACATAATAATTAATGATGAATACATAAGTTACAGTACATATTATCAGAAAGGTTTGGAAGAGCGTATTAGGCTAAATCATAATTTAAATGAAGAGATTCACATGGAGGTGTAAATAGGGTTGATGGAGATAGATGGCGCCCAGGGAAAAAAGTATGAAAAGAACATCAATTTGCATTCTTTGCCTGAAGAAACTATCGCCACTAGTGAAAGATTATTTCCTAAAATGTGTTTGTGTGTTTTTATTGTTTCATCAAAACAATTTCTACTCCAGTATAATTCAGGTAATTGTGCCGACTTTATCTCCTAATTTAATAAATATTATCAGTATTAGTAGCTAAAAACATATAGAAAGGCTGTTCATAAAAACAATAATTAATAGATATTAGAATAATTTACAATTCAATAGTAGTATATTAAAAATTTAGTTTAGCATCTTGAAAACATGAATTTGAATTATATGTATTATTGAGCTATACTTTATAGTAGGGATTTACAACTTAAAAATGCCAGAGGTCAACAATTGAATCTACGATTCTAGTATCATAATCAGCTAATTTTTGTAAAGTTATGCAAATACCAGAACAGGTATTTAATTGTAAATGAAATAAGAAGTGGTAATTTAAACAGGTTCAATTACATATAAAACAAATTTTCTGACTAAAATATACTATCTTTGATAAGTTCATATAATACAGCAGATGTAAGGAAGAAATTAAACATAAACATCATTTGGAGCTTCCATGCCTTTTTATCACACAAGTCAAAACTATTTGTTTCTCAACTAAAAACATCAATTTTACCACAGTAGATTACGTTTCCAAGAAACTTCGTGAGGGGGGGTGGGGGGGAAGCATTGTGGACCGCTAGTTTGAAACCCCTGCTTTAGAGAGACGAGTGGTCTAGGTTGCCAGGACATTTATCCTCTTTTCTATCTCCACATCCTTTCTTTGAGTACATGCTACTGGTAAGTAAATATCTTCAATTAAAAGAAAAATAATTACCTTGAGTTGTCCATTGTTCAGTTCTGGAATGTTCTTGCTGGGAGTATGGAAGTGAAGGTTCGGAGGAATTCGCCCGGTCTCAAAGGCCGTGATTACTTTAACAAGCCCACACAGACCTGAGACCCCCTCTGTGTGGCCCATGTTAGACTTGACAGAGCCAATCAGGAGAGGAGTGGTACGGTTTTCACAGATTGCATCAGCAATGGCTTTACACTCCACAAGGTCACCAATCTTAAACAACAAAAATATGGAAATGTATTTATATTTGACCCTTTTTTACATACAAACTATAATTTATAAGAAACATCTGAATAAAAGGGAAAGAAGAAACATGGAAAGGAGAAGGAAGTTTGACCATTTATTATAAACTTTCGTAAAAGTATAAGGTGTTTTGGATTTTTATGGTGTTCTATTTTGTTTGGTAAATAAAGTTAACAATCATCCCTTCTCCCCTCCATTAAAGGGACCTGTAAAATATAAATGTTTTTGATAGTACTTGTTATGTCTACTGCTCGACATACAAAGGTCGGAACGGTACCATGGTGGCTACAGACAGGGAAAACAGGGAAAACCTGGAAAAGTCAGGGAATTTTTGAATGACAGGGAAAACAGGGAAATGTCAGGGAATTTAACTAAAAATAAGGAAAAGTCAGGAAATTAAAAAATATGTCTAAAAATCCCATTAATTTTGCAACTAAACACTAAAACAAAAGTTAATAATACCTAAATAAAATAACATTTTAATTTTTGAAATAACTGATAAAACTGTTTATGTTTAGTAGATACAAACTTTTTAAAAATGTGATCAATAATAAATAAAACAAGTCCTCATCCACCATTAAAACTGGAAAAAAGTAGTCAGGGAAAATCGCAAAATGTTGCCTGGAAAACCTAGAAAAGTCAGGGAATTTTGTAAAATATGTTTTGTAGCCACCCTGGGTACGAGACATATCTTGTTCATTGAATGTCGCTACTTTTGTGAATGGTAATGTTGAGAGAAATTTTACAATAATTAATTTTAACTACTCAACTGCTTAGCACACTATACAGTTCAAGAAACTTGTTTCATACTTGAATCAAATACAATATTTAATGGAATTCAATTGAATCAATTATTCAATTATATATAATATTTTGTACTAACCTTTGTGCCTGTACCATGTGCCTCAATGTAAGATAAGGTTTCTGATTTGATGCCTGCCTCAATGCAAGTGTCTTTAATCAGTTGAGCTTGGCTCTTGTAAGAAGGGAACATTATACTGTTTTCCTTGTAGCCGTCTGTGTTGACTCGAATGTTAATAAGACTGGCATAGTTGCGCTTAGCCACCGGTGACCATTGAAGGAGAACAGCCACAATGGCCTCACTTCGTACATATCCATCAGCTGTAATAGAAAGCTTGCCTTTAAGTTTGAGTTACTTTTAGGTACTGTACATTAAACACAAATTTGATTAAAGGAAGTGTAAACAATTATTGCTGCATGAGTCTATTTAAAGTTTGAGTAAATACAATTACTTTTTAATTTCTTAAACATCAAATTGATATAGTAATCTTAGTCTTGAAACAAATTTTAGAAATATTAATTTGAAATACATATATATATAAACAATATAAACACATTGTTTTTAAATTTGACTTTCCTGATTCATTCAAAATGAAATAACATACAGTACTGCATAATATTTGATCTTTGAGTCATTAGTGTATCATTAATTATTTAGGTCTGGAAAAAAACACACTTTAAAATGGTTTGGTCAGCAAGTCACCCACTTTTAAGGAAAAAAGTATGTAATAAATATAGCCCAAATAAAAATGGAAAAAAAGTAATGAATGAAGCTGATTGTAAAAATGTGATTGTTGATTTCATTCTTTTAAAATACTACTTCATAATTATTTTAACAAGTTAGTTTGAAAATATCTTCATATATTAATCAAGTTTGGATCAATTACTCTAAGTTTATTTAAAATAGATATTTATTTTTGGGGAAAAAAACTATTCCTAGAACTTATCAAATAAATATTATGTATAGGACAAACATTTTAAAAATCATGCAACATAAAAGTTTTTAATCTATATGAAACAAAACTAGGCACCCGAGTTTCTTAGTACCCCAATGCATCCAAAAGCAATGTCAGTTTTTAACTTGAAGAAAGTAGTGTTGTGTGTTTTGAAAATGATTTTGGTTTACACGCGAGATCTACTCAAATGAATAGAAAACACTCTTGATGCCCAAACTCTTCATTCTAGGGCAGATTACTTTAACAATCACAACTCTCTTTCTAGAAAGCTAGTTTAATTTAGGATATGACTAGGGATGTGGTATCGAAAGAAAAGTATCAATATTGTACTCATTAAAAGCATCAGAAGAAACATATAGATACCGTACAAGTATCGAAAGAAAAGTATCAATAAAATTAGGTATCGGTGTTGAAATTTTAATTTGAAAAAAGGTTTTTTTTATCTAGTAATAATAATTTCAAGTTTTCCATCATTATTGTATTTCCATATTTAGTTAAACACTGACAATTATAATGGTTTTTAATACTTTGAAACAAATTTTACAAGATGCTTTTCCGCTATCCAACTTCTTAAAAAAACTTCCATAATTCACTTCTGGGAGGTGTCATTTATTAACTACACTCTTCATTTATATACTCTATCAAGATAGATTATTAAATATCGACAAACAATAGAATAGTGGACGCCCTTTTATGCTTCGTCTGCTTGGGACACCCTTGAGATGACTGAGTTCATTGAGCTCTACAAAAGATTCTTTTGTTTAGTTTTTGATGGCTGTGCTCATTGATAAAGGAAGGAGTAGTAGACTGGTCACCAATCACAGGGTCATTTGTTCTTCCTGTTCCTCCACAGTTCACCCTAACACACATTTAGTTCCAGCATGAGGGAAATTAACAAAAAAGTTGTTTCTTTCGATACCAGAGTGTGAGTACTAATATCAGTAAAAGTATCAGAAAATAGTATCGAGTAAAAAAATACTAGTATCGAAAGGAAAAATATCGATATTATTAAAGTATTGATACTTTTATCACATCCCTAGATGTGACTTAAAGATATGAATCATACTTCAACACCTTTTTCCAACAACTTTTTTTCCAGGTCAACTGTTCTTTTTTAAGTGGGTTTAAAAAGGAATTCCCTGTATTTGGGTTTAGTCACCTTGTGTTGACTGTTGTGTTGGTGAAAAGGGTTTTCCCCATATAAGTGATTAGTCAGGTTTTAGATATTTTTCCAAAGTGGTCAGGTGATAAATGAGTAGATTTAGCTTATATTTTCGTGAGTGTTATAACAATGAATATTGAATTCTATAATTACGTAACATTGGGTATAATTTATTAAAATGTAGTCAAGAAAAAGATGGTAACTTTAAAACATAAAAAATATATTCATGCTGTCACCACTACAAAATTCTCACAATATTATTATTATTTTTTATTTTTTATTTTTAGTGATGAATACAATTTTTTTAGAATACCTTTTCCATGTGATTTTTTTATGCATTTGTTTGTGCATTCATATTTATTGATTTATAAATAAACTTGAGTCTAATAAACACAATAAAATGTTATAAGAGATTATAAATCACATTCTCAATGAAAGGTTAAATAGGTTTCATATGATTAAAAATATATTTTATTTTTGTTTTGTGATGTGGTTTGCATGTAGGATTATTTGTTTAAGGTAAAATGTGACTACTTTGTAATTTGAATAAAAACAACAACATAATCTTCTAGCTTCTTCTTCTATTATAATAAACTGGAGAGTTTGTATATCCGTGTGTTTGTCTGTATGTCATGAGAGTTGTGCAATATCTACAGCAACAGGAATTTAAAAATTTGAATTTGATTTTTATAAATTAATTTAAAACTGGATCAGATGACATAAGTGAAGAGATTTTTTTTTCTGTCTGTAGTAGTAGTAGTAGTAGTAGCAGTAGTAGCAGTAGTAGTAGTAGTAGTTATAGTACCAGTAAAAGTAGCAGTAGTAGCATCATCATAAGTAGTACCAGTAGTAGTACCAGTAGAAGGCAGTAGTAGCAGCATCAGTAATAGTACCTGTAGTAGTACCAGTAGAAGATAGTAGTAGCAGCATCAGTAATAGTACCTGTAGTAGTACCAGTAGAAGACAGTAGTAGCAGCATCATAAGTAGTACCAGTAGTAGTAGTACCAGTAGAAGACAGTAGTAGCAGCATCAGTAATAGTACCAGTAGTAGTACCACTAGAAGGGAGTAGTTGCAGCATCATAAGTAGTACCAGTAGTAGTACCAGTAGAAGACAGTAGTAGTAGCATCAGTAATAGTACTTGTAGTAGTACCAGTAGAAGACAGTAGTAGCAACATCAGTAATAGTACCTGTAGTAGTACCAGTAGAAGACAGTAGTAGCAGCATCATAAGTAGTACCAGTAGTAGTACCAGTAGAAGGCAGTAGTAGCAGCATCAGTAATAGTACTGGTAGAAGGCAGTAGTAGTAGCAGCACCATAAGTAGTACCTGTAGTAGTACCAGTAGAAGTAGCAGTGGTAAAATATATTTTAAGTCATACATATAATATAACTAGCATTTTATGGACCAATTTATTTATTTTCAGTGGTTGATTTTCATATTTGTAAATAAAATGGCTTAATTTGAATTTTCAAACAAAAAAATTACAGTGTTTTTGTTTTTTTTTCCTTCAGTTAAACGTATCATAACAACATACCTGCATCATCGAAACATTTGCACTTGCCATCCATGTTCAGTGCCCCAACTTGATATAAACTGCGAGTCAGTAGAGGGTTCAGAATGCAATTAGACCCAGCAACAATTGCTGCATCACAACGGCCTGCTCTCATGCTACTATAGGCTGCTTCCATGGCATACAGACTGGCTGAACATCCCGTATCCATGGCAACACTGGGTCCTGACAACAGTACACAGGATTTACTGGTAATGTGAGCTTCAGACATGATCTATTAAAGATTGTACGTACATAGATAACTAGCCACGCCAATCCCTTACAGGGTAAGCAAGAAACTGTGCAGAGAGATAAAAAAACAACACACTGTACTTAATCTATCCTCACTAACTTTCCCCACACCTCCTTATACTTGCATTGCCCTCATCTCAAATTTTATTTCTCTGTGATTAAATAAAAGTTTATTTCTTTCCTGTAACAACTTCTCTATAACTTCATTGTATAGTTGAAAAACACTTCATCTTGAGACCCCATAAATAACACTATTATCCTTAAAAATAAGTCACACTCAAAATAAGTATGTAAAACACACTTATTACCTTTACTAATCACTTAAATAATGATGCAAAAATTAATTCAGTTATTAAAACTTGTAGGGTATGTTTCTCAGAAACTTGATGATCGGAGAATCAAAGAGTTGATGGGAGAAAATTGGCTGGTTAGCTTGATCAGAGATTTGATTAACAAGCACGTCCTAAATATTAATATTCTTTAGATTGAAAATTGACACCTGAACACAGAAATCGAACCCGGTATCTTTGGCTTAGTACGCCAATGATCTAACCACTGAGCTATCCAGGAATCGTCCCGTGCTGAGGTTTATTCTTCACTCATATCTTAAGGCAGAGTCTATGGTGGACGTACAGAAATCGTCGGCTACAATTGGCAGCATAAAGCCAACTACCAAGTCGGTGGTGGCTGTGTTATCTGATAGCTTGTGATCTTAATTGATCCCACATTTGTAGCTGAAGATTTCTTCACGTCCGTCACAGACTCTGCCTTAAAATATGAGTTAAGAATGACCCTGGGCATTGGACAATTCCTGGATAGCTCAGTGGTCATAGCATTGACGTACTAACCCAAAGATACCGGCTTCGATTCCTGTGTCCAAGTGTCAGTTTTCAATTCAGCTCCACTATTTTCTAATATATTAATAATATTATTTGGATAGCCATACCTGTAAAGTCATAAAAGTAAGAAATTCTATTGGCCATGAGTGCACGAGAATTTCCCATCAGAATCATGCTTTTTAATTCATCCATTGTCTGGCTGGTCCAGTAAGACTCAGAGTCACTCTGACACACTCCAAGAAAAACTCCCGTCCTGATGCCACGCATGGTTGTGGGATTTATACCTGCGAAAACCCAAAGGGGATACTTTTTTTTTAACATAGCATGCTACTTTTTTGATAATCCACTACTATATTATAATTTATAACCAAACAAATTCACAGAGTGACCACTTAAACTCTAAAATAAAATTCAAGCATAGTTCCTAATTTTCTCAGCAAAAAATATCATTTACTAGATTTTTTGAAAGCCTTTATCTTGGTTGTTGGTTTTTTAACAAATAAAAATGTTTGGTAAAATGTGTGTGAAGAAAACACCCCTGCCACATTTTTGTTCCTGAGTAAGTATTATTAAATGCTTTTCTACACAACACCTAGGCTAGTAACTTATTATAGTCATATACAACCTTGATTCTGTTTTAAAACACTTTAAATTATTTAAAGATGGGTTTTTGCTAAGAAAAAAATAAAATCCTTTCCATCTCCTGTTGGGAAACTTCGCTTTGAGCTACCACAGGTAGGATTCCCTCGCTCCTCAAAAAATAAATTCAAGGTACAGCCATGGAATTACTCTACATTCTTATTGTACTTTATTTTAAGGTATATCAGAAAATCATTATTTCTCATGCGATATATTCTCAGTAAAGAATAAAGAGTATATGAGTTAAACAGTAGTATGTATAAAAAATTGCAAAACACTATGGCGGTAGAACCTATTTTGGGCTATAGGGAGAGGAAAAAAAAAGTTTGTTTGAAAAGGTTGTTTGCAAAGTCAAAGGGGGCTCCGGGGAACCTACTCTGACAAATGTTTGAAAATTGGATACACCTATAAGTTACTTTGAATGGTCCTTGTTTCAAAATATTTTGGAACTCCTCTACAAGCTATTTGGCATACCCAATACATTTTTTGAAATTTTGATCTCTTTGGAAGATATTTAGAGTGGTCCTCTCCCAAAAACTTTATGGAAATTGTATTTCTCAAGATGATATTTGGAATGATATTTCCGCAACAAATTTTTGAAATTTGAATTCCCTTAAAAGCTATTTAGAGTGGTCCTCATCTGGAATTAAAACTGAATTAATTAAACGTCTCTATAAGTTATTTAAAGTGGTCTTTCAAAGGTCAAAGTTTGAAAATTGGATGCCCTTAGCTAATTGAAGTGGTCCTCACATGAATGTTTTTTGAAAATTAGATGACCCTATAGCATATTTGGAGTGGTCCTCTCTTTCAGCGTTTTTTTAAATTGGATGCCTAAATAAGAAGTTATTTAAATAATATCCACCTGAAACTATTTAAAAAATTAAATGCCTTTAAAAACTGTATAAAGTGATAATTGTCTAGCAAATTTAAAAAAATTGGATACCCCTAGAAGCTCAGTGGTCTATGTGGCCTCTGTGCTCTATTGATCAGTGGTCATGGGTTTGATCCCTGGCGCTTCAAGAATTTTTCTGTGAAGCAGTGGGTCTGGAACAAGGTAAAACTCAGCCTCGTGAAAATAAATGAGGAACTACTTGAAAAAATCGGTAACAGGTCTGTTCTAGATAAGTGATAAAGGGCTGGAGGGCTTGTTGTGCTGACCACATGACACCCTCTATCTGCAATTGCTAGCACCATCATCGCTAACGGTGGCAGCCGCTTGGTCGATTTAGCTCGATTGTGGGCTCATACCATGATATATATTATTTTCTACACGTTACTAGAATGGTTTTCATCCATTTAATTAAATGCCTTTAAAAACTGTTTGAATTTGTTCTTCCCTGGCAGATATTTTCAAAATTTGATTTCTCTTGTAACTATTTGGAGCTTGAGACAAGGCCATCTTTCAGCCTCATATTCAAGAATAGCAGAAGTAAGGGGGGTAAAATTCTTTACAGGGGGAAGGACAGTCCCCCCTCCCCCTGTTTCACAACCACTCACTATACCTCATAATGGCAACACAAAAACTATAGTAGGATTCTGGTAAAAGGAAAGTTCTATAAAATACAAACATAATTTTTCACTGTCAACATTAATATTATTTTGATACATTATTATTATTTTATAATTATTGATAGATCAATCAAAAGTTAAAACTGCAGATCAAATGAGATGTTATAGCTGTCAAAAATTGTCTTCCTATTTGACAACAGTACCTTTGCGTACTAGCCACCAGTTGATTAACCCGACCAGACATTTTGGCATCCATATCAATGCTAAACAAATGTGATTTTTAAGTTACTTTACTACCAAATTAAGTTTAATAAAATTTTACGTAATTTATTGGTTCGCACCTTTGAATAAAGGCTCTAAATATTTTCAAATTTCAGACAGACGGCAACATTCAAGTACTTTTCTCCGGGGTTTTTTTCTCCCCCAATGCTTAAAATTTAAGCATAATTCCCAGTTTTCCTGGTTTTTTCGATCATTGGCCACCTAAATTTACTAAACAATAAAAAAACAACAACATTGAACCAGATATCATAAGCATGTTAAGAAGCAATTTAATTGAGCTGCAATGGTTATTGGTGAAGTGCTCCAACAAGGAGATGGCAAGAATTTTATTTTAACATTAAATTATTTTTGAAGCAATTTGAAGTTATTTAATTTGAACATAATTGGTATTGTAGGTGTTGTATAGTTTATAAGCTACTAGTTTAAGCATTGTCAAGGAATACAAATATTCATTATCAATAATACTTTCTAGGGGTGAGAATGGGAGGGGTTGAACACATTGCCGAGATATCTCATGATTTTTATCAAATATACAAAGTAGCATGCAATGAAGATTGGTATTCTTCATATAAAACTTCATGGCATCAGCCCGAGATTGAGCCATACAGACTACCCTCTGTTGGAAAAGATAGTGTCAACTTCTGCAGATAGGGGGTGTAATGTAGTCTGCACAACAAACCCTCGGCCATTAGTATCAGTTTTCTAGACCGGAGCTGCTACTTTTTTTTATCCAAGTAGCTTCTCATTTGTCCTCACAAGTCTGAGATTGAGGCAGGTCACTGCTCCAGACCCACACGGCTGGGTATCAAACCCGGGATCTCTAGATCTGTACCAGGAACAGTGGCCATTACATCATAGAGGCGGTCGTTCTTTATATATCTATCTAAAAATATATTTTAATACAACACATCTTCCAACTTTTTCTGGTTGGCCATTTCTTACAATAACTTAATATATGATGTAGGATGTAGGTTTAAAAGAAATGCACCAGAATTTGCCTGAAAAGAAGGGGGGAAAAAACTCCACTAATGTGTGGTCATGTTTAGTCCACCTGTTTTAGATTGAGCTTTGACACCCTGTATCAGTCTAGAGTGAAAGACAAACATATCTGTGCATTTTGAAACTATTCATCAGAGTAAATAGGAGCATACCTGCATCTATTATGGCCTCATAGACTGTCTCCAGGAGTATCCTGCCCTGGGGGTCCATATGATCAACTAGTACATTATTCAGACCAAAAAACTCTGAGTCACAAAGGTCCAAATGTTTCAGTTGGCCCTTGTACAGCGGACACTCCCACTTCTCTGTAAAAATAAACATTATAATACTAATTTATGTAAATAAGAAGTGGCATTACTATTATTCATTAACTACACTATACTATTATTATTGGAGTGAAATATTACATCATTAAACACTTTAAAATACCTCAACACCACTTATTTATTAATCCAAATATTGTGTTTTCATAAGTATCAATTTTAAACTATGGTAAATAATAAATATTTTTTTCTGACCAATCATTTTTGTGTGTTGATCATTATTCCTTTTTTTTGGATTACTGAAAACTATTTTTTGAAATACTATCACTTTTATTTATTGGAACATAAATAAAAAAAAAGAAATATCAAAAAGGTCTTAAAAGTTTGTAGCTTATATTTTCGCGATACAATACCCCTGGCTTTTACGCATATTTACATTATGGGGTATGGATGAGATTAGTGGGATTTTTAAAGTAAATGTATCCACATTTGTGTGGAGGAAGAGTGGGAAATAATTGAAGAAAATATACCACAACTTCAGTATACAAAGCAAAGATTCAAATATAAGACTTCACTGTGATTGGCAAACTGGATCCTATGAATTTTACACCTAAGTTTGTGTGATTTTTAATTATTTTATCAGATTATCGTACATACAATGCCAACTTTAATGTACCGTATCAAACTTAGGTGCATTATAAGTGGGAAATCAAATAGCTTGTGCTTGAAAATAGAATAGAACGCCATGTTTATGAATTTTGAAAGATCATAAAATCTTGAAAGAATAACTTTTAGTATTATATATTTTATTCTTCTTCTGGAGTTGATGATTAGTATTTCATTCCTTTATACAAATATTTTATTCAAAGACATAGTACAATCCCTCTTTATTAGTTTAAAGGTGAGAATATACATAAATAGACACACGCCAATATTCTTTTGAAAAGTGAAAGAGATGATTAAATGTGAATGTTTGTGATAACACCCAAATTAATTAGTAATGAAAAATCTTCACCTTACTTGATAAGGTAATTAGAGGTGAGACACATCGTGCTAAAGATGCTTCTAAAATAATGTGTTTATTTATTTAAGATACTATTATAAACATAATCTATCAATTTAAAAATCAACTAACACAAATTTTTAGTTGAATATGAACTAGTTTCTTAACAAGAATCTTGAACTTATACTAATGTGGTTCCTGGAAAGTTAAATGGAAGCAGTTACTATTATAAAATAACTTCCAAAAACTGAGTGACCATACAAATCCCTCACCAATATCCTTGTTACGAATATCTCGTGTAACCAGGTTCTCTCCAGCGAACAACTTCTTCTGAAACTCCGTGATGGAATCACACTCAGGAAACCGCCCCGAGATACCTGTTATGACAATCTCATCGGCCGACATCATAAATGTTTTGTAGAGCAGCAAACTGGAAATACAATGACAATTTCAAACAGAGCCTGAAAACACCAGCTTCTCCCCTGCCCTCCTCATGTAGAATTATTTGAGATAACTTTGTACACAGTTTTATAAAGGAAAAAAAGCTAAGATAATTAATAGAGATAGGACGCTCGAATTCTATGGTATTAAAAAATCTCACAAAAAAAGTCTCAAATTGAACTCAAAATGCAATTTTTCAGGAATTACAAAGATTCGTGTAATTAGAAAAAATATGACAATTTAGTTTCATATATGTAAAAAATAAAAGAACAAAATCACCAATTTTCTTTATATAAATTCGTTTATAGAAAAATAATGTATTGTTTAATATCTTCGTTGTTCTTGAAACCTTCTAAAATGTCAATTTGTTTGCCGTTTAAAAATATACTTCAATTCTTTGACAAAGTAAAAATTTACTTTTGAAGATTCGAGGATTTGAAAGAAAATTTTGGATTCAGATTCAAGAAATATAGGATTCGACCAATCTCTAATAATTAATGGTTGGAGCTGTCAAGTGTGAACCTGTAGGTAGGCTTCTGTCATCAGACGACCTTTAGTGGAAGTCTACTAGCTCGTTATGGACCTGCTGAATTAGAATACTCTCAAATTCAACTCCCAGTCAGACCTTTTACACATGGTACAATCTTGATGTTTTAATCAGAAAATAGTTCCGTAGTGTTTTTTGGTGTATTTTGCTTTATAAATCAGATAAAAAGTAATAAATTTATACTAAAGTTTTCATATGTTTATTGCCTCTTGAATATAATAGATTTGAATTTATTGTCTGTTCAACAAATTGACTGTGAAATAAATGATTCTTGAATATTATGGTTACATTTTTAATCATTCCCATATTACACTCAATTCTACATACAAAAATACATTGTTAAAGAGCCAAATTTTGAAATTAAATTTTTTTTGTTTGTAGAAATGATATTATTTGTGATTTCTCATATAAAATTTATATAAATATACAGATAAAATATTGATTAACATTAAAATCCAAATAATATTCCTAACAATTGGTTTGTCCACATAATATATTACTTTACCTGATATGCCCAAACTAAAATGCCCTGCCTAGAATGGCAGGGAAAGCAACAGGACTTTATGGAGGGCATGTGAAGGAAGGAAGATAGTTTAAATTATATTGGTGACAGTGAATAACAGCAAAAGGAGAAACATCGGTAACTCAAACTAATAAAATTGCTACAATTAATTTTAGGGTGTCAGATAAGGTAAGAATAAAGCAAAACAAAGCCAAACAGTTCAAAATTAGGTCTAAAAGTAAAGGGGCAGAGGTTAAAGAAAGAGTCATAGAACATAATATTTTAGTTCTCCTACATTTGTACTCTATCTTCACAACATTGTTTGTTTGAATTAACTTGTGGTAAAAATAACTTTTGACAAATTAGATGTTTTATTCACTGCTGTTGAGTGGGCCCTAAAAATTCATGATGAGAGGCCTCGACCATTGTGGGGCTTTGTGGTACAATATACTCTCGATTATCCAAGGTTGCATTAACCAGAGCGGGGATAAATCAAGGAAGTTATTTTTAATTATTTAATAAAATATCAATTAAAAGCCTGCATTACATGATACAATATAACTGTGCAGTAATGTACAGGTCAGTGAAATTGAACATGGGGATGAAAAATTTAATGTGAAATGTAAACATAGCTTTGCATTCAACTGTACATAATAACACAGTAAACCTGGTGGAATTGCGAACACATCATCAGATGGAATTGGTGACATTTGCTTATAACAGATTATAACTCTTTTTTTTTTTTGAGATGGACTTATTCAGCGTTTACTTTTGAGGCCAAGTGCATCACTGAGTTTATCCGGGGTCTAGACAAATTTTTTCCTGTACCATCCCGTATAATCTTAAGTCTACTATATAATAACACCAACACTAACACAACTAAAAGTGAAAAACATGTACAAATCTGAGAAAGTTTTAAACTAATATTTAAATTTTTAGAGCAGGTGAGGCTAAGGGTATGTGCCAATATTAATAAGGTATTGCAGAGTAACCTGAAAGAGGACTTTTTAATGAAAACAAGGAAATAACATTTTAGGGGTACAAACAAATTTAAATACATATATATTATTTCATGATAAACACTGAATAAACAGGGCCAGATTTATTGTTAGCCAGAAGAGACCTGTACATAAGAACATGTGAACTGGGGGCGCCATTTTTTTCTCTCTCCTAGATGTAGATTACAGAATAGGGGTAACTTGTATTATGCAGCAACAACTTTGTGTGTACAAAGGTGAAGAAAAGTAAAAAGATTGAATAACACAGGGCTAAACCACTAACTAGTAAACATCCTAATAGTTCTAAAAATAAATTCAGACTAAAACATTGAAAAAAAAATTGAAAATCTTTTTTTAATCTTAAAACTAAAATGTATTTGAATAATTGAATATTTAATATCTTTAAGGGTTTTAAAGAATTGAAGATTCAGAGATTTGAGGGGCCAATCCCTAACTTAAGCCAGAAGTTGAGAAGCCTAGAACAATAACCCTAAATACACCAAAATTTATGAGCAAGTAGGCCTATATTAAAACTAAGAAATAATCTACAACAAAAAAAATCAACCAATTAACCTCACTTCTCTACTTGAAGATATTAGAACTTCAATTCATAAATAAAAAACTAGATTTGTCTATTGAGTTTTACTTACCTTTATTTTTAAGTTAGCAGAGTACTTGTTGCTACAAGTGTAATCCACAAACTGAAAGAATTTCAAAGACCTAGTCATGGTAAAATTGTCAATGACTGTTTATATAAGCCTCTGGATAATTTTGATCTATAAACAGTACAAGATGGACATATGTACATGTTTCTATGTCATAGAAATACGTTAATTTATATGCACTTTGTTATAATATTTTCAGCTGAAACTTAATGAAGCTGGTTTTGGACGGAGCACGCTGAGTAACAGATGCACATACATGCATACTAAAGCACCAAGGTATTTTATGTCTGCCTGATCCACATTGTTTCATCTGATGGAGATTCGCACCTAAGCTGACATGTTGATTGCATATCTATTATTTGAATCCCCCTTTTTTAACACATATATATTTGAATGATTTTGTGTCTTTATGAGAAACACATGATATTTTGAATGGGAAAATGTACTTGCATTATAATGTGTTTTTTCCATTAATGATATATATTGGTGGGATTGATAAGAAGTGATTTACCAATATTGTGTTTTTTACTTTATTGATGTATATTGGTGGGATTGATTAAAAGTGATTTACAGTAGGCTGTATAGTAAGCCTTGTTTACTTAGCATTAAGTTGAATGGGATAAGGCCTTGCCTTTATATTCTCCTTTCAATGTTTAGTTTAATATAGCCATTTGGCGCCATTTTTACTTTGTAAATAATATCCAATCAAATAAAAGATTCTTAACATATCATTCCAAAGAACATATTATATATAGAATTTTAAGCATATTTCTGGGTTTCTGACTCACTCTGTATATCCTTCTTTTAGATGCTATAATGATGGCTGAGCACTTATAGCCTTCTTCCTCAAATCAATTTACGTGTATTATACCACGATTTCTACAAATTTGTGCATAGGCTACTTAAAGTGTCTTTACTTCAAATATAATTGAGTATAGAGTAAAATATTGTCATTGTTGAATAAAAACAAGTTACTAATCATGGAAAATGTTAAGCAAAAACAAATTCTCAGATTATTTCCACTATTCATTTTGCCTAAAAGAATCTTCACGGCAATTACAGCCGCGGCGTGTATTGGACAAAAATGAGTGGGTAAGAGAGTAGTAGTCTCTTAAAAGAAGGGATTAATATTTGCGGTTTTATAAATTAGCTACGGTACATGCAAATAATGGTTTTTATAAACAGCATTTTAAATTTTATTTGTGCAATTTGTTTAGCAATGAGGTAGCCCAATGGCTAAATCATTTTGTGGAATTGGAACATTTTTTAGCATAACATTATGTAGATAGTAAGTTATTGGTGATTTAGTACAGTGAAGTTAACCTAAAGCTTGGTGCTACTTTTCGGTTCCGCAAATATAGATTACATGATCATTTTTTGAAAAGTTGTGCTCCTATGGCACCAAAATTATTATACATATGGGTGTTGCAAATTATATATATACATACTTTTGGACATATACTTAACACATTAAAATGTATTTATTTATTTTCTAACTTTAATTATTATAGATTTTATAGCATTTGCATGCCTAGTAAAAAAAACCCTCAGAAAAACATAGTAGCTTCTACGGTAATCTGTATGGTAGTTTTGTGGTTATTTTTGAGCTCAATACTATAATAGAAAAGTCAAGTATAAAATTTAATGATATGTTTGAGCTACTATATTAAATAGTTTGGATGCTGCTGTGATTACAGCTCATTTCTACAAGTGTTTTACCATACATTCAAGCTTAAAAGCCTGGAAACGAGTTTTATTTTTTGTTTATTTACAAGAAGTTTCATGCTATTGAGGCAGTCAAACAGAAATTTCTCAAAACTAAAATGGTTTCATTGTTCAACCCAAGAGAAAGTATTATCGAACCAATTAGGAAGAAGTAGGCCAAACATTATCTGCTTTGTTGAGAAGGTTGATAATCATGAGATACTTTTTCTATTCATACGTGCTTGTTAACAGCCATTATTGACAGTGGCCTTGCAAGATTGTTCCTGAATAGATGGCAGACAAAATAATTCAAACTTAAGAGTTTCATTTGATTTTAAACATATGCAGTTTATGTATAGTTTTGCATATAAGTATAGTTAATGCAAGTTTTTGGGTCAAATCTGGCAGTAATTACTTTATATATATAAGTATACTTGATGTATTTTTGACAGGTCTATAACAAATCAATAGGCATAATAATAGATAAAGCTATATCGTATTATATATATATAAAAATTGATTTGTTATAGACCTGCCAAAAATACATCAAGCGGAGAACACAGAACTCGGTGTAAGGATAGAATAAAAACTTTTAAATATGGCCCAATAGTTGGAATATCAACTACATGAAATAATTAAAGTAGGAATTTCTTTTATTGTATGTTCTACACAAACTAGTATAGTGGGCAGGTAATTAAGGACTAATTTGATCCTAGGTGACCTGCTTCGGTGGTAGAACGGTGTAAAGCATCACTCTTGCAATAGACTGGACTACCGATGACGAGGAGATCGGTATGTGGACTTGTAGCAGATTTTACTAGATTGTTCTACTCTTTCCCACTATGCAAATGTGGGTATCCTTACTATTAATTCAGCCTTCCTAATCCCAAACACATTAAAGTAATTAGTTCATCTGTGCTTAATCCAAATGGGTAGTAAGATGTGGTAGCAAAAATATATTTCCAGGTGATAGTTAGAATCTATTATATTTAAAAATAATACAATTCCAAATACCAATAAAATTGTATTTGGGTTGAGGCTTAATGATTTTTTAAATTAGTATGTTAAACACAGTTCATTTAGAGAAAATGCACCCATGATGCTCAGCCTTTTGAGCAAATAAAAGCATGTATAAATAAATGTACAACATATTGCCTAATAGAAATTAAAAGAGGTCTACACTAAACCCTCGGTAGCTATCATTTCTCAGATGATTTAAAACCACTTGCTTAAAATGTCACTTTCAAAAATTATCTGAATATTAACTTTAATCCTTATATATAATTTGATAAGCCCATTTCTAGTAATATAAATTATGATGAAATGAATGAACAGATTTTGACAAATGACTCATTTTAATGATTAGGAGTCCAGGATGTCGGAAAAAATAGTAGTTTTCCATGAAAACCCGGTTTTCACAGATAATTTTCAGCTTTTCATTCTTTGTTTAATCACCATGGAAACCGTTATTTACTGCATGGCTGTAAATCTCTAAATAAAATGTATCTCTTTGGCTAAAAAATAATAACTCAATCTTTATTTGTTGGTCCGAATACATCACACTTTTCTTTTTGGACGAATATTTCTCTTTGGATGCTGGTCCAAACACATCTAAATTGAGATGCCTAAATTGTAGAAACATTTATTTTTAATAAGAATGTTGTTGTCTTTAATTCACATTTAAATCAATAATATTGAGCATAATTCGAAAATTAAGTTGTTAAGTTCATGAAAATATCGCTTACATTATGTTTTGCGCATGATAGAATAATGTTTAAATATGTTTTGGTATGTATTATAGGCTCCAAAACGATAAAATAATCTTGAATAATGTTTAAAAATAACCATTTTAACTATTTAAATATGAGTTTTGGTGTTCATCTTTTCCAAATAATGGGTTTTGATGTTCATTTTAATCAAATAATGGGTTTTGATGTTCATTTTTGCAAATAGTAACACAATACAAATGCATAAGTTAAGCAATTTTTTCATTTTAACACTTAATTTTGAGGATATGATATTTAAAAGAGTAATGTTTTGTGCACCCCATCTATATTTTCACATTCTTACAAATACAGTAAGTTTAGTTATGTTTCCATGTTGATACTTAATATTTCAAAGATCCGTAGTGTTTTATGTACCACATCTATATTTTCACACACACATGCACGCACGCATGCATGCACACACACGCACACACGCATGCATACACACGCATGCATGCACACACACATACACACTCTCCCCCTCACACACATACACACACACACACACACACACTCATATAATATTCTCTCATTCTCTCTCTCACATTTTATCCCTCTTTCTCACACACTCTCTACCCTCACATACACACTCTATCACACAATTTCTCTCACATTATCTTTATTATACTCTCTCGCTTAAGATCTCTCTCAAACGCTCTATCTCTTGAACTCTCTCTCACAAATATTCACTCTCTCGCTCTCAAACTCCTATTTTAAACTCTTTCAAAATCACTCTCACTCTCTCTATCTCAATCTCACTAAATATATCTTAAAATCACTCTCTCTCAAACACTCTTTCTCTCTAACTCCCTCTCTCAAACACTCACTCTCTTAAACACTATCTCTAAATCTCTCTCACTCTAATTTGATAAGCGCATTTGCAGTAATAGAAATTGCTAGGAAATGGCTGAACAGATTTTGACAAAAGACCTTTAATTTCAAAGGTTAGGGATCAAGGATGTCAGGAAAAATAGTCAGCTTTTTATTGAAAACTACTTTCTCAGAGAATTTTTAGCTTTTCATTCTTTGTTTACATCACCATGGAAACCCTGCTTTGTGCATAAGTGTATATAATTTATGTAGATAAAATATTTCTCTCTGGGTTACAAATAATACCAACTCAACTATTACTTTAGTGGTATGATGCAACAAACAGAAATATTACAGCAGTTATTTGTATATTTATCAAAGAAACTGATGATATTATGATATATATAGCGTTGATTTTTATCCTTCCTCTTCTTTGTCTTTGAATGTTTACCTCTGCTCTTATGTATAATTTGATAAGCTTTTTTCCGGTAAGTGAAATTGAGAGAAAATGGTTGAACTGATGTTGACAAACGTCCACTCTTTTTAAATGTTATGTGTCTGGGATGTTAGCAAAAAATAGTAGCTTAAAACAAAAACTCAATTTTCCTAGCACATTTTCCATATTTTCATTCTGTGTATGCAAGGGCCCAGTTGTACAATCATTATTTGTGTACATCACCATGGAAACCATGATTTGTGTATAGTTGTACATGGATATATAAAATATTTGTCTTTGGTTAAAAGTAATAACTAATTTTTACTTGAGTGTTTTGGTGCCACAAATAGATAAAAAGATGAAAGAAGGGTCGTTTTAAAGTTCTCATCATAGTTCAAAGGGGGCAAATAAACGTTTTGATTCAAATTAGACGACAAAAGATCCATATAAAGTTTAGAGCCTTTGACGAGTACATTATTAGCTAGAAAATGACTTTTCATGAATCTTTTTTACAAAAAATATAAGGTTTCTAATTCTACAGGGACAAACCTTTCATCTCAATTTTGTCGTGGACCGGATTTTGAAATAACAAACAACTTCTTAAAAAATCAAGTATTTAAAGAAGTCTGCAACATGTCTCAGCACTCTTGTAGGAAGACCAATTAAGAAACCAATCATTCTCGAGTTGTACTGGACAAATACAAATAGAATCGAAAGTAGAATGGAGAGTTATGCCAAGATTAACAACTACCCTTTATTCCCCCCCCTCACCCTTGCTTTCAACCAGTGTAGTCATTTTATGAATATCTTACAGATTGTAGCATATATTTTTTCAAGATGGAACAATAAGGATATTTTCCTTTTCTAACTCTTTGACAAAGCCCATTTAACTTGGCTCTTCCTACCCCACCCCTCCCCCTTGGGAGAATGAGATAGCTGATGGCCCTATAATCATTCCCACCTTTACGATGTTCCAACTCTCCACACCCTTACAATAATCATTCATTGTTTTGAAAGTGAGACAAAATGTAGCCTCAATTTAATAAAAATTGCATTGAAAACAATAATTATGATATAATGTTGTAACATTAAAGTGGGTGTTATATTCAATAATTGTAAGGTAGGGGTGGGCAACCCTCTCACCAATCACGACAAGTGGTGACACAATAGTGAATTTAAGATTTAGATTGATATCAACGTTTCATGATCCCTTGAACCCGAAAAAGTGATTTTTGCAATGCTGTTTGTATCTTGGCCTTGAGCCAAAACCATTTTACCGATAGGGCTAAGATTTGATATTTAGATTTTTTTATGGTATCCACAGGAGTGTTTAGTGGAATTAACTTAAGGGAAAAAAGAGGAAAATCAATTTCCTTGAAATCGGCTCATATAATTTTGATTAAAATTCATATCTAGGCACAGTTTAATTTTACAAACAAAAGGGCATAGCTCATTTTTATGGTACAACTTACAGGCTACTTTATTTGAGCAGATATTTCCAATGTTGATCACACCTCCGCAACTCTTGGGAGATACATAGTAACATCATTGCAAAGTTGTGTGACGATTAAAAATCAAAATATTTTATTTGAAATAAAATTTTATGAGACCAACACATTTAGAGCTATTAGTAAATATATTTTTTAAATGAAGGTCTGGAAATGGGGATTTGGAAATTTACAGAAAAGTATACACACCAGTTAATTAGAAATGTCTTTAAATTAGAAACTCTTTAATGGGGGGCTAGGAAATGAGGGAAGACCTTGGAACTACTAGAAACAATAACATACTTCTAAGGGAGATAGTAATTGGCAGTTTTTTTAGGTTATTAGAAAACTTAAAGATGAACAAATAGCAAAACTAAATATTATCAAAAAGGATCTAAATTAGTGTTGCGAGTACATAATTATTATGAAGTGTAGGAAAAACTAGGGCCTAACTAGTGGCGACAGAGCAATTAAAATAAAAGTCATCTGCTGACAGAGTGATGAGCTCTTGTGGGTCTTTTGGTGAACCAAAAGGTTACTTTCTTAATATGTTTCTGTAACAAGGACTATTATTTAATTTATGCTTTTTTGGGAAACTGGAAAAATGAATATTATTTCATTTCACATAACTTACAAGCTATAAGTAAATGTCTCCATTTTTAGGTAAAGGAGCGATAAAGTCTTTGCGGTACCCCATACCATTTATTTGGTTTGTCATGATTAAAATGTAATGATGTTGAGGAAATACAACAGATAAAAACAAATTTTTTTTTTGACTTTTGAGACATAAATAAATACATTAAAGAAGTTACCAGAATTGAGTTTGAACAAATAAAAGAACATACCAAATTGTGTTTGAATTTATGTTTATTTGCTGCAACTTCTTCAATCTATTCAAATACACTTTTTTTTTGTGTGTAAAAGTTTGTTTGCATTACTTTAGTATCCATTTTGTCACTAGAGCTGTTGTTAAAAAACTAGTTTTCTTATATTTTCCCAATAGATTAGTCAAGGATTTTAAATCACATACATACCAAGCAATCTAAACAATAATTGGTGAAACATAAATAATTAATGCAAGAAATTTTTGTTTTACATATTATGCACAAATATAATGCTATATAAATATGAAGAAATATAAAAAATAAAACAACTATACTTTTTTACTTCTGTAAAATGTAATAATTATTATTCTAAGCATAAAAAATATAAATATGTATATAACTTAGGTTATGAAAAAATTCTTTGGTGCATTTTTCATTGCATGAGCGATTTATATGATTACATTTTGAAATGCTCCATTCTGCAACATTTAGAATAGAAAACAAAGTATGACACATACATTATATTTGTTAAATAATACTAATAAATAAATAAATATATGGAAGAGATTTTAAGATTCACTTTAGTTCTAGATAACCATTTAAATTGTGTGATTAAAGAACGAATATATGAAAGAAACATTATTTTATCAATATATTAATATTTATAAAATACTCTTAAGCTTTTTGAACAGATAAAAATACCATTGGTTTAGTGTTTTTAAATTCTATGGCAGTGGTCAGCTATGTTTGTCCTATATAAAACACACCATAGCCAATAAAATACATAATTAATTCTAATTGTTTAGATCTATATAAACAGGCTATGCTCAAAAATTTAAAATGCTAAAAATTATATTTATTTATTAAGGTAGTGAGCATAAAATAGTGTCTGAGTACTAAGGATGCAGTGTCTTTTATGCAGCAATTGGTGGCACTGGGTGGAATTTCAAGAGTGGGGAAGTTACTGTAATTCATAAGGTGTGCTATTCAGTGTTACATGCGACTGTCTCAAACCAATGCAGCAAATCTTGTTGGTGAACAAAGTTTTTTGAGATCTATATGTGAAAAATCTCAAGTTACCATCACAGGATGCAGTTGAAATGATGATACATGTTGAATTTCTTGTTGGTTGATCTCTTTTTTATCAGTATTCAATCTGATTGAATCAGTTTTGAGTTCATCGTCATGTTGCGGATTGGTTCCGTCATTAAGTTTAGAATCCACAGCCACAATAGCATCAGACTTTTTCTGTTCGCCCAACTGTGAAACAAAGATGGTAAACAATAAACAACAAAACAAATTACATCTTATGCAATGACCGATTTATGAAAGTTAGAAAATCAGCAATAACCAACTGGCAGATTTAACTAAATGTTTTATGTTCAACAAGTTTGGAGGTTGAGGTTTAGTTTAGATACCAGCTGATATGTTGATAGCACTGTAAAACACATAGTGGCAGTTTGGTTAACCTGAATGTTGGGTGTGACCTTCAGTGTTCAGACTTGTTGGAAGTAACATGTAATGAAATAAACAATAAAGTGTGTCGATTCAGAACATTTGAGTTCCATTTCAAATCTTGTATTCTGACCATAACACTGAATAGGAACTCTAAATGTTTAGACCTCTGGGTCTTTTTATCTCCTCTCCGACCAAACAAGTGCTGGTGCACATCTTTCAAACTGATCTGATCTGTGAATAGTCCAAATAAGCAGCACTAAAAAAAATGGTAACAAAGTAATTAACATATTAACATAATTGTTGTTTGACAAATTTAAGCGAAAACAAAAATTTTGGAAGGCAAAGTTTTTAAAATAAGACTTTATTACCATCATTAAAAGTAAATAAAAATACTGTCCCAACCAACCTTAGAGGTATTTGCTGATGGTATGTTTATCTTGCTAATCTAGTAATGTAAATATTACAGAAGTAGACCATCAATTGTCAGCAACGACAACATTTAGTTCCAAACAACATCAAATTCTAAACAAAATACCCCATATGTTTAAATCGTTCAGTGCCAAGTAAGCTTGTTTCACACATGTTAAAACAATAATTATTGTGAGCCAAAAGGACCTAAATGCTGTTGATTGGTCCAGACCATTAAGGGGTAGCAGACCTGACCTACTTCTGGTGGTTAAATACGATAGTCTTTTGTTTAGATAAAGAAAGCTTGGATGTTGTTTCCCTTGTCTTAATGGTGAAGGCCAGATTTTCTTTTTTAGCGTCACGTCTTGCTACCTGTTCAAGTTACAAACATGCATATGTATTCATTACACCAATATATTGGGGATGAGGAAGGTTGAATTTAGAGGGTTAGTATATGTGCGGAAGGAGAGTGGAAAACCATTCAGGAAAAAACATTCTCAATACACCCACCCAAGATTTGAACCTCGATCTTCCTGTCATCGGCGGTCTTTGTCATCTCTATATTTTGAACATAGTAGACACTTTAAATTGTTGAATCAAAGTATTGCAGTTAATTATGGCATTTAACGTGATTGTATTCTGCATCAATGAACACATGGATTGATGTTTTATAAAGATGTCTAATTCCTATAGAACCTCACTGACCTCCTGTTTCTGAAGGCTCTTTGCAGTCGGGAGTTTGTCGACATAGCGTACATCTAGTTCGAGAATTTCTTCATCACTGGAGTCTAGTAGTGGATGTGTATCCTCTCTCCCCCAACCTCGCATGCAGCAACACTCAAGCCAGCATCGCCAACCTAACAACAATAATTTTCCAATGAATGACAAGAATCATTAACTACGGGGAATGTAACATATCATTATATAACCTCCTCCCCTCCCCAGTATCTTCATCCCTTTTTGAAACAAATGTCTTCCTTGAGAAACAATCATTTAGAGGCATGTCAACATAAATATATTACAACAAGTCCAAAAATAAGTTGATATACTCAGCTGCTGTAAAAATCCATAAAAAAAACTGTGTTAGTCATTCTGTGGTAATTTAATTAAAAGAAAAAAGTATTTTAACACTCTTAATACTAACAGTTTATTATGTATGAGAAATGACACACTAAGCCAAGGGTCAATTCCTGTGTCCAGGTGTCATTTTTTCAAATTAATGAATATTGTGTTTGCTCCGGCTATATCAGTAACTAAAGATCATTTTCATCTTCTAGCTTCGCTAGTCATGTAAAATTAACTGTACAAGCAGTGGATTACCTCCACCCCCTTAATTATTTAGCATAAGATATGTATTTAACAAAAATTATTATTTGTAACAAAACACAAGCAATTAAAGAACATAATGAAGCTAAATAATATATTGTGATTTTGACTTGTACCAACTTCCCATTCTTATACATACTTCGTGTGGATAAGAACCTTGTTATTAGAACATTTTAAAACTGTTACTCAAGCTACAAAGCGATATACATATCACATCAGTAAGGGATAGAAGCCTAGGCTTCTGAGTCCCAATCAAGCACAACACTGCACATCTATATGTTGGTATCATTATCCTATGATTGAAAATTATAGCCAACAGTTATAAATTTGAGCTCAATCCTTATTTTACTTCAAGACATTAATACAAACTAAGAAATATGATTGCCCTCAAAAGTTATTGTCCGGACATATACAGATTATAACTTTCTAAACTGAAACAATAATGAATTGCCGAGGTGGTTTATCAATATCTGCAAATTATTTTCATTGCCTCAACAAAGAACAATAAAGGAGGTATGCAAGAACTTTAGCGAATGCTTAGTGGATCTATAGTGTGATTCTGAGCAAACTATCGCTCCATCTTTTAACCTATGATGATGATGATGATGCAAGCAAACCCACGCTAGTGTCCACTTAGCATCTACTTAGTGATGTTTTTGCATACAGCGTAAAAAGTCTTTAAATTTAACACTTACAATTTAATGAGTAGTGGCTCAAAAATTCTGAGGACAGTACAATATTGAGCATTTTTACTCCCCATGTGGATAAAGCAAGAACTTAAAGCAACAAATTGTGTACTAATTGCAAGGCTTGCTTTTAAATCATTTAGGAGAGAAATGAATGGTCTGCAGAACTGTATAGCTTACCTGTGCATTTATCAATAATAAGACAAGGACTTTGATTAATTTTTTTCCCCCAACACTTTTCCTCTTAATGTCTTCACGGGGTGTAGAATTAATTATAATAGTGTATAACATTATTTGAATATCATGTTAACATGATGATATTGTTGATACATTACTAGACTGTACCTGGCTCTACAACATATCCATTTCGTTCTCGCTGCAACTCTTGAATGAACTCTTCTTCTAGTTGCTGTTGATTCACATGTTCGGACAATGGCTGCTGAATGAATAGCGTCACTTCATCGTCTGTAGCTTCACCTAAGTTAGTCTGAGGAAAAAGGTTCAAGAACTTTTTTTTAAAAGGAATACAACCTGTTTGGGCTCTAACCAAAGAACACCAACTAAAGAATATTGAGCTAAATATTAATTCATAGTAATTTATATTAAAACGTATATTGAGTGTTTATTTTAGTGTCCCATTAATAAAGTGATCTTTTTAATATATATGATTGTTGTACCACCAACTTTATCAATTATTATTATTATTATTATTATTATTGTTGTTGTTGTTGTTATTGTTGTTGTGAGGTATTTAATGTGCACTTTCTGAATCAACTGATTATATCACCACATGAGAATTTCTTAGAGCGAGAGCAAAAGGGCCTTCAAATATTGACGGGAAAGGTATTTTCACATTCCTTCCGGGGTTTTTTTTACATTCCACAATCGACATGGTACTGACAGCTTTACTTCCCCTCCAAAGGAAGTTGTGATACAGATTTTTATCGTTCATGGAAAAAATCTGTCGACCTTGGCTGGGTTTGAACCCACGGACATCAGGTCTTGATGTGAGCACCAAGACCAGCGAGGTTGACACCACCCACTTTATTTATTATTAAAGACATTTTTTGGAAAAGTGTGTAAATATGTGTTTTTTTTCTCTTCATATTGTGCACTTGTGAGCAGTTACTGAAAAAAGCACTCATGATTTTAAAGACACCCGCCTCGGTGGCATAGTTAGCTAACGCGCTAGTCGTGTTGAGCTCGACCGCCGAGGACGGGGAGATCGAGGGTCGAATCTCGGTCGGGTGAACTGGGGGTGGTTTTTCCTAAATGGTTTTCCACTCTCCCTCCACGCAAATGCGGGTTCACTTCCTCTAAATTCAACCCTCCCAATTCCTAATCCATTAGCGTAATTAGTACTTAAGCGTATAACCCGATCGGGTAGTAAGACGCGGTGCTAAATATTATATTATTATTTTAAAGACACAGAAACACCCCTTAAACTAATGCAACCCCAAAAGTTACAGTTAGAGATGAGTTCTCGAATCCTCGAATCACTCAATTCTTTAAGAATATTAGAGATTCAATGAATTCAGAAAATTTTGGATTCAACATTCTTAAATTCTTCAAGATTTCTTAATTTTTTCTTCAATATGTCAAATAAAATTTGTTTTTTAGCTCTAATATTCTTTATTGGTGGTTTAGAACCAATTATAATTATAGGATGAACACAACAACCAGGCCCCAGACTAGTAATTTAACACAACTGAATTTATGAATGTTATAGTGAATGGATTATAAGAAAGAATGTTAACATTTAGTTAAGATTTTTTTATTTTCTATTATTCTATTATATTTATATTTTTTCTTATGTTCATAGTTTTTTCCAAGATTCAAATTTGGATTTGGAACTCAAAGGTAAATTGGAGATTCAGATTGGTAAAATAGTGGATTCGAGCCAAATCTAGTTACAATTACTAGAAATATGAATGGATGTGAGTAAAGTTAATAATTTTATAACACTCAGATCCAGTGCAATAGTCATCAAATCAACTCTTAGAAAATTACTGCAAGAAATTGTTCTACATGACAAGATATACAAACTCACCTGTTTCTGTTCAGTAGACTGTGTGTGTGCGTTTTCTTCCATCATCATGAATAAATAAATAGTCTCTTAAACAGACACATTCTCCCTAAAGTTTAAACTTAAAAACAAACAAAAACAGAACAGCACACAGTACACAGTGTATACAACTAAACACAAACATTAGTTTATGGAGATACAGACATAGATATGCCAAAACATTAGATGATTTTATCTTAAACCAAAGTAAAAAGATATAAACTGTTTACTCATTTGTTATCTCATAGCCGCTACTATCAAACATTAATTGTTAATCTAACTCTACGAATCATCCCAAAGGTATTAAAATTCCCGCTAGGTAAAGTAATGTAAAGAAACATTGTGTAAGCTACCATCACAAGTATGTGACATGGCTATTAGTATTGATTCTGGCTCATGTACTATTGGGATATATCTAGCATTATTAATAACACATTATAATGAATAAAATTATGTTTGGAAAAAATTAGCAAATTTAGAAAAATTTAAATTGAATGCATGAAAACAAAACAAAAATTATAGCTTTAAAATTAACTAATGCCCTTAAATTGAAAATGTTCGGTTTGTTGTAAGATACTTGCAAACACCTCTATAAATTTAAACATAACATTACTTTAAAAAAAATCACCCAATAAATAAATATTTGGTGAAAAATTGAGTTTTTACAAACTAAAAAAACAAAAAATATAAGTGTCTATTGCCATCGAATCATATCAATATAAGTTTAATGTAATAGAATATAACACAATGCAATGACTAAGCTAATAAGGCTAATAGTGAAGCTAATTTTTTTAAACATATTTGAATGCTAAATGTACCATTTTCAATTATTTACATTAAAAAAAATTAATATTTTGAAAACCTGTACATGTGAGCCCTTAAGGCAAAAGTACACAGCTTTTTGGTTTAAGAGAAAATAAGTATACATTTAAAGTATCTCTTCAAAACATTACAAAAAAAGTTATTGTACGATTGATAATTTAGAATATGTCTGTCACATACTAATTAAATCCCTAAATGAATGTTTTCTATTAACTGTGGCAAGTTTGACAGACATTTACCTTCACGGATATCCTGTGTTACAAACCATACTGTGTTTTTCCATGACTTTGATTTATGTTATCTCACAAATAAGCTGATAATGAGGGACAATAAATACTGTACTCCTATAGATAACACAAGCTTACTGGAACTGACTCAACATATGTTCAATGGTCAATGATAAGTTCAAACACAATAATATTACTTTAAGACAGTGGTTC
>CABFWO010000562.1:86451-151308 GCA_902155825.1 Timema genevievae
GGGGGGGGGGGGGTGTTGAGGAGGCATCCTATTCCAGCAAAAATGTGATGACTGGACACTTGGGGTACACTTCACTCTATATCAGCCCAAAGGACTAGAGCTTCTGTCCAATAAAATGTTCCACTATTCTAAGTCTTAGCAACAAAGATAATCAAATTAAACCGTGTCATTGTCACATCAACTGCGCAAGTAAAATTGCAGTATCAATCCAAACCATGGTCTACTCTATCATTATGAAACACAAGTATTATATAGGCCTATTGTGCTACTTTGAGTGGATGGAGAACATTAGGACATGGCAGATTATTAACATAGTCAAACTATCTTTCCTTGTGTATATTGGAGACAATGGTGGTACAGTTAAATTAATTTTCCTCTTAATCAAAATACTTCCAATTCACCGCAAACTCGATTGCGGGTTAAAAATTGAAAGTGGTGTTCCATCTCAGCATACCTGGAATCCATATTGGTAATAGAGCGAGGTCCTGCTTACACTCCTCTTGAGTGATCCTGGACTTTTGGCGGTTACACGTTCCTCTTTTAAGTGTGGCTCAGCATTAATTACTTAAAACAATTTGTTAAGAGTACTGGCACGGCACACATATTTGGTTAAATGTGGTAACACCATCTCACACACAATTGAACAAGTGCCACCATCAGATAACACTACATCTATGTAAGCATCTTCAAAACATATAACCACACCGGCACTTGCAGCCAGCTTACCGCCAAACTTGCGGATAAAGGGGTTGGAATTTAGCAATAGGTTGATGAACTTTCCTAGCCCTGACCTAGCTTTGCATGAAGTCCCTACAGATGAAAGTAGCATCAGGGGTCAGAAAATGGAAGTTGAACTTTTTTCCCACCCTTAGTGCAACCAGCAAATAGGTAAGGTACCAAAGTCCCACACATAGTTAATCTCAATATTGGTATGTCTCAAGTCTTGTGCGTCGATTGTGAAAAATAGTGCATTTGGGTAGTGTTATGTTACAAAGAAAACATGGTTCTGTCATTCAGTGTCCATATATCACTACTGGGCCATTTTAATTTTTTACATTCTTTGGAAAAATGTGTTCTAAAAAGGGGGGAGGGGGAGATGGGCCTAAACATATGTAACATGCCAATTACCCATTTGTAAGTATACTCAAAAAATACCTTATTTCTGATTATCACTATAAATCCAAGAACTAATAAATTAAAATAATACATGGCAGATATAAACTCACAGTGAAACGTGTTGCTGGAAACGGCCAAGCTCAAGGAAACCTGCCCTAGTGGACGGCTACATTCTGGAGGAAGTTCTCTACACACAGACACCTTGCTGGCTTGCGAGACTCAACTGTTATGACTGTCAGCTCTCCAATGTTGTCATCAGCAGCCGTCTCCAAGCGCTACTAGATTTTCTAATTTGTTCTGGAAGATCCCCTCCTCCCATTTGTTTCTCTTTCCTAACATGTCAGTGCATCTTGTATAAAACCACCACCCCTCGCTTAATATTTTGTATTCTATTCTAACGACTCGTCGTAGGAGCATCCTAGAAGTCATCAAGGTCTTGTAGACGTACAAGTGGTGGTCATGAGGTTTGACGCATCGGTCTCACCTCCTCGCAGCAGATGATGCAATATGAGAGACTATGTGATTTTAGATCTAGTATTTTTGATAGGGTCTTCGTTGTCTCTTTCACTAAGTCCCGATGACAAAGCCTTTAATATTAGGGTTTCTGACCTGTTTTTCTATGTCAATAAGATAGTTTTGAATGTCAGTTTTTCTGTGTCCATATGACACAGTTTTGAATGTCAGAGTTTCTGACCTGTTTTTCTACGTTCATTGGTCCAGAGTAGTGGCCCACATTTATTTCGTCCGGCCCCCTTTAGGCGCCGCTTGAATGTTAACTGTTTGCCATTGTTACAGTCTGACTCCAGACTTATGTTGAAATTTAAATCTACTATTGAATGATCTGGCAGTACTAATGGGGAATAGACCGGCCATAGTATCTTTACAACCTAGATACCTGGTAGCTTGCCATTAACTATTTGTAAACTTATTGTTCCTGTTCTAGGAACTTAACCTTGGTATCTCTTAACTCAATAAGGAGTTAACTCATGCTAGCTAGCCCGTTTAGATACCAATGTTTTCACTCTTTAAACTAGAACTTTCTAGAATTAGGTATCATTCAAATATTGTTCTTTTATATGCTTATTAGGTTAAATTCTAGGAGCCATATGGCTGGAGTGGTGTTATGTATGGTTGCACGATTCCTTCCAATTTAAATAACCGTTGTTTTCAGGTAGACGCACCTTCGTTTAGAATGTGCGGTTGTTCTACTTTAACGAGATACACCCATACTTGTCTTGGTTGCGAGTCAAATTGAGGTGCTTCACACCCAATGCTCTCGATAGGGACAGCAATGTCTAAAGTAAATTATATGATTCCCATCAATAAACAATGGAATATTTTGTATATGATCACATCAAAACAATTTTAATACTTTCGTCTTTTTTTAAATTTAAATATACCAATTTGTTAAACTTGTATATATCTCTTTATGTTTCATGCAACTTTTCTGTATAGCTTTGTTACTGTGGTCGTCACTTCTTCTCTGTGATTGGAGAAGCGGCGATAAACATAATCTGAGCCTCGGGTCACTGAACACTTTAGACAATCGATTGGGGTGGCAAAAAAAGTTTTTAGACTTTATTTTAATCTGACCATTATTTTTTTCTTACTCTGAACAAAATGCATTATATTTGGATCCACCTTTCCTGTACTTTCTTCCAAATATAATATAATAATACCCCATAAAGTTAAAAGAGGATTTCCTTATCGAGTGAGATCCCTGCAAAATTAGAAACTTTGGGGGGTGATTCAATCTTCTCTAATTATCTTTGGATTAAATCATCTGCATATTGTCTTTTCTTGCATTCAACACATTAAGTGTCGCTCTAATCCTTTTAGATTTCATGCTAGAAAAGTTGTTTGTTTTAGAGAAAAATTTGCTTTGATGCACTTTTTTTTTTGAAGAGCTCTTGTTTAGTTGTAGTTTTTCTTCCCGGTTGTCAATTAATTCATTTTCATGAATGTTACAAAAAATAAAGCATTAGTTATGGTCACTTATTTATGATAGCTTAGCCTAAGTGTCTTTTTATCCAGTTTAAGACATCAAAATCTTAAGTTTAAAAATGAAAATTATTTCAGTCATATCAATTAATGTCTAATGATGAAGAAAATAAATGTGACTCCTATTTAGAGAAAAATTGTGTTTCAAAGTTATCTAGAATAGATGCAATTAAAAAAAACATATGCGTGATGAATTGTACAACTTTTTAAGTTAGCAATTTAAAAAAAAAGTTGTGGGAAGTATATTTAAATAAAAAAGGTTAAAATGTGAGTAGCCAGTGTAGACAGCATAACTAACCAGCCTTTAAATGCTTTATCAATTAGAGAAGAACAAATAGTTATTCACACTACCACATAGTACGAGGGGTGTTTTTTAAGAACAGTTTTGCAATAAAATAGGAACTACTAAATATTTTTGAGTAGTTTTTTTTAATCAGATTCTACATACCTTCAGCTACTTTTCAACATAGTTTCCATTGTTATTCAAACAGATTTTGTATCATGAGATAAATTTTTGTAGACCCTCGTCACAGAAGTCTGCCGTGAGGAAAGCAAAAACCCTAAGCTGTAGATGTTAACTTTGGTGCCTTTTGAGCTATTAATAACACCATCCTGGTGGCCAACTCTCAAACTAACTGTGGCAAATTCATAACATACCGGGCCCCAGAGTTTCAAATAGTAACTAATAGACATGACAAACAAGATAGCATTTATCAGTGGCACCAAACTTTAAAACAACTTTTTTCTAATTACATTTGAAATATTTTCACCTAACTAAAATTGAACATTTTTAAAGATTCAAGAGCTAAAGAATTCAGACCAGCTCTACTAAAATAGTTTAAATATGAGCTAGATAAATTTTTAAAACTAAAATGCCCCACATAAAAGTATGGCAATACAATGTGATGGCCATTTTCACTAGTGTGTGATTTTAGAAGCTCACACTTTGGTTTTCTAAAGTCTGGATTGAGGGAAAAAAAGTGCGGCTTATTTTCTGGTTACTTGGGTATAGAGATAGATGTCTAATATGTATTCAAGTTCTACGATTTAAGTACACTTTGGGGACTACATGTTGGGGGTCAAGCAGCATAAGATCGGTTTGAAGTTGAATGCGCTTAGTAGCTTTTAGAATGGGGGATTAAAATAAAATAATAGATATCAAACATAAAGGAAACCTAATTTGGTTTGCTCACCCATTATGTTGATGCATTTTTTTTTTAGCTTGTCCTAAATGAAAAATTAGGGAAATTGATAAATGAAACAAGAAAATTGGTTTGGAATATTTTTTTTTTTCAATCGTGGACTTATTTTTTGTTTACAATTCCACAAGTACCAAACAAGTGTACAAAACAAATCTACCAATCGTCAGAAACACATTTCACAGGAGAAAAATTAAATCGTCTTCTTATGTTCCGAGTTTTCTTTTATAATAAAGGCAGTTCTTTAAAAAAAAACTTTCAATTTTTCAAAAAGCCAAGTATAAATGTGTACAACATACCATACTTTGATATTCTAGAATTTGAAGATGTAATGAAAGATAGTTTAGTTATAGTGTGTTCATTTTAATTTCAGCCTGTATTAGTAGTTTGAAAGTTACTAAACATTAATCATAGCATAAGCTATGTGCGACATTAACACTTTGATATAATTATAATTATTATTATTATTATAAAATATGATTTGTAATAAAAAAATTATAGAGCATAAATAAAAGTAAAAATACTAATAATATTTACTCACACGTCCATACCTATGCAATGATAGGTCATTTTGACTGTGTTCACTCGTTTACTTCAATATTTCGATGCTATTATAGCATCTTCCTCAGGAAATGGTAGTAGTTAGACTAAACAACATCCTGTTTAGTTTAACTACTACTAGACGAGTGAACACAGTCAAAAGGACCTAGCATTACATAGGTGTAGAAGTGTGTGTCACCATTTTCCTAATATTCTATCATTTTATTTATTACAAAATGTCTTTGCTCAATGCACTTTATTTCATACATATTATAAAATATGGAAATTGATAAAAATAAGAAAGATAAACTAATGGGTGGTATGTGAATAAAATGATACGGTTTAAGAAAAACTGTAGGTAGAAGCCAATACATAATGGTGAGATATCTAACTGTTATTCCATTCTTATAATATAAGATATTATATTTTATAGTATAAAAGGTCTTGAAATACACTTTTTTTAACTCCATTTGGAGTAGGTTAGTGTCTGTATTAAGGGTTTTTATTATCTGTGTCCCTCTTTGTGTTTGATAATAACCATAAGGCTGAAATGTAAGAAGAAAGGAAAACTATATCACAAGTGTGCATTCGATTCTATCCCCATTTTTCCTCACTTAATTTCAATCATTGGTTTATCTTTCCTTATGTTTTGAAAAACCTACATGTTTAAATAAATTATTTAGCCAATGGATCTTCTCAATATTAAACATGTTATAGGTATGATGGGTGATGTGAATTTATGTCGCTTGTTAAATCCAAAGTATATTTACAAGGTGAAAAAAATAGGTAATTGGAAAGGTCTTAAGACAAGCTTGTATGGTAGTGTTGACACAATGTATAAATGTATTTCTGCCATTTTGTTGATATGTCAGTTGGTGAGACGTGCACACACACCCACACACACACACATGCAGGCACACTTGTTCAAACTGTCACGCATGTGTTACTTTAAAACCCTTAACTAAACTTGATAAAATTATATTTGTGACATAAGGTTTGCATCACTGTACTATGTCAACTATCTCTTAATACCCAAACAATTTATTTTATTAATAGATTTTATGTATAGTTTAACATGGATCGATAATGTTGTAATTAAATCCATCAGTAGCTTGGAATTTAAACTGACTAAAAATCAAAGGCCTTTTACTGCAAGCAAATAATTTTTTTAAGGTTACTCCCCCCTTCCAGTCATAGTTTTATGTAAAATGTTCTGAATCTAGTGATTGAGTAAATAGCTACAACTCAAAATCGTACTCGACATGAGACACAAGCAGCTCATCAATAGTAAAAAATGTTCCTTTTTTTAGATCAGTTGACAAGTTGTGGACAAGTTTACTTATGCACAATATGTTTGGAAGAAGCAAAGCCCTTTCTCACTCTTTTATGACTTGTACAGGGATATTTTATTTGTATTTAATAAACTCAAAATTGTTTTTACAAATAACATCAGCATTGACATTACAGTTATTATAATTATATCCACCTAAATACAGCCAAATCCATTTTGACACATAATATATTGACTTACAACAAAAATATATATAAATATATATTACAATTAATATTCACATATATGTACATACTAGCATAACAACTAATGAAGAGCTTGGAATGAAAAAAATAATATATGACTAGCAACTTTTTACTCTTCAATCAATGGCAGTAAGAACCGTTTTAAATCATGAATATTGCATGTAGTGTTACAGTTTAAAACAAACAATTTTAAAGAGCATTCATGCTAAGAACAATGATAGATAGTAACCTTCAAAATAAAAGAATTTACAGGGGGATGCAAACCCAAATAATAGGAATAATAAGTTTCAAACACTATTGGATCTGCTCTTGTAAAAGATTGAGTAAAACTTGAGATGGCTTCTTTAATATCGCAGTGCAAAGATAATTTCTTTGAAGTAAAATAAGTAAAAAAAAAGTACATTTATTAATATCTCCGAGTCAAGTGTAAAACCGTTTCCAACTCATTAAAAATTGTAACCAGTTCAGCAATAAAAAATAGGCCTTATGATGATTGTTAAACCATTTGAATTATTTCTTGTGTGCCTACACTTTGAAATGAATAAGTTTGGACATATATATTTATAATAATAATAATAATAATAATAATAATAATAATAATAATAATAATAATAATAATAATAATAATAATAATAATAATAATAAATAAGGGTGAGCTGGTGGTCTAAAGGTAGGGTGTCAGACTTCTGTGCTGGGGTCCGGGGGTTCAATCCTCGTTCCCGGCACAGATTTATCTGATTGCCAAACCCTTCCTTCACCGCTGACGAGACGTGTATTAATCATAACTTGTGAATGTGAGGAATGCCAGGCCTCCACCATGGTTCGGATTCCACGGTAAACTGTAGGTCCTCCATTTAATCTCACAATCACCCTACCATTACACATTAGCGTGTGTATAACCCGAACGGGTAGTAAGACCCGGTGCTAATAATAATAATAATATTAAAAAATAAAATATAGGAAATAACCAGTGGCATGATTTCTTTTATTTACTGCTTTGACCAATTGATGATGCAAACGTTAACAGCTGTTCTGTAATTGAATAATTTAATGACTATTTATATAGAATGGGAATATTGACCACTCAAGAAAGATTTTAATTGGTTTTCAATTTAATTATATAGATTGGTCAACTTAAAACATACCATAATTTATCAATACAAGTTTCTTTGCTTCTTCCATAAAAAAGCTGACAGTTATTACACAAATGTTTAAACAACAATAAGACAGCTATTTTGTGACACAAAATATAACATTTTTGTTGTAAAATTTCAAACACCTGTGCAAACACGGTTACAGCAAATCCATGATAAAAACTATTAATCATTTAATAGCACAAAATATAGGAATATTTTTTTTAGTTAACACTTGAATTTGCTTCACTAGGCAATATATTAAGGTACACAAATTACACTAATTTAATATTGAACAGTCACTGATAAGTTTACAGTTGTCGACTATATAAATACAGCACATTTAAGTCACAATCAGACCAACCAGTTTTCAAAATAACTACAAGATACATTATATAATACATTTTATTTTTTAAGCATTATGATGTACAAATATATAAGCATACGTCAAAAGGACAATATTTTTATAGTGTTTTTCCAAACATTTAAAAAGTGCACTTTCAAGCACTATCATTCGACATGATAATTTAAGTTCTTGTTGGAACTCAGCTTTATACACATTTACACGCCAGCAAATGCACATAAAAACACTGACATTTTTTGATTTTTTACAAAGGTCCAGCTCAATTTACATTTACCATTTGAAGATAAGACTTTGTAAACACAAAAATTTATATCAATTTAAGACAATTTTTTGTGACACAGGCCAAATTTACCATCAACATCATGTGGCAAAAATACAAGGAGTAATTTGAACATATTCCTTTATTAATCTTTGTAAATATTTTATTTTAAAGAAGATAAAGCTACAAATTTAAAAAATAAGGAAACAAAAAAACCCTTTAGGATGTGGGTAGCGAGGTTTATTTACAGAAAAAAAATCTAGTTAACAGTAACAAAATAAAACGTTGAAGTATTTACTCAACTATAAGAGTGACTTAGTTTAGTGAAAAATTAAAAATACATATTTTTTAATAATTGTGGCAGTACTATCCAAGGAAAATATTGGAAACTCAGGCACGCATCAACAAATAAGCTTCATTTTCCTATTAATTTGATTATAGATGAAAATTTACAAAGTGAAACTACATAATATGTTTATATGTTTATCAAGTGATGTTGAAATATTTGATTATAAAAAAAATTTCTTGATTTTTCCTTTAAAATAAGTGGTTTTATTTGCTTTATATAATATCTTTCTTATGGGTTCCTATTTCAAACACTTTTCGTACCCATTTTCCGCTTTCATTTTATAAATAAAAAAAAGGTTAAGGAATATTGAAATTGGAATGTTGGCACTGAAACAATTTATCAAGGTGACAACTATTTCTATTTTTCATGCACTTTTAATTCAATTCAAGATTTTGAGCATGGTCATATTAATGCACTTATAAGTTTGTCGAGCATTAGGACATTGTTTAATACATGTGTATTTACAAAAAGTGGTCCATTAATACTTCTTATAGCTGAGTAAATTTGTTTGTATTTAGACATATTTTCTTTTTAAGTCACAACATGAAACATGTATTAGGGATTTAATTCAGAAGATTCTACAATGGAATATAGGAACACATTTTATCAATACATTTATTTTGTATCTGAATGCTAGTTTATAGAAAGAGAAAAATTACAGCCCTTTGACGAGACTCGTTTTGAAATGAGAAAAAAATATAAAAATAACAGAATTGAAACCAAACACAGTATTTTCAGTTGAATCTTGAAACTTCCTGTTTGCCTGTCATTAATAAGGCAACCACACAAAAATAACATAAATACACACTCCAAAACAATATAATTGGTTTTAACTTTTAATCTATTTTGTTTACACTAATAGAGTTTATAGCCGATCAAAAAAGTAAATGCACTCTTTTAATTTGTTCTAGCAATACACATAACCCCTTATATGGTTAAAGTTTCTCCAATATTATTTTTTTACTTTTCATTTATTACTAACATTTAAAAGAATAGTTCATTTTATGGATGGATGGTTTCTTGAGCAAAATGCAGCAGGAAGAATTAATTACATTTCAGTGTAACTGCAAATGTTTTGTGTTGATAACATTTTGTAATGATATATCTTTTATCATCAGCAATACTCAACAGTTACAGAGATCATTACTCAATATAAGCTCGTCAATTTTTTGTTTATTAAACTATGAATGTTTCTTAGTTTGTTTGAAGTGAAAGTATGTTGAAAATAAACACCTTTTAAGTAATTGCATTCAAATTGCATTGATATTTTTTAAATTTGTAAATTTTACCAATAAAACAATAAATGAATTGTGAAATTACCAATTAACAAAAATATATTACATTAAATGTAATTTTGAATATTTATTACAATTTGAGAGCAGGCAGAAATTAATGACTATAATTGTTTATAAAATACCATTAAAATGTTAGGTAGTGCTTATTAATTTACAAAAGGGAATAAAGTCAGTCTAAGAAAGTAATTAACATTTTATTAGTAATTTTTTTTTTAAACAGACAACTAGATGAAGACAGAGAAGTTTTATTGTATATAATTCTGTGCAGTTTGTTAGAGTAATAATTGAAATAAGGTTGCTCCAATGTTAATATTAATTACATTTACTGGTACTTTCAATAATACACCAGAATAGCAACCTTTTATTTGTAAGGAGCTTACAGAAAGGATAATTATTTTAATTATTATTTAATTTATTTTTCCAACTAAGAGAATAAAAAAAAAACCACACACACATGCACACAATATGAACACAGTAATAATTAGTTTTTTAAAAATAATTTATAAAAATTACTAGGATGTTTATTACAATGTATTAAAGGACTAACCCAATTTATGTTGAAAGTATGCTAAGTGAGTTTTAAAAAAATTATAAGAGTTTTAGTTAAACTCTGTAAAGTACTTTGAAAATGTATAGTAACATAACACAGCCAGCCACTTACCAGTATTTAGAAAAATCAAGATTCTTTAATGTTTTCCATAAATAAATAAATAAGTAAATCTTTCTTTATAACTCTTAGCCCATATGAAGTAATTGGCAGATTTTTTTGGTACAACACTGGATAAGAGATAAGTAAATAGTTCCAAGAACATTTGCAATAATTATTAATACATACAATAAAAACTTGTATTTTCTCCCCCTTTATCTATGATTGAAAATTATTTGATAAGCACTTATCAAAGAGCTCATGATTTCAATGTTGTTTTATTATCTAAAGGAGTTGGTGGTCGATTGCTAACATTTTAACCGATGTGTTTATAAATAAGGTAATTTATTGTTGTCTAGTTTTCATAATGATGCCACTTAAAGACTGAATTGAATGTATTTTGCTTTAGGTTTTACTTAGTGATTTTAATCCAATTATATTTTATTATTATGTTAAGTATAAAAATGAAACCATTTTATATTAATGTGCCCAAGACCATGATATAAAAAACGGTTTTGAAAAAAATCTATTAGAGCTATTTGAAAACTGTAAATACTGTACAATAATGTAATGAATATAAGTAATAGTGAAATAAGTCAACATGAAAAATTGTTAAGTTAGGTCTTGATAGAAACAAATTAACTTCTCTCTTTATTTCTCTAACCTTTACACTTACATTTTCTCATATTTTAAATGTGTAGCAGAAACATTTTTTCGTCTATTTTCGTGGCTTTTAAGATTTTTATGAAGAAAGAATATTCTCAAAAATTTAAAATAATGTATAACTGTGAATGTGATAATCTTTTCAAGTTGTTTTTCTTTCTTTTCACTTACTTTACACTATTGTAAAATGTCTCCACAGTTTTCATATATTTCTCAGCCAAAAGGCTATGTTATATTTTTTTAAAGTATATATTAAGTATACATTTCATTTTTTAAGTATGCATTAAAATATCAATGTTTAGATAGGCTTAAAATGTGGCCAACAGTGGAATGGTATTCAAAATTAAACCATGCAATAAAACACTTCTACCAATAATAGTAAAATTCAACTATCTCATGGAAAGTTCTGTTATCATTATATAGCTGGACACTTTTAAACCATAGAATTTTCAGAAAAGCAATTAATAAAAGGTGTCAGCTACACTACATACTTATATAGTTAGCATTTTATGTACCACAATGAGGGGAAAAAATACACCTTTTGAACAAAAGAATGAAGTTAAAAGTTGCTAACATATAGCCTTTCGTGTACCTCAAGGGCATAGCAATACTTAGGCTTGTCTTAATCTTTTAAAAAATAACAAAGTGTTGAATTTAATCTAACAAAGTTTTTATGAATTTAATATGGGATTAATTCTGTAAAAACAACAGTTATAAATTATTATTATTATTATTTAGCTTGGGCAATTTAAGAAAATTACATAATATATAAGTGAAATGTGTGTGAGAAAGATTTTTTAAATTGCTCTATAAGCCATTAGACCTGTATAAGAATTAAAATAAACTGTTCAACGAGACAATTTAATTTCACTAGTCTCCACGCATGTTTGATGTAAAATCTTGAAGAAAAGAGTTAAGATCAAGTAAATGCAAGTTGAAGTGCTTATCTATAAAGTTAGTATGGAGTAATTTACATACATTAATATGTGGGAAAGTGAATTTGAATGTTAAGGTCTGCTTCTAAGTGATTATTAGGTAGGAACATAATTTTTGTTATGTATAATTCAATGCAGAAAAAGTTTCTGTTAATTCTTTATAATTTTATAAATAATTAACGTAATGTCTTAAAATGAGATTAAGAAAAATATGTATTTCATTAAATATTCATGAACAAAGTAAAATGAAATAAAGGTGTCTAATGGTTGGAATCGATAAAAAAGAAAGTATAATACAGATGAGAAGCCAAAGTCCATGCACTTACTAGAAAAATGTAGCAAGCCAAAAGATACACTTAAAACTCACGCCAAGCAAAACCCATCAGGATATTCCTTAATATATTTTAATTTTGTCACTTTCAGAGAAAAAACATTTAGTTGGTGTTAATGTGAAATCCATAACTTGTTGCCAAATAATGAGAGTGACTCGACATTTTAAATTAAATTTTAAATTGTTTTGTTAAGTTCACATACTTATGTTAAACACTAATCTTTTAAGTCCAAATTTTCTTTTTTGTACAAACATATTTCTAGGCTAAAGAGAGTAAAGGGATTATATATAAATATAAAAAAAAACTCCTCGGTGTCAGTCTGCAAAATCTCAAAGTAGATTAAAATCCATAAATAATAAAAAAAAAAGACTTTCCACTAGATCTATCAAATATATTATTTCAGTTTCCCTAAAATATGCTAATCTAAAATTACAAAATGTGACAAATAATTAGTTTTAAAAAGACGTTAACATATATTTTCTAATATTTTGACATGTGCATGAGTTTCAATGCTCTTGATTAGCTTTAGAAAGTAAATTATTTTAAAAACCTTAGGGTGCAAATTTAAACATAAGTACTTTTTACTGTGCTGTGAAATAATACAACAGTCTAGTGAGGAAATCTAAATTTTATGAGTTGAATTGTTAAATAAAGCGTAATAATATACAATTTTAACATCATATATACTTTTTCATTGTTGGCAGCAATATGTACTCAAAAGAGTCATAATTAGATAGAGTAAGTAGTCTTATTTTTTGCTCAAGGGGTGGAATCAGTATAAAGTATAAAACACTTAAAAATTATGAATTATTACTTTCATAATGTTTACAATATTGCGACAAATAAAATTTTCTGTAAAAACAATGAAATGATGGTATCTGTAATAGTTGAGGTCCATTCATATATAATTAGGATGATGTATATATATATAAAGAAAAAAAACCAAGATTGGAAGGCGTTAAAATACAAGTAGTTTATTTAACATGCATACAATGCAACAAAACATTAAAGGGTATGTGTGAATATGTAGATTAACATTTTATCCATTTTTAATGATAAAAACTTTGTAAGTTTCCTTTTCTTGTCAGTTTAAATAGTTTTTTAAAAATATTTTAGCCCTTCTCATTATACTATGAGAATAATAATGCAGATGTCAACATTCCTGTTTCTTTTATTACTAATTATTCTAATATTTACATTTTCAATCTTAACCGAGATATCAAAAATCATGATAAATACCTTGATCGATTCTCAATTATTTTGATACGAGTGATAATCCACGTTATCGAGGAACCACAATTTGATATCTCCAGGGCAGGGGTTGGCAACTAGTCGACTACAATTGATTGGTCAATCTAGCGGCTATTTTCAGGTGTTTAAAAAACTACATTGTCATTAAAAGTCGATCTTTGAATCATCTAAACTCACAAATATTTCAATTACTTATTTACTCTGTGGCATCAGGAACTCGAAATTTCATCATGATACTTACAAAAGTATGCAACCTATCCCTATCTTGAGAAAGTTCTATCCAGTCAACCTCATTACACAATCTATCTTTCATGTCTATCCTAATGATATCTTACCATCTGAGTCTAGGTCTTTTCATTAGTCTATTCCTATTGGGTTTATCAGTCAGTCAATACTGTGAACAAGGTTCTAGAACTTATTTCAATTACCTACAAATAATATTTTACTGTGAACAAAATAGCCTTGATCAGTTATAATCGGTATTGCTATAAGAAATTTAAATAGTTTAATATGAAAATTTACATTTTATTTATTTTAAATTTTTTTCTAGAAGAGTAAGTATTTAAGGAAATAATTATTTTAAGAAGAGATTGTAAACTCGAATCATGAGTTATACAAGATTCATAAAAAAATCTCAAAAAAGTATTTAGAATACAATAATTCTGAAGACCTTGACTTCAAATAACAATTTTATGCAATTAGTGAAAGGAATTATACAGACTTGTGAAGCTGGAAAAAAATTATATATTAATTTCATAAAATAGGTATTTGTTGTTTATGACATAACATACTTGACAAACAAAATACAATTTGTCGCGCAGTGTCACCAAGCCTTAAACATATAATTTTTTTTTAAAATCCAATTTTAAACATTTTAAAAGATTCAAGGATTCAAATGAAAATTTAAGGTTCGGATTTAAGATTCGACCCACTTATAATTTTAAGGGGAAAAAAATGCGGAAAGGATGATAAATGGACCTTTGATAAGTTTATAAGTCGATCGGGGCCCTTAAAGGTTGCTGACCCCTGCCCTAAAATATTGTACAGGATAAAAAAAGATCTTGATAATATGAAGAAGCAGATTATCTGAGATCAGAAGATGGAGGTTGTTTTGTACTATTTTTCTCAAATTGTATGTGTTTTTGAATGTAAATTATGCACACAGAATTTAAATTGCTAAAACTCTTTGTTGGGCTTATCACTTATAAAATAAATTCAGTGTACTACACATAATTATTTTTGTCGACTAAATTTAATTCAGCTTGCATGCGTTTAGAAAGTCATATTAATTTATCTTTTATCCAAGCAAGGAGTTGTATAAAGCGTTACCTTAGTGAAATAATATTTTTTATTTTCAGATATCAATAAAACACTTTTTGCAGAACAAATAGTATACAATAGGAGCTCATACCTTTGCGTGGTAGTTTTAATTATTTATATTCATTCTAATACAAACTCAACAAATTCTGATGTTGGATAAAGGATTTGGCTAGTTTCTCCTCAGAAACATTTTTAAGTCTAATTAAGAAATAAAAACACTGTAACTTTATTTTCCTTTAGTTAAGGAAATAAAATATGTTGGAATGCAACTAAATTTTGAAAATACTTTTATTACTCAACTATACAGTATTTAAATGGAAATTTGCCACTTACAAAAATTTAAAAATATGCTACTCATACATATTGATTTTTTCAATCACATTCTTTGAAGACATTAAAAAAGAACTTAACTATTGAAACAGCAAGAAAAAATTGTATTAACACCTATTTCACAAAAATTTCACATAAAAAAAAAGACTAATAGTGAAATAAAAATATTGGGTCAAATTTGGCAACACCCTTTACTACTCTAACATGTGTTTACAAGATGTACAGATTTATTTTCAATAGAATGAGTCTGATATAAGAAGTGGGTTGAAAGGATGGGGGAGAAAGTTTAACTTGCTTTTTATGTAAAAAGAACCAAACATTAATTGTTTTGAGTAAATGTTTTTTTTAGCAAAGTCTCATCAATATGCTTTAAGTATCATGAAAACCTAAACTTTTTTTAAAGACTCTCTCATCCAAACATTAAATTAACTTAAAATGTCAGAAAAATAACTTTTATTACATATTGCAAATAAATTAGTAGATTTAACGAAACGCTTATCGAATTCCCTCTCACCAAAATAGATCAAAAATCCATTTTAATATTTTGTTATATTACACAACCTTCCCCTAATCTACAACTATGATTTAAATTCGGCACTTTTTTTATAAATAAAATAAAGCAAAATAGGTTATCACATTTGAAAAACAAGAATTTCTCAAATAAATAGTACAATGGTTTAAATAAATAAACTATTTTTTATACATATCATTTAAAATAAAATATTATCACATCCATTTTAATTCACAACTACAAATGTTAGTATACATTTGATTTAAAGTTGTGTATAAATAATATAACATAAAAAATGTTAACAATTGATAAGGTATTCTATATTCCTTTCTAACGATAAGAAACAAACCGATAAATAACTAGAGGTTGGTGGCGACTGCCGTTGTTGGCATCATACACGTATTGTGGAGCTAATACTGTTGTTGTTAGCTGATCTTGAGTCGTTTGGTAGTAGAGTGGTGACCGACGTCGCTACTTGTTAACAAAAGAGTGGTTCCTGGGAGAAGCTTAGTTTCCATGGGCAGACCCATGGTTAGCGCCATGCCCCCGTTACACGAGCTTTGCGGCTGAGAGTAGCCGCTCACGCTGGACGGATTGTTATTGAACTTCTATAAAGGAGGGGGAGGAAAATTGTATTAAATATGGCCCGCAATGTAATTCCAATCGAGGCGCGAGTTGAAATATAATATATTAATTGAAGAAGTCAACTAAGTAATGCACTAAACTAAATTTAAAAGAAGAACACTAATTTTAGTATTATTAAATTAAATAATGTGCTAACTTGTAAAAGGGTCATTCCATATCAATTAATTCAATAAAATCCCAGTAATTTAGATTTCAGTTATTCCTGACACACATTTTGATTGCATTATTCGTATCACATATTTTAAATTTTATAGCATTTCAAAGCTTAGCCTTTATTTTATCAAAACCTTCCCACACATTTACTTTTAAGAATACTTTTTCTAATAATAAAAAGAAACATTTATGTTCTAAAAACCTTTCTTAATAAGTTTCTGATTATGAAAGTTCATTTGGTCGTTCCTTTAGGGCATGTGTTTCTAGGTGGAAGCAAAAGTCTAAAAACTTTTAACATTAAGTTTGCTTTATTTTTCCAGAGAAAATGTCTGGCCTTTTTATACACAATTTTTTCCTAGATTTTAGTTTCCAGAGCAGTGACAAACCTTTAACTATATACTCTAGAAGTTGATTACAACATTATTTCACAAGAGATTGAGTAGATCAGTTTAAGCTAGCTACTTTTTGTGCAGTGGAATTGTGGTAGGAAGGCAGTCTTAAGATATACGGGTCTGGCTACTCTTTAGTTACAGTGATCAGACATTGAAGCCAAATGGCGTTAATGTCAATTTAAATTTTGAAGAGCATTTTGAACCTCGAAGATTACATTTTATTGTTAGACAGTAATTATTTTATCCTGAATGTGATAACTAGTGAATAGAAAGAATAGCTCACAACAAATGATAACATACAAATTACAATTAATCATTTGCTTAGCGATGTAAGATCATTTAAATTTGAAATACTGTATTATAAATAACATGCTAATTATTTGTTTGATAAAATTTGATCATATAAACATGGCTATAAATTATTATTTAAAAAAAGTATTGATGTATGAGAGAACTAAGGCATCAATCAATCTTACCATCTAGTTAATAACATCTGAGGGGATTTTTGATTTAATCCTGATGAGTAGCATTTAGGGTAATTTGTATGAACATGAAAATTAAAGTATTTCCTTCAATAAAGTGACCAGGCAGAATGCAAGAATGAAATAAGCAAATATGAAGCATGAATGAGAAGTGTAATTTTCAAGTGGATTTAAAATATATTAATTCACATTCGAAAGTGTGAGTGGTGTTAATGAACTATCTTAGAGGGTATGTTCTTGCAGGAGGCTCAATACAGAGGCAAATCAATACCACTCACCTTTCACTTTTACTCATTTTGTTCTTGCATATAGTCTGTAAAGTTTCAATATCGTTTTATTATTTAAAAAAGGAGATTCAAACAAAGTACTTTGGTACTTATATTTTTACAATGGTCCCAAGTTTGTTTAACGCCTTCAAATAAACATTTTTCAAATACACTATTTTACTTAAGCACCAAGACCATTATTGATACTATCATCCCTAAATATTATTTAATTAAATTACTGAGTAATATTACTTGCAGCAACATATCGATTGTTACTACCAAGCTATAGTACAGTCATATTAAGAGAGTTTAACATGTCAGGATGTTAGCAGTTTCAGTCCTCTATGAATAATTTAATACTTTTGTGGCAAGTCCCATTAAAAAAACTAAACAAATAGTGTTACTTTTTTAATGTGATGTCAAATAGTTTTGAATGTAAATAATATAATTTTAGTTTATATCGACTTTCCATATCTTTGTGAGTGAATTGATACAAAAAATTATCAATTTTTTAATATGTAACAAAAAAAAAAAGTGTGAAATGTGTATGGGTAAGGTTTTTGAGCATCGTCCCCTCCTTACTTAACCTTTCATGTGCTAATAAATTCAAACTTAAAACAATAGTGTTCAAGTAAACAACTTGTCGTTTAGGCCCTTCGTCCGAATTTTGATTCTAGTGAGATGTCTGAATATTACAAAATCAAATTATATTAAATAGGCCTAAATATGATTTTAGTATAATTTGACTTGCCGTTTACTTGCAAGTTTAAATGGTAATAGAAATTTCTTATTGATTTGCTGTGTTAATAAAAAACTGTATTTTATCAACACAGCATCAGTCCTGGAGATCCTACCCCAATTAAAAAATAAACTTTTTTATTTTGGTATATAAATAATGTCTAAAGTTAAGGCAGTAGAAAAATCATTGTTATTAATAAACATACAAGTTGCCAATGACATAGGAGTGTTAACTGATATCTAGCAGAAGTTTTTTATTGAAAACATTGAACAACCAATGTGGAAATAATTAAGAGAAAAAACTAATCTTAATTTATAAAAAGCAATTGCACACAAATTATAAAAAACAATTGCACACTTCCCTTTTGCAAAATTCTTTCATCAATATCTGCTACAATCTACTCTTGTAGAATATCTTTTAGCCAAAAATTTTTTCACAAAATCTATCAGTAATTTTTTTTGTCTTCTAACAATCACGTCTCTAGAAATTTGAGGGCGTATAAACAGTGACACGTCAGTTTTAAAACAATCTAGAAACTTACATTTATTTTTATTTTTGACAAGTCAAGCCATTGTGCAGGAATAAAATCTTATAAATCTTAACAGTCGTTGTTATAAAACGTCACCACTACCCGCAGCAATCAAAATGCTTTCTCATCAAATCGTGCAAATAAAAAGCGAGTAAAGTGTCATATGGGTGTGGGAAGGTAGGTGTAGAAAAATGATTAAAAATGATACACTCAACAATGACAAATAGTAAATATATTATTGTGTTTATTATTTTAATGGCAGTGATAGGATTTAGAATCACAGTTGCAAAACTTATGATTTGATGTGAGAATATGGTAACTAGCAGGAATGGCCAAATGGTTATAAAGACTCAGCGTTTTAATTCTGGCCTTCTTGCACACTACAGGGGTGTTTCTGGATAGAGTGGATTATTACTGTGGATGCAAATGTAAAATAAAAAAAATAAAAAAGCGTGACAGAAAAGTGGTCATGTGACAATCTCCAAATGCCAATTACAAGATTTCCACCTCATTAGAGCGAACTGTTCTGCTAAAGTTCAACTCCTCTATACTTTTTTCTGCTCTGCACATGCACATTTGAAAATGTACACACTGGAGAGTTAGAAGCAAGCAGACAGCTTTGTTGGCTTTTGTGAGGGGATTTGAAATAACCCATTAATGTAACACATATGTATCAATGTATTTGATTGTGCCGCAAGACAGCGTTATAATTTGAAAACATCCATTAATAGAATGATCTAAAATATGTGTTTATCCACTAGCAAAATAAAATATGTTGATAATCATCTGTTTTAAGTTTGTGTTTCAATGTATCATGGGTCAAGCAAGCTATAACTTTCTCATATGTGGTTGGTAGCCATCACACTGGCACTGAAAGTATAGTAAACTCATAATTTTTAAATTCAAAATGGAGTAATCCAGTGTTTGTGTTATCTATACTCTCTTCCTGCTTCTCTGTGTTTGATAAAGTCAACAGTGCCGAAATATTATTCTATTTGCTTTAAAATGTGTGTGTGAGTACTTCTACCATAGAGGACAGAAGAAAGGAAGAAGATGTCACATTTGTGCATTGGATTCTTCCCACATTTTTCCTCTTTCCCTAGGTGGGCTTTCTTCATAAAATTTACTCTTAATAGTTTATTTTTATTTAGTTTTATCATTTTCCTTTATTATAAAATTATTTAGCCATTGGACCACCTCATTTTAAACTAATAACATAAATAGTAACAGTAACGCAGGAAATGGGAGGAGGATAAAGAGGAGGGTAAGTAAGGATAGGGTAGATGTGGATCCGCCTCACATATTTTGGGAGGACCCTAAGAGCTGCAAGAGAAAAGTAATCAATTCTTCACACTGCCGAGGAAGAGGACAACATCTAAAGTTGAAGCTCAAAGAGAGATTTTGTGCGAATAATTTTTTTTCTTTCTTAAAAATCCTTCAATTATTTCTTCAAAGCACAGGAAGCAATGTTTTTTAAAACCAAACGTTAGTGTAGCCAGTCACACCGATGGCATGTCAACAACGAGGACTGTGAAACCACATCACTACCTGCACCTTCTTCCAAACATAATACAATCACCTCCCTTAGTGTAAACAAAACGCAACTCACCTCTCCCATAACAGCGATGGGCGTTTCCCCCGTCTCTAGGGCCACCTGGTGCTCTATGAGGAAGAACATGTACTCATCATACAACAGTCGGATCAAGTGAAACGAGCCGAAGCTTGCTGCACTTCTCAAAGTCAGGTCACGGATTACCATAGAGCTGTAATAAAGAATGGCAATACCTGAGATTTATTGGACTGTTGACAAACAAGGTATACTTTGTTTAAGGTGAAAGCTTTTAGTCTTTATTTTTAGATAGGGACGTGCAAGACTCAAAAATTGGAGAAATTTGAAAACAAATTAAATAGCAAATAAAGGCCCTAAGAAATTAACACCGTAAAACCCCAAAAATATTCCGCAGTTTTTTTTGCAAAAATTTTCTTCATTGAGAAATGTTTTGGTTATAAATATTGTTTTTCAATATCAAACTTTGATATTATAAGCTGTTACTCTATAGAATTAAGCTATAAATGGTATATAATGCAACTATCACTATTTTATTAAATTCTATTAAATAGAGATGGGTCGAATCCACTATTTCTCGAATCAGAATCTACATTTTATTTTTGAATCTCGAATCTCAAATCTGAATCCTAGGAAATTATTAGAAATTTTAATGATTTATAAATAGACCTACATTACACAATATAGGCCTAAACTGTAAATTAAGATTTATTTCAATCATGCATTCAATTTTAATCAACCCCATCTACCCCTCACAAAATACAGGTTAAAATCCAGCCAAATTAAACAATCTAGACTCTCATTATTGTTTAAAAGTCAAATCAATCAATATTCGAGTGTCTAAGTTATTTTTAAAAGTGTTGTTAGAATGAGTTAAGTTTCTAACAACCTTTGTGAAATAAACATATTAGGCCTAGTTATCCTTTCATCAACTTTAATCATCATTGAAGGATTATAATAAGAAAGCAAAAATAAAAATACAAACACATTTTTTAATAAAGACAAACAATATGCTTAAAAATTAAACATACATTGGAAATAGTGAACTCAATAATACATAATTATGTTTTATTATTATTTTCTTATATACCTATTATCTATCTTCCCGTAGAAAACAAGAAATATATTCTATTCTTGCGATTTATCAATTTCTGAGAGTACGTTCTATTTAAAACAAACATATTTCTGGCTCTTGCAATATGTTCATTCCCATTTTATTAGGCAGGACTACGTTTAAATATTTTTATAATTACTTTAATACCATATTTAAAAAATAATAAACTCTTAGTTAAAATCAATTTAAAAATTAATTATGAATTATCAAGTCGTTATTTGATTCTTAATGCTCGAGAACGTTTACTAAGTGATCAGATTATTTGAATCGATTTCAAACAAACAATCGATATACAATACATACACGGTAGGCATAAATAAACAGTTTTATCGGTGTTTTAAAATATTTACATGATTGTTTGTGTGGTGAAAGTTTTAGAAGTGAGCATGCCTGTGCTGAAAAGGTCAAGTTCAAGTTTTCCATAGAGGTGGGAGGGTAGGGTATTAGGCATGTTAGATTTTCCACACCTAACAATTTTTTTTTTAAATAATGATTTTATTCATGCATCTCTTTTGTCTGACAAATTAAGAGATTACGGATTAAGTTGTGCTTTTCAAGAAGGCCTAACTAAGTAATTTTTGAATTCAAAATAATATTATGCTTTGTTTATGAGGTGAAAGATTCGACCATAGAATCCAGTAAAACACTGAATCCTCGAATCTCGAATACGTGTCAGGATTCGGTGGATTAAAGGATTCAAAGATTCGAGTGGCCCATCTTTACTTTTAAAATGTGTCTTCTGCATGATGTCATAGAAGGAGAGGTTGAGGGAAAGAGGAGCTTAGGAAGGAGGCTGATTCAAATATTAGTAATGATGTGCGAAGCTTCAAAAAGTCGAGGTCAAAGTCGAAGGTCAAATCTCCTTCAGCTTAGACTTCGACATATTCAATAACCTTCGCATATTCGAAAAATTTCCAAGGAAGGATAAAACTTCGATAAGTTATCAAACGATTTATTTTTATCTTACTAAACATTACATTTTTCAATATTTGATAATTTTTAAATCGTTACTAAACAGAATTTTAACACCAACTAGTACTAGTAATTTAACTAACACAAGGTAAGCATGGATAAAAAACGGGTAAGTAAATGTTAATGTATTATATTCACTATCAACAACATAATTTTGTAAAAAATAAAAATATCTGTATAGAAATAACACCATGGCCACTAGTATGAAGCAGAGAAAGTGCTTTAGTTGTGCTATCATCCCAGCTAGCGTCTTATGTTTGGTCCTTAATATACTATCTCTTTGAATTATCTGTGACAAATGTACAAATGCATTTTGACACAAAAGTTTTTCATAGCTTCTTCAGATTTTCTTTATTATTAAAAATGGCTGATATGGAAAGTAGGAAACGAAGACGGAATTTAATATATAATTATTATCAGAGAAATGCAGATAAAAAGACATGCATATGTAAAGTTTGCAAAATAATATTATTAACTCCACGATGTAAGTAAAAATTAAAACTTAATTGATAAGTTACTAAGCTTATAAGTAAGCCTGTGTGCATTAATTATTAATATAGTCCTCAGATAACCAATAAGGACATTTTCCTGGCCCTTGTTACTGACGAGATCTAGAAAAATAATTAATTCAAATATTAAAAGTAGCGTTAAGTGACAACAACAAAAATCCTAGGTATCTTCGACTTTGAATTTTCTTCGCAAGTTTCAAGATTTGCTTCGCATTTAAAAAGTGGTCTTCACAAAACCCTAAATATTAGATGACTTGAAGTGAAAGAATAAAATTCTGGGAGCTGAATAAGGCGGTCCAAATTCATTGACAAAAAGAATGGACCTGTCGTAAGACAGAAAACATAATAAAGCATGAGTTCAAGTGTTCGAGTGAACTAGAAGACAATGCAAAGCAAGCACCAGCTCAAGTGACAAAAAGGTACTTTAGCACTTTATAAACTATATATTTTCTTAGATAAACATACATTTTTCTACTTTCAAAGGAAGTTTTTTCGTCTTGATATTTTTTCACATTCTCGTCTTGAATTCATAAAGTGGTTTTCACACATATTGATAATATTAGCTACACCATAGTGGAAACAAGCAAGGTTATCTTTCTACCTTTCAGGGTAAACTAAGTGAACATTCTTTATGACAAGATTAGTTTTGAGTAACTATAGAAAACTTTAACTCTAGACAAGAATGTTTAAAAAAAAAAAAGAAGTTTTATTCAAAGTACAAACCTAATTAAATATGAGGAAATACTTGATAATAATACGAATAGGGATTCAACTTAAAATAATCCAACAACTTAGATCAGTTAGTAGCACGTTTGTCTACCGAGTTAAGAGTCCCGGGTTCTATTCCCGGCATGGCCAAAAAATTTATCATTGGTGAAATATTGGGTTTACCCTTTCACAGTGATAAATTAAAGGCTGGGGACTGGCTGTTGTATCTGTACTAGTCTTAAGTTAGATTATAAGTCATATGAAGCTGCAAGCCTGTAATGGAAAATATATGGCTTGAATAAAAAATTAAACACCAACATTTTCATTTGAACTTTAATAAGCTGGCTCTATGTGCGTGTTTCAACATCCAGCTTCAAAATCAAGCTCCTCTATATGAGTAAATTGATTTCCTCTAGCCTACATCCTGTTTTACCAATCTGGCAAAACTGCAAGTTTTCAGTTATTTTCTAACTATTCATACATGTAGTCCTATATATCGTTCTGTTTTTTTACATGTTATTTATGTATTTGTCTATATGAAAAAGGAATATTTCTGAAAATTTAACAACAACTTTTAACTCTGAAAGTGTAAATAAGTTAGACATATGAAAAGTGTAAGAAGAAATGAAGAGAGAAGTTTGTTTATGCCTATAATACATTCACAGCCTTAGTTTACTTGGACGACAGCTCAAAAAGTTACTAGAAATAATCCCTAATACATCCCTACACCAACAGCTGACATCTGTCACTTTGGATGAATGTAATGAAAACGTGTGGTGATGTATGAATTTGATAGTTAACCACAGTAATTTAGGTCAATATTATTTATATATTTATTTGAGGTCAGAAACAAAGCTTATTTATCATTTTATTCCACTTAAATTATTATTCACATCACTTTCACAAAAGGTCTAACGAACATAGCTTCTAAATGGTGACCGACGAATTTGAACCATGTGATTGAACATGACGGAAACAAGTTCTTTACAATGATGCACCCATGCAGTGGATAAAAATATTTTATTCAGTTAAATATTTTGAAATATGATAAAATAATCATAAAATAATTTACTATACATATAAAAAATGACAAGTATTTTCTCTTTTCCAAGTAAACATGATGCCTGTATTAAAAGGTATTAATGTATACACTATCTCACAGAGAATAGATAACATTCCAGAATGGAAAATAAGTACTTTCAATTATGTTTAAAATATTGTTTTAGATTGGGTAAAAAGAAATTATTAAATGTTATGAAATAGTGTCAGAAAACTTAAGTTTATGTTATTTTAAATGTAAAATATAACATGTAATTAAAAAAAACTCAACATTTATAACAAAACAGTGATATTTTACAAGTGTTGGCAAGCCAAAACCTAAACATGATTTTTGAACTGTCATTCAGGTAAAAAGCTATCATGAACAAACTTTAACTATCCTTTTAGGTTGGCTTCTTTCACTCACAACCTAACTAAATATCCTCTAGGGTTGGCTTCCTTCACTCCCAACCTAAATATCCTCTAGGGTTGGGGTTGGCTTCATTCACAATCACTTACATGACAATAAGGAGGAAGTTAAGACATATTGTATTTGAATAAATCTCCTTATTTCTTCAAACATATTTTTTTTAAAGCTTTCACTTAATTGTCCCGAATCCACAAATATTTTAGCATTTTTACTAGTGTCTATTTTTTGGATAAGCTTTCTAGCCTTTCTTTAGTTAAAAAAAATGTTTTCCTGGTGCTTGGCAACTTTACTTTACATCCATTACTGTTTCCAGCCTGTGGCAGTTTTTATTCAAGCCATGTATTTTCCCACTATTGGCTTGCTAGGCCTGTCATAGCTTCATATATCTTATAATCTTACCTGAGATAAGGACAGGCACAACAACCAGCCCCCAGCCATTAATTCTTCACTGATAAAGGGTAAACCTACATTTCACCAATGATAAATCTTTCGACCACACCGGGAATCGAACCCAGGACCCTTAGCTCAATAGAGACACATGCTACCAACTGAGCTAAGGTGTCAAATTGTTTGGCGACTCTGAAGATTAAACAAATTGACCTGATTTTGAGTGTTAAAAGTTGTGGGTAGAAGTCTCAAGCCTGACCCATCCCCACTAACAACTAGACTCACCTGTAAAAGGACCATTTGAGCAAGAACTGTCTGGCAGCTTTGGAAAAGTTGGGTTTCCCTTCGTAGGGTTTGAGGATCTGCGTGACAACCCCTTTGAGCCATGCTGCCCACTGCTCCAGTGAGTTCTGCTGCTGCAGTGTAACCTTGAAGTCTGCTTCAAGACGCTGCACTACATCATCGTCGCATTGGCACACCCACGAGGCCTATCAATGTCAGATAAATGTTACTCGCACACCTACACAGGTTTGTTGGTATAGTAAAAATACTAGACACCTCTGTCGTTACAATATCGACCAACAAAGTATATAAGAATATTATTCCCAACTCTATGATTAAGGATGGGCCTGGTCTACTTTTTAATTCAAAGCAAAGCCAAATAAAATTCTCTCTCCCCCTCTACCTCTTCACAAATGGTGTTACCTTACCTTCCTCATCCCTTTTCCATTAGTGTGAATATACAGAATGCTTGACCATACATAGTAAGATGATGTGAAAGTTAGGTAACGCACAACACTTAAAATTATGATTACTATAATCAAATCTTGATTGGAAGAACATTATTTGACAGCCAAAGAAAGTTAATAAAACAGTTTTTAAATATTCATACATCAACATGTGATCTGCAGTTGCTCCACTTTACAAAAAATTACATTTTCACTGAGGGACGGGAAATTAGTAAAATATGAAGATAGGAAAGAAAAATTATAAAAATTATTATTTAGAATAATTTTAGATTAAACATGGACACGGCTGTGTGCTGTACGTGAATACATTTATGTAACGGGTTATATTTTTTAAATAAAATATTTTTATTTATGTATTTAGGATAAAAGCAAGGAAACAAATAATTATTGTGTTACAATATAACTTTACTAATGTTTTATATAAAATCGATAGATTGACGACAGCTGCCGATTAAAACTTAAACGAATATTGTAGCTTCTCCGAGTCAAAAGTTATACTAATTGCAAATCTCGATACGCAGCAAAATAACCTCAAAATGGCAGCGCTTACCCCTCCACCGCGCGCGATGCGTCACTGTTCTCGCTTATCGTAATGAATTCTTTGATCCTTTAGCTATATATTGGTATAATTTAATTTTGGATGTAGAGGAAAGATTTGAAACTACAACACCAAACTGTATCCCCCGATTTTGTTATCATTAGGTTTTTTGGATTGCCCCCGTATGGTAGCAAATTTAAAGACGTATTCACGTCAAAATATATATATATATATATATATATATTTTTTTTAACTAATACAATGAGACATGTAAAAACTTTAACATTATTAAATGTAATATAAATAATAAAGTAATATAATAACATCATAGAAACATAATATAAAATAATATAGAATAAGAATAACATTTTTTATCAAAGCAAATAGAAATTATGAGCGAATATCGAATAATACAAATGGAATAGTTGATTTCATTAAATTTTGATGGAAATTATTTTTATTAGTTAGTTTCTTTTGCAAATGGTGTTTTGTATTTATTAAAAACTACAAAACATAATGTTTGACCCCTCTTAAATATTCTCTAGTTCTGAAACCAAGGCTGCACAGTTGGAGTCAAGGTTGTGGGGTTGGAAGCAATTATGGGTGAAGTCGGTAAAAATGTACTGATTTCGACTTTAAAATATAACTTATAATTAGGGCTGGGCCGATACTGATCCAGACTATCGGCCAATTGTGGCACAGTAGGCTAAGCCGATGTTAGACATTTGATTCACCGATTCTTAAAACTGATCTTTTGTTAAAAGTGCTGCTGCAAGCCCCACAAAGCAGGTACTGGTGACTCTCATTGTTAAACTGCTGAGCTCTTGGCAGATAGCCTTGTCCTTTATTTTGTTGCTAGGAAACAGCCGAGAGGAATATTCAAGGGAAGCTAAAACTGGGTAAGTTTCAAGGGAAGCTAAAATTAAAAAAGATTAGGGGTAGACAGGATCCCGAACCCTTGGGAAAAGGTCAGGAATTTATCTATTTCTGCTGGTTGGGTGGGGTTGTCCCTTTTCCGGGAAAAGTTTTGGGCAGGAAACGAAACATAGTGCTCCAGGAAAGAAAACAAAGGGCGCACGCGCTCGCTCGTGTTATAGCAGTTAATGCCGGATTCATCACTGTTAATCTCTTTGGTAGACAGTCTTCCTCTTTGTTCTTTAGCAAATTTGGTGGCTGGGATGGGAAGAAGGTTATTTTACCACATCTTGTAGAAAGACAAGTTGGGACGCATGTGACTTATTGTGCTCTGTCTATCAACAGTGATTTGTTGGGTTCAGCAAGTGAAAGAACTTGAAAGATTTAGAGAAGGAAAGATATATTCTTCTATCTTTCGGGGTGTGGAAATGAGGAAAGGGGGGGGGGGAAGGAAGTAGCTTGCCAAGGTCAACCATTTATGAGGGATCATCGTGTCTGTTGTTGGTGAGCCAGCCAGGGAGTTGGGTGTAAGGGGTGTTGAACAAGCACCTTTAAGGGATGTCAAACCTAGAAAGCATATTTAAGGGGTATTAAACATAGATAACATTCAAGGGGTTTTAATAAACCTAGATAATTTTTAAGAGGTTTCAAGCATAAATATTATTTTGCAGTTTCATACTTAGAGCACATTGAAGAGGTGCTAAACATTATGTTTTGTAGTATTTGTCACGCTCTGCAAATAATTAATAATAAAACACGATTTTCAAAAGAATTGACTAGTTAAAAATAATTTCCATACAAAATTTAATAAAAATGCTATTTGCAAACCTCTATTTTATTGTTATTTTTATTACCTTTAGCAATTTTTTTTAGGACCGCGTCTTATAACCTGTTCGAGTTATATGCTGATTTACTAGTGACTAGTGTATTAGGAATGAGAAAGATTGAATTTAAAGGTGTACCCGCATTTGGTGGATAGAGTGGGAAACCATTTAGGAAAACCACCCTAAGTACAACCGGCCAGGATCAAACTACAATCTTCCTGTCATCGGCAGTCTAATCTATTGTGAGAGTGATGCCTTAGACCATGCGGCCACCGAAACAGGTTTTAATAATATTATAACTTTTAAAAGTCTTACCATATTAGTTTTTGGTTTAAATTAGGAGGGATAGCCAGCACACTTACCTTGATGATACTGGAGTAAAAATTGTTTGGATTGAACACTAAAAAACACACACATTTTTATTCTAAAGCATAATTTTAAAATTTCCTGTTCTCGTCGCGATATTTTGACTCATTTCCTGTCTAGTTCTCGTCCCTAAATAAAAAAAGTAGTTCCTGTCCATTCCTAAAAACGATTCAAGGGAAGCTAAGACTGTGGAAGATTCAAGGGAAGCTAAAATTGAAGAGAATCCAAAGGAAACTAAAACTGAAGAAGATTCAAGGGAAGTTAAAACTGGAGAAGATTCAAGGGAAGTTAAAACTGGAGAAGATTCAAGGGAAGTTAAAACTGGAGAAGATTCAAGGCAAATTAAAATCGAAGAAAATTCAAAAGAATCAAACTGGGTAAGAATCAAGGGAAACTATAACTGGATAAGAATCAAGGGAAGCTAAAACCAGCGAAGATTAAAGGGGAACTAAAACCGGGGAAGATTCAAGGGAAGCTAAAACTGGAGAAGATTCAAGGAAAGGTAAAACTGGAGAAGATTCAAGGGAAGGTAAAACTGGGGAAGATTCAAGGGAAGGTAAAATTGGGGAAGATTCAAGGGAAGGTGAAACTGGAGAAGATTCAAGGAAAGGTAAAACTGGGGAAGATTCAAGGGAAGGTAAAACTGGAGAAGATTCAAGGGAAGGTAAAACTGGAGAAGATTCAAGGGAAGGTAAAACTGGGGAAGATTCAAGGGAAGGTAAAACTGGGGAAGAATTCAAGGGAAGGTAAAACTGGGGAAGATTCAAGGGAAGGTAAAACTGGAGAAGATTCAAGGGAAGGTAAAAGTGGAGAAAATGCAAGGGAAGCTAAAACTGGGGAAAATCCAAAGAAAAGTAAAACTGGAGAAGATACAAGGGTAGCTAAAATCGAAGAAAATTCAAGGGAAACTAAAACTAAAGCTATCACCAGTTTCTAAACTACGTCATGGATTCAGGACTTCTTTTCATTTCAATACCTAGACTTATGTATTAGTTGATCCTTAATAACACGAATTTAAAATTAATGTATTTTCCATGATATTCCAAGCTTTGATTTCAAAATAAAATTTCTATATAAAACTATAATAAACTTGACTATGAGAAAAAGGTGAGTCAATTTAACTTGAACTAATTATTATATTTCAAATGTGGTAAGCTCAATGGTAAAAGTGAATCATATTTAAATTAAGTCTAAAGTTTTCGTTTAAACTTGATAAGCAGACATACTATAATGAACAAAATAAAAATAACATACGTAAACACTTGTTTTTAATTTTTCTAAATCACCGCATCTTACTACCGGTTCAGTTTATACACATTTAATATCATTAATGCAGATTATCTTTGAAACATTTAAAATAAAATAAACCATATGATCAAGAGCAGTGATTGGCCTAATCGACATTCGCATGATTGGCAACAGCCAATCAGCGTAACCCTACTTATAATATTATAACAATATATGGTAGCTACATAGCTACAACATTTTAACTTTATACTTTTTTTTGTTCTTTTCTACCTATATTTGTAATTCGGATTTACAAAGTTATTAAAATATACAATCACAATGTCAAAAGAGATTCCCATGAAGTAATATGTATCTAAGCATTTTACTGTTGTAAATTTGTTATTACTAATTAATATACTTTAGTCATTTATGAAGGAGTTTGACTTTTTGAGTCGGACCGCAGGAAAATAGAGAAGTCGAAGGTTTGGTGTACCAACTCTGCAGCCATGTTTGAAAATCCCCTAAATATTCTCTAGATTTTGAACCGTTTAAAGGTTATCTAAGATTGATACCCCTTGAATTTTCTTTAGGTTTGATGCCGCTAAAGATGTTCAAAGGCTCTCTAGATGTGACGACTCTTAAATATTGTGTTTGAAACCCCCTTAATCTCTATTCTCTCTCTGGAGCTGCACACATATAAATGGTTAACCTTGGTCAGCTACTACCTCACCCTCTCATTTCCCCACCTCAAAAGAAGGTAGAGTAGAATAAATATATATGTCCTCTGAATCTTCCAAACCCTCTCACTTGCTGAACCTATCATATAGCTGTTGATAGAGAGAGCACAATGAGTCACATGCCTCCCAACTTGTATGCCTCTCCACAAGTATTAAAATACTCTTGACGCCCTCCAGGGCCCCACTCCCCTAAGCTTGCTTCAGAACAAAGAAGATTATCTACAAAAGAAATTAATAGTGATGAGTCGAAAGTAACTGCTGGAACACTAAATGCTACGCTTTGTATCCCCGATTGAAACTTTTCAAGAAATAGTGGATCCCACCTGATTTACGGCGCCTGACTAACAGGAAATGGATACATTCTAGACCATCATCCTTCGGGATCTCGCCCACCCCTATTAGTAACAATACCTATATAATAACAAAATAATGTTATCAATAATGGCCACATTAAAACAGGTTTTTATTTTCTAAAAGGGCCGTCCTAGGAAAATTGGACTCTACATGCTGTATAGACAAAGTGAATATTGAGTGCCGTACTTGTTCCTGCACGTTGTGGAAGTCGACTCGATTGAGGTCAACCAACATCTGGTTGATTTGCGCAGAGTTCTGCAGTACAGCACGAGCTGCCTGGGCTAGGTGGTTGAGCGAGGTGTAGCGGCGTAGCGTCTGAGCGAAGGCACTCACTGCAGACACCTTGATGTGCATCATTTCTTCAGGACATCCCTGCATGGCTTGAGTCAGCCAAGACTCCAGGCCCTTGGCAAAGTTGCGGATGGCTTGCGTCAAGGAGCCTGACACACAAATAGGGCAGATAATGTAACTAACTACATGGAGGACAAAACTGATTTTCTACCCAAGTTGATTGAAAAAGAGTTCTTGGAAATAATTTACAGGATTGTATAAAACAAAATAGTGAGTAAGAAGATGTCACCTTTGTGCAATGAATTCATCCCACATTTTTCCTCTTTCCCTAAATTAGCTTGCTTCATTAGTTTATTTATCTTTTATCTATTAATATATACAAAGACTCCAAGAGTGGAGGTCATGAGTGGATGTAAAAACTATATACTAGCGTCATAGCACTCCTGGGCATATCAGAGTAGAAAATTTAAATTCGATTATAAAAGGGAGGATTATAGCTCAAAGTGAATATGTCATGAAAGACTATAGTGTGTTGATAATACTTACTAGGAATAGGCCTGAGGACATCTGGTATTAGGACTTCGACTAGATTCTGGTAGAAAAGGTAGTCTACCCGACGAACAAACAACAGCACAGGAGGACATTTGCACAGCAGGTAGAGCTTAGTTCTGAAAATATTACAGTCTCACTAGAACATATGTTATTGGCACACAGCCAAAGTGTGAATTGTTTAAACATTTTAATTCATCTGCAAATAACCTAATAAAAGTTTTATATATTTAAATTATGAGTGTGTTAAGTCCATTTTTTTTAATTCGAAGCAAACTCGAATCGAATATATGAAATATTCTCAAAGCTGGATCAAAGTTTGAATATTTTTTTTGAGTTTTTTTAGAGGAGAAAAAATATTATAATGAGATTATGTTTATTATCATCTGATAAATCAAGTTACTATCACAAGTGGAAGTGAAAGACTGTGGAATGAAATTTAGCATGCCAAAGTACGAAGTAATGGTAAAGACAAAGAAGAGGGTAAGTCCTAGTAAAGTTATAAGGTTGGATGGAGTAGAGCTGAGAAAAGTAGGGAGAACGTAAAATATCTTGAAAGCGTGATTGAAGAGAGAGGTGGAAGTAGAGAAGATTTAATGAGACGAGGACCTGCTATGGAGAGTTGTTCTATAGGAGTGTAAGAGTCCTGCTATGGAAAAGAGAAGTGGCCTTCAAGTGTAAGGAAGTGTTGTAGAGGGTGTACTTTGTACCCATTGTCACATATGCAGCAGAAACATGGACAATGAATGTAAGAGAGACTAGGAAATTGGAGGCCATGAGAATTAAGTTTGTGAGGGGCATGTTAGTTGTCACAAGGAGAAACAAGAACAGGAATGACGTTAGCCGGAAAAGAGTGGGAGTATATGAGATAGTAGAGGAAGCAAGACTGAGATGGTATGGGCATGTAATGAGAATGGAAAAAGAGAGGGATGCCAAAGAAAATGATAGAAATGAGCTATGTGGTAAAAAGACCCCAAGGGAGGCCAAGAAAATGATTGGAGGAGCAGATAACAGTGTGTTCAAGTGAGAGGAGAAGAATGGAATAAATTAAGGGAGGAAGAGTGGTGGAAGATAACTAGGTCTAATCTTTTTATTTCATGTTTTTTTAGAAACTTAACTCATTTTAACAACACTTTTAAAAATAACTAAAAGATACTCGAATTTTGATCGATTTTAATCTGTATTTTGCGAGGGGTGGTTGGGGTTGATTAAAATTGAAAGCATGATTGAAATAAATCTTAATTTACAGTTTAGGCCTATATTGTGTAATGTAGGTCTATTTGTAAATCATTAAAATTTCTAACAATTTGCTAGGATTCGGATTCGAGATTCGAAATAAAAATGTAGATTTGGATTTGATATTTGGATTCAAGAAATAGTAGATTCGACCCATCTCTAAGAAATATATATATCACAGAGCATTCCTTAAAAACCATAAAGAAAATGAGGGGAAATCAAGTTTGTGCTTGTAAAAAATCTTTAGTGAAAATTTCATAAAAATCGATTCAAAGTAAAACGGACATAAGCAGCCTAAATGCATAAGGCTACAATTATAAAAATATTATATATTTTTTATTTAGCATTGCGTCTTACTACCCGTTCGGGTTATACGCTTAAGTACTAATTACGCTAATGGATTAGGAATTGGGAGGGTTGAATTTAGAGGAAGATGAACCCACATTTGCGTGGAGGGAGAGTGGAAAACCATTTAGGAAAAACCACCCCCAGTTTACCCGACCAAGATTCGAACCTCGATCTCCTCGTCCCTCGGCGGCCGAGCTCAACACGAGTAGCGCGTTAGGCAACTACGCCACCGAGGTGGGTATAAAAATATATTATTTCAAGAGGTTACTGAGCAGGCACACAGGCAGGACAAATTTAAAATAGTAAAGCTTAATATATAGTTTGAAAATAGAAATATTTCAAAGATAACATCTCAACATGAAAGAGAATAAGCGGCATTTAAACCAATTTTTATGTTCTACAGTTTATATTTAAGATTCATAGCATCCATTCCAGCAAAAATCAAAACGTACTTGGATAGATACTTTTCTTCTTCACACTCATCCCCATTGTTGTTATCTTGACTGCGCCAAAACTCCCGCCATAAACTCTCTACAGTCTGAAACTCCAAGTTTACCACTGCGTCGAGGAACGCCTGAGAGAAAAAATACATTATTTAATATTTGGGACGAACAAGTTTGTGCATAATATATATAAAAAATTATAGTTGAGTTTAATCCATTATTTTACAAATTCGAGTCTTGAAAAAAAAATATGATCATAGGAAGTAGAAATTGAGAGGGGTGTTTTTTTAAACCCTTTTGCTGCGTATTTAATTTTTACTTCTTATTTTCAAAAATGCTAATTATAGGTCAAAAATTCAAAATCTGAAAATTTGCATGTTGATTATGATTTTGATTAAATAATGTGATTTTCAACTAGTAATACATTTTAAATATGAAATTTGGCACCACGTTGTTTATAAATCGCATAATAATAATATATATTTTATATCGATAAAATTTTATACGTCACATATTGTTTATGTCACATTTTACCCAAATGCAAAGTTATTCTGCTATCAGAACCATTCTTTATTTTACTTGCAACCCACAATAGTGTCAAACTAATTGCTAAATAAGGAGTTGACAGGCCTAATATGGGCCAAATGTAATAAAAAGAAAATTTTTGAAAATTAGGTTACATGAACACAACTTAAACAATTTTGTGCTACATTGGTGCTTTTCTCAGTGTAGTGTAGTCTATTAAATCATATATTTGTCTTAGGCATGATTTCAAAATAGGAAATAGATCAAGAACACAAATAAAATAGCAATATCTTAATCCCTCAACAATGTTTTCCACCACAAAAATATTGCATGTGTAATACAAGTAATTAAATGCGGAAGTAAACAAGCGCTACTACTGTTATGATTTAGCAGCTGGTAACTGACAGTTCTCTAAATTAAAAACCAGATGTCAGAGGCGCATGCTAGTATGAAAAATTCAGCGTTCTAACACTCTTGTGGCTATTTCCGACTGTTGCAGCAAGGGTAGATAAAGTTTACATGTCGTGGGGTAAAGTTGATTTCCTCAATCAAGGGTTATAATGCCGAGATCGGATGTATCCGATTAACGCAGCAAAAGGGTTAAGTAAGGACTATTTTGCAATAAAATAGGAACTACTAAATATTTTTGGGTGTTCCCCCCCATCTGATTCTACAAACCATCAGCTACTTTTCAACATAGTTTCTGTTATTATTTAAACATTTGTCATAGCGTGAGATAACTGTCCTTTTCACTTCGACGTCAGTGTGGAAATGCTTGCCGGCGGGGAACCTTTTTGGATGCAGGAATAGATGGGGGTCACTAGGCTCAAGGTCAGAGCTGTAAGGGGGAGGTGGGTGGAGGGGTGATCCAATTGCTGCCAGCCAAAAGATTCGATGAGAGCTTGTGTTTGAGCAGCAGAGTGGGGGCTCGCATTGTCATGAAGCAACAACACTCTGGCAGACAGCAGGCCACAGCGTTTATTTTTGTCCCTCATTGCATGAAGTTCACCAGTTGAACACCACATCTGTCCCAAAACACGGTTCAGGAATGGCTTTCCTTGCTGGCGGCAGACATCTATGACAAGAGTCTACAAAAACTTATCTCAAGATAGACAAATGTTTAAATAACAACGGAAACTATGTTGAAAATTAGCTGAGGGCATGAAGAATCAGATTTAAAAAAAATTACCCTAAAATAATTTTATTGCAAAACGATTCTTACTTAAAAAACACCCCTCATAACTCTTGAGTAAATAATTAATTCTGCTAGTGCCATATGTTGACCTCGCAATGTTCCCTGTAGATACTCCGCAGTGTGTCCACATCTTCTAGAGTACAGTCCTCAGGTAGGCTCAGTCCTGGGGAGAAGTCAATCTCTGGAAAGTCAGGGATAGCCCCAGCCCCGTCCCCAAGGTACTGGTGATGCTGTGGCGGGGAAGCGGAGCTCGAGTGATTGGATGACGTGTTGTTACCGCCACCTCCTTGTTCATACTGACCCTCCATCTTCTGGCCGGAGCCCGGCAGGAACTTGAAGCGTTTTTGTGAGGAACCGCCTTGCTGTCGGCTCGAAGAGAGGGAGGTGCCATCTTCTGAGAGTTGGTTCAAACTGGAACTCGGCTTCACGCGAATACCGTAGTAGTGATACTTTGAGTTTCCCCTGCACACAAGTTCTTCGATTGGTTCCACTGGACCAATTTTAATACACTACAATTATTAATGTGTGGTTCAAGTAAGGCATGCATATTCTTTTAAAGTTTAAAAAAAAAACCTATTTGGTATCAGGGTGGCAATTAAAACCTCAGTATAATATCTGGTTTTCTTGGCAAATAAAATCATTTTCCCAATTCTTTAAAAGGCTTCTCCTCCAGTTGTGAGACTAAAAGCAAATAATTTTCAGTGAAAATATTTTTTAAATGGTGTGTTTAACGACAGGAAACCTTATGAAAATTAAATTTCTCTAGATGATATTTAAAGTGGTCTTTGCCTAGATATTTTTAAAAATTAGATACCTTTAGAAGATTATTATAGAGTGGTATTTAATCAGAAATTTTTTGAAATGTGTATGCACCTAAAAGCTATTTAAAGTGGTTCTCTACCAGCAAGTTTTGAAAATTTCCTTAAAGAGATATATTTTATATTCCTATCCAATGTCCTTTTCCTGTGTTTGTCCTTAATGTTATTCCTTTTAAATGTTCTTATCTAAGTGTCCTATCATCCTTTACCAATTTCCTTTTTCTCCCTTTTATGTGTTCTGATTTCCTCTTTTAGTCTTTGCATGTTTCACACCCCTCCCTGATGAGTTCCGATAGAACGAAACCTGGATGGGAGGAATGGGCCATGACGATCAATTTTTTTAAAAGAGGCAGCCATTACCTCTCTGTTCAGTGGTAACAATGTAAAGCCATATTGTGTTCGTTCCCTTTTATGTGTTTTCTATCTGTCTTTCCTGTACCTTCTTACAAATATATATTTCTTAACCTTTATAATGGTATATAGTATAGCTACATTAGCAAACTGTGGTATCGATACTCCTATGCTGTTTATTTGAAGAATATGTCTGACATTTCTATCAAAGCACTCACCTGGTGCCGAGTCGACGAGTGCGCAGGCCGAGGAACACGGAGCGAATCAGTTTACCGAAGGAAGCAGCATTGACTGGGTCAAGCTTATGTTCACTACAGTGGCGGAGATAGTGGTTGTACAAGGTGGATCGGGGCAGACTCACCCCCTCTGCAGTCTCGTAGTTCTCCAGAAGCCACTGAACCTGCATCCCCGAAAACCCATGATAGCACACAGCCCTCTCTGGGAGTTTTTATTCACAATCTCGAGTCAATAGCATCAACCCCAAACACATAAGTGGGGGTTGGGAGAAATTGAGGCAAGATTTTTAAACTTACAAAGCTTAAAACTAATAAAAATAGGATTAAAGTTAAGTCTAATCTACTATGTTAAAAATCAGAATATTGGGAAAAATGATAAACAAAAAATAAAATAGATATTTAATGAAATGAAAGAAACTAGAAATAGTAACAAAATGTCATTATTTTTGTTGTTGCTATAATCAATTAATCATAACATTCATATATTCAGTTAAGAGTTAAATTACTGGTTTAGGATCAAGCTGTTAAGATTATACTGTGGTTATAGTGAGTCTGAACCATCAATATGGAGTATTTAAGTTATGAAACAAATTACAATAAAAAAAAATTATATATATATTTATATAAAATTTTATTCCTGAATTCATTATTTTTTCAAATCAACAAATCTCTTTAAGAATCTGAAGATCCCAACCCTAGATACGATACTTAAATTAAGTAGTGGTGGACTGATCCCAACTCCAGGAAAATGTCTGGAATTTATTTATTCCGAGATTCTGGCAGGAAAGAGCCTTTCCCTGCAAGCTGCAAGGTTTGGAAGGGAAATACTAAAGAGTTTATTGTTCCAGTAGCTATTACTGGCTTCTTACTCTACCATATTTTGGAGCGTGGAAATGAGGGGGTTGAGGGCAGGAAGTATGATCATCAGCCTGTCTGTTGTTACGAACCAAAGAGGGGTGTTTAAAGAATCTTTAAGGGGTGTCAATTCTTGAGAACATTTAAAGGGTTTCATACCTAAAGAACATTTAAGTGGTTTCAAACCTAGATGACATTTAAGAAAAGTGTGTATATGTATTTTTTTTGGTCACTCTTCTATTAATTAAATATTAAACACCACTAAGAAAAAGAGATGGGTTAGTAAAAATAATTTACGTAAAAAAGTATTAAAATTAACTAGTTGACTTGTATTATAAGGGTTTGCGAGCTTAGGTTTTTTCATTCGAGTCGAGTATTTCTAACGAGAAATATTGATTTTTAAATTAAAAATAACAGTTAAAAAAACACAATTTAAAAATAAGAACACTAAAAAAACCTAATGGATAAAATAATTAAAATGGTTTCAACACTCATCTCTTTAAGGACATTAAAAGTACACTAACAATTATGTATATATAAAAAAGAATAATTGCATGATGGCTTGGAAATGTACAATAATATAGTGTAGAAACACTGCACAATAATGTAAGGTAAGTGATAGTAAAGGAAGTCAACCTTAAATGATAGGATAGGCCTAGATAGAAAAACACAATTCTCTCTTCATTTCTTCTTAAACTTTTACACTTCCCACTTCTTCAAAACTACCACAGTAGCAAAGTGTTTTGAATTTTCAGAAATTTTACATTTTCATTAATGTCTCTTCTTAATATGAAAAATAAATATTTCCTAAAATTCAAAACAATGTGCAACTGTGAAAGTTTGAAAACGTATAAGAAGAAATAGAGAAGTGTGTTTGTTTATATCTAGAACTAACCTAACTATACTTTCAAGTTGGCTTCCTTCACTAACACTTTAAAGTGTTGTAGAGTGTTTCTATACTGTCTTGATAAAAAGTTAATAAAATTGACATTTTAATGAGCTAAAATTTCCCTAAAATATGCGTCAGTAACTTAATTTACCATATAAGAAAACGTAAGAATCATAAACAGTTAAAAATTTGAAGTGGTTCATATTTCATTTATTATTCCTTAGTGTAATTGTGTATAATCAGGTCTTCTGTTCAATTTCTATTCCTTTATGTGCAGTTGCACGTGCGCATTGTAGGGGCTCTTGTTAGACATTATTTTATTGAGAAATTTACTTCAACTTCAATTTTTAATGGTTATAAAAGTGGATGCTCATACTTTAAAATTAAAAATGTGACCAAAATAATATTTCTAGCAAACAATATGAAGTAGTAAATTTTTTTAAATATAAATGTGATAAGTTTGGTAAAATATGTATTGCAATAAATAAGATCAACATTGATTTTAGGCAGGTTAACCAACATAATTCTATAACTAAATAGTAACTAAACTAGTGCTAGTTTTGTAGCTAAACGTATTAATTAATACGAGTTTTAAATATCTTAAGTTTGAAAACATTTAATATAGTAATATATTCTTGATGTTACATTTTTAATTTAACATAAATTATTATCTTAGAAAGGGACCAGGTAAAAATAGTAAAAAGAATCATTCAATTATTTAGTAATCTAGTTAGCTATTTTTATTTTATTGCTTTGTCATGGCAATACAAGTAAACAACTTCAATCAAGTATAATTCAAAATGGACGACAATATTGAATAAATATACCGGTCAAAAGTGGTTTTAAAGCTCTATTATGTTATTAATGTGAAAATTGATATTCATTTCTAACAATTTGTTAAGTAATCAAATTATTTATAAGTGGAAATGCCGATATTATCTTAATGAAATAGCCTATGCTTACTATTGCGTTTTAAAAATTGAATATTAAGTACATCAAGTGAAAGCTCGAAAACGACGAGCCTGCAAAACTTTCTATCTTGATCTCGAGCTCAAAGGATGAGCTCGGCTCGAAATCCGAATACTCGCAGAGCCCTAGTATTATTCAATCTTTGCTCAACATTTTACTATTTGATTTGATTAGAAATGCTCTTCGCACATTATGTTTTTATGATGTCATCATGGTGTTTTACTACTTATATTATGTTTAATAATGTCCAAGCTTTTACAAGTCTTACCAGATTAGTCCAATAATCAAAATATATTTTTAATCTAAGATTATTCTAAAGCATCATTTTTTAAAATCTCATGTTCTCATCCAAATCCCAATATTTGTTAGACTCATTTTCCATCTTGTCATCATCCTGATATAAAAATGTAATTCCCGTCCATCTCTAAACTTAAGTTTAAAAATTTGGAAAGAGTTGCTTTACAATGCAGGCATCTGTTGTTATTGTTATTAACACCCCGTCTTACTACCCATTGGGTTATATGCACTTACGCTAATGTGTGATGGTAGGGTGGTTGTGAGGACTTTCAGTTTAACGTGGGATCTGAACCACAGTAGAGGCCTGGCATTCCACACATTCACAAGTTGTGATTAATACATTAATTGTCAGAGGTGAAGGAAGGGTTCGGCAATCATATAAATCTGTGCCGGGATCGAGGATTGAAACCCGGGCCCCCAGCACAGAAGTCTGACACCTTACCCCTAGACCGCCAGGTCACCAACACTTTCCAACAGTCACCTGCAGGCTAAGCTTAATTATATTTAATAAGTGTAAGGGTTTATGTTAGTCCAAACAAATCAATTTTTTAACGAGTGCAAATAAATTACAGTAAACAAGACAAGCAGTTAGAAAGAGTTTTCTCCAGTACACCCCAGGCATGACTTACAGTGGCTGGCGACACTCGAGTGGCATGGGAGAGGCTGGGATGACCGTCACCATCCATGGAGGAGGGGTTTGAGTTCCCAGGGACCATGTACGCCACCCCACCACTGCCATCCTGGTTCCCGGCAAGGGCAGCCAACACCACAGTTACATTTCACTCAGGTTAGCCAAGTACAAAGGTTAGTAAATAAGAGCACCCAGAAAATGTCATCGACTAGAGAAGAAAAAGATGGTTTGAGAAATTGATACTCATTTCAATAGTTTAATAAATCAACAACCGGAAAATATTAGTTGCCATACTTAATATAGCTATCCATTTACCTACAAAATATATTTCTCGAAGATATTATTTTGAACAAATGAGAATATCAAAATTTGCAACCTTATGTTATAATTAGTTTTGGTCTGTAAATGATTCGATATGCAGCTAAGATAAAGCAAATATTTGTACATGCTATTATTTGAAAGCTTGTTTTAGTAAGAAAATGCAAAAATACAGTAAATATGAGTAAACTTTTAAAAATACTAGTTATTGCTTACATGCAGTTTTAGCTTTACTTCACTAGGTCACAAATTTTGACATGATCTTTAATACACAATTACATTCATAAATTGAAATACATTTTCGACTAAAAATGATGTATGTGGCATCTGATGGTTAGTTCTCATAAAAGTGGCCCTTACAGGCAGGCTAAAGAAACTCCTCTTTTAAGTAAAAATTTATCTATGTTTATGAATCAACTTCTAAATACCTGCTCTTTTGGCAGGCCAATTTAGCTCTGAATGATTGTGAATTAATTAATTGTGACTGTCACACATGGTTGACCAATGTAATCATGTTATAGTGTCCTTTAAATCTATGAACCCTACCAGCGTTTCAAGCCTCATTTCTATATTAAAGTAAAAATTGAACTGAGTATAGCTTTAAGAAAATGTTAATTTGTGATTTAATTATTAAATTATTTATTTATTAATTATTATGGGGGCGGGGGTTTAGTGTTAAAATAAATACATCAGCATTCTCCTGTACAATTAATCAAAAGTATCACCCTCTGTATACACGACTGGGATTCAAACCTAATTCCAAGCAAAGCATGCTAGCAATAAGCTACCTTAAAAGTGGAAAATTATGATCTTTAATCCTTACACAAACAGATTAATAATAATTAAATATGCACGCAAAGGGCTAAATGATTTTTAATAAATAATATTTTCCTAAATATTTGCTATGCTTTTTAATACCACGCTACTCCCTTCAGTGGCCAAATATTGTAAGGTGCCACTCTTGCAGTAGACTAACTAGATAGACTGCCAATGACAAGGTTCAAATCTTGGCCGAGTGTATTAAGGGTGGTTTTTCCAAAATTGTCTTCCATTTCCTCTAAATATACCCTTCCTCATTCCTAACATCATTAGCGTAATTAGTACATATGCATATAGCCTGAACAGGTAGTAAAACGCGGTGCGATGTTAAAAAGAAAAAAAAAGTTCAGATTTTTATTTACTGTTTTAGCACTGTATCTTACTACCCATTTGGGTCATAACGCTTATGTACTAGTTATACTAATGGTTTTAGGTTTAGGGAAGTTATATTTATAGGAAATGCACCCGCATTCGCATGGAGGTAAAGTGAAATAACCACCCTCAATCCACTCAACCAAGATTCAAATCCCGATCTCCCTGTCATTGGCAGTTTAGTCTACTGTGAGAGTAGCAGGTTAGACCATAAGGCCACTGAAGCGGGTTTATTTACTGTTGAATTTCAGCTCTCTACACTTTAAGGTGGGGATATTGAGAAGGTGAGGAAAAAGGAAGAGTTTTTAAAGTTTTTATAGCAAACTTTTTTTTGGTCAAAATGAATCAATTATCAATTCAGTACAAACATCATAATCGTGATCACGTCAGTTTAGTAAAATGCCTCCATCTGCCTCAATTCTTCTACCATTCTTACTCATTTAATTGCTTTCCTTCTTCTATCACTTGCACACTTTCTGTTATCTGCTCCTCCCATATCTTTCTTGCCTCCCTTGTGGTATTTTTCCTATATACTTTATTTCCAACATTTTCTTTGCCATCCTCTCTTTTCAGTACAACATAAAGTTTAGTTTTCATCATATGGTGAACTCAACATTTCTTTAATCTGTCAAGGGTGTCCTAGGATTAAATGACAACCTTTTCTCTTCTATTAAAAATTTTGTTGTCTAGCGCCGCTATTTTCATGAAAGACATTCAACAACTGTACAGAACAACAAGTACAAAATGTAAAATACCTTGGAAGCGTAATAGAGGTGAAAGGTGGAAGTAGAGAGGGTATAATTAGAAGAGGACAGCAGGGAGAGTTGTTCTAGAGGTGTGTAAGAGACCTGGTATGGAGAAGATAATAATATTTATAGTATCTAGCACCGCGTCTTACTACCCGTTCGGGTTATACGCTTAAGTACTGATTATGCTAATGGATTAGGAATTGGGAGGGTTGAATTTAGAGGAAGTGAACCCGCATTTGCGTGGAGCGAGAGTGGAAAACCATTTAGGGAAAACCACCCCCAGTTCACCCAACCAAGATTCGAACCTCGATCTCCCTGTCCTCGGCGGTTGAGCTCAACACGACTAGCGCATTAGCCAACTACGCCACCGAGGCGGGTGTATGGAGAAGAGTAGTGCCCTTGAAGTGTAGAGAAGTGTTGTACAGGGTGTACTTTGTACCCATTGACACATATGCAGCAGAAACACGAACAATGAATGTAAGAAAGACTAGGAAAATGGAGGCCAAAGGAATGAAGTTTGTGAGGATCATCTTAGCTGTCACAAGGAGAAACAGTATAATGATTTGTGTGTTGACACACAATAAAAATGAGGATGACTATTTACAAACACATGAACTAATGTTACTAAACCAATCAACAAAGAATGCCATAAAAAGACAAGTGATTTGTCTCAGTAATCCAGTAGGTAAATACACAGTACATGTAAAGGCTTTTTTGTATTGTCTGTGATTTTAATTATCTGTGGCATCTCTTCCTTTCATTACCCCAGAAAATTGAGAGTATACTGTCTGTGTTATTTTATGCCTGATAGTTAATTTAAGTCTTCGTTTTATATGGCAGAATTATTTGATAGATTTAGAGTAGTTCTAATGTAACATAGCTAGATTTATTTTTAATGTCAAACTAGTGATACCACACCCAAAATATAGAAAATTAGTTTGACGAGTTCATATATGAATGAGATCAACAACAGAAAGTGAACCATGCCTGAGACATTAACACTATTAAATTAATAGTTCATCCATAACAGATTGTATAAAATATAATTAAAAGGAAGGAAAATGTGACAAATTTAAATATAACTTTTTAAATATGATTTAATTTTTGTATTTAGCTAACTAGCAAATTTTTTTAAACATTATAGAAACAGATTGGTCTTGGAAAACATGCTTGCACTTTTCTTAAATTTAAAAATTAATCTAAATTTGACAAATCCATTCAAGATTTTTTTTTCTTATAGATAATTAAACCGATATGCTTCACCAAAGCTAAGGTTTGTATCTACATCAATACACCTCTAGATAATATACAAGAGAAATTTAACTAATCTATCATAAAAAGGTCAACATTTCTCTGGTTCCTATCTCAGTCAGAGCCCGGACTATGATGACCTAAAAATGACATCAAACTGCCTGTGTCCACAAAATATTCCTAGCATTGAAATGAGTGTCAATATGAGAAAGGCATGCCCTTGGCCACATTCACAAGCAAAGAAGGTTATCATCGGCAAAGCAAAACAAGAGTGTCATCACTTACAGCCGCCACAGTCTGCGGGGAGGCTCTCTGAGCAGCTATGATGGAGTGAGCGGTTTCAGGATCCACCCCTTGCTGGATGAGGTAGGCTCCATTGCCTTGGGCCAGGAGTTGGCCTGCTGCCCCACCCTGCGCCAGGCTGCCCGCCACCTAAGGAGGACACACATGAGCCTCTTGGAAGACAAAAGGATAAACTCCACAAAACAGAAAGGAGAAAATGGATGGTCTACACGAGCTCTACATGGTGCTGCCACCTATTGATAGAATAAGAAAAGGTCATTTTGGTTTCTTAATAGTTTCTCATAAACACGTTCTCAAGTACTATTGAAATCAAAATTTCCCAAAAAATTGAGATTATCAGTTTGGGTTCTGAGAGGCCCATATATGGGACAGGTCTAAAACCTTTAAAATGTTCACTAAAGAATGCCTTTTTGGCATTGAACAAAGCTTTTGTTGAGAAAAATCTGTAAGATAGCGGTTGTGTAGCTGAGGGCAAACGTTCCGTTGAGAATCAAAAAATCTATCTTCGTCAGTGGTGGAGTGACTGTAAAGTTTTAGGATGAAGTTTTGGGGGTAGACAGTCCTCTCTGGCTATTATGAATGAAAATTTTAAGTCAGGGACCGAACTAAAACGTAATTTAATTTATTTTAACTATGAATGGTGGTCAGAGTTCAAATCCTGATTGAGTAAACAAAGGGTGCATCTTTCTAAATAATTTCCCTTTGTCTCTCCACAAAAATGTGGGTACACTTTCTCAGTTTTATATATTGATCATCATTAAGACTAGCGTAATTAGTAAAAATATAAATATTAATTACACTAATTGTGCTATATACAAATATGCGGAGCTAATAGAGTGGAGGGAAAGGGGCGAATGTTGTATTTAAAGTATTATCTTTACATCAGTGGTTCTCAAACTTTTTTAGATTGTACCCCTTGGCCATGGTTAAAAGTTTAATGTACCCACAAGCTAAATAATTTACAAATGACAGGCTTTTAAAAGATACCACATGGTAAATTATTGATTTATTTAATATATTGGGAAAAAATATCCCTGGCATTTCACACATTCACAAGTTGTGATTAATACACGTCTTGTCAGAGGTGAAGCAAGGGTTTGAAATCAGATAAATCTGTGCCGGGACCTAGGATTGAACCTCGGACCCCTAACACAGAATTCCGACACCTTTGGTCTAAGACAACTATGCTCCGCCATCTGGGCGCGGCCAGTTGTGCGCAAAAAAAAACCCACTTGTTTTCTTTTAAAAAACCCACTTGTTTTCTTTTAAAAAACTAACTTTTTTTCCCCTGGCATAATGCAATACTTTTTTTAGAATATAAAAATATGCACCCTTTTTTCATATATATTTTCAGTCAAAATTAAAAAGTGATGGTTAAAAATTAATATTTACTTTTTTTAATTAATCATATTTTTCAGCGCAACATCATAGATTTTTCAATTACGTAAATATTCATTATTGGAGTAGTTTAAAAAAAAATCTTAGTAGATAAAACTTGATTAATTTATATTTATAAAGCTTATTTGGAGCTAATTAGAGCACTAGCCTAAATCATGGTTTAAATTATAAAGTTAGACTATTTGATATGATAAATTTTCGAAACAAAACCCCACAAAAAATGAAAAATAAGATTTGTGCGCAAAATAAGCCATGTAAAGATGAATAATAAGTAACATTTATGTGCATCCCTATGTAAAGATTAAAATAATATCACCGATATTATAATACCTTCAAGCTATGATTTATTTCTGGTGCAGGTGCTATGAGATTTGGTTAGTTTATTCTTAGAACTCTCCCACTCCCCCCATTACTATAACTTTTCTCTTATCCAGTTCATAGCTATGCAGTGTAGGTGTTGCGAGATTTGATTCGCATATTCTTAGAATCAGCCCACTCGTCCCATTACCATTACTTTTTCCTTCTTCACTTCATTAGGTTTTGTCTACCAGAATGGTTTTGACGAAATGGAACAAAAAATTGTGTCACAATGTGATAAACAAAAGTACATAGAAAATGGTTTTCTATATGTTTTTGATAAATTTACTGTCGATGGACAGATAACATTTTAGAGATGTGAAGGAAAAAACAATAATTGCAACGCTAGATTACACACAAGAGGAGGAGAAGTGGTTGTAAGATTAAACGAACACACACATGATATAGAATTTAAGACTTTAAATATATTGCTCAAAAATATATAGAAATAATTGAATGATACATTTTTTAAGTTAATTGATGTAATAAATTGAAATTGCAGATTGCTTACTTTCAACTTGTTTAGAATGTTTTCTAAAATGGTACACACATGATAGTTCATCACCACACATTGGAGTACAATAGGTGGTTTCAAAAATCAAACAACGTGCTGCTGAAACACGAGAATGTACGTCTCAAGTCATCAACGAATGCACAATTGGCTTGACCCAGGCGGCAAAGTTATGTGATTTTACTTAGTTAAGTATGCTAAATAATTATTAAATTAATCCTTCAATCAATATTCCTTTCATTATTAGTAGGCTTCAAAACAAAGACTAATAACTTATTCTAACGAGTACAGATGTGAAAGAAACTTAGAAAAATGCACCCACATTAGTGTTGTGAGGCTATGGGAAAACCACAGCGAGTAATCATATGTTGAAAATCACCCACCAAAGTGCACCCAGCTGAGATTTTAACCCAGACCTCCTGCCAATGGCAACCAAGTGAATTTTTTAAAATCGTTACGTTCAGTGCTATGTGAGTCAATGACTCAGACCATTCAGCCATCAAAGCAGGTAGTAACGTAATTAGTATCCTTTTAAGGTAAGTAACTTCTTACATAATAAGATATATTTAAAGTAAGAAATATGTATTACCAAGTATGTAGATTCACAAAATCCAGTAAAAACATTCTCATGACAAATAATTTTGGTGAGGAGTACAGGGTGTCTACCCGACTATAGTTTTGAAATTCCAGTATATTTCCGTATTTCCAGTATATTTTTTAAAGAACTCCAGTATATATGAAAGGTACTTAGAGACAAACAATCCCTATTTCAAAATCATAAAATGATAAAAAGTTAGGGTAGGCCTAGGTCTGTCATAATTAAACATTTTTACATCAAGAATCAAGTGTATTGATGTATATAATCTAGTATATACTAGGGAAAGGACCATAGAACCTACAAGGAATATTCATGAATTCAAGACTCAAATCATAATTTTTTTTTAAAAATAGGTACTAAGTTTTAGTTATTTTTTAAAGGTGTTAAAATAGTTAAATAGTTTCTTGTCATTAATACCAAAATAATGATAGGAAAAACCTAACAACCAAACCCCCGGGATCATTAAGATAATTAATTTACCATTTAATGTAAACAAAATCAAAAGTGAACGAAAAAATCCTAGTTATTGGGAGATTTAAACACTTACTCTACAATATTTTCTAAAATTCAAATCTTAATTAGGGCTTTGATGGCAAAATGAGGTTTCAGATTTGTTGCCATGCCAGGAATCGAGCCTGGGCCCTTAATTCCGTAGCTGGATGCACTACCGATGGAGATAAGCTTCGTAATTTTCTAGCACGATAAAAAAAATATTCTTAGTTATATCCACCAAAAATTTATATATTTTTTGTACAAAAGGGCTAATTTGTTTTTTAAAAAAGATGGGAAGGGTGCACAGCATAGACTTTCTCGCTAATGCAGATAAAAAAGAGATATTTACTTAAAACTCATAAGATATTTGAAACAAGATAATAGACAGTGTTGCACATTCTACCAAAGAGCATAAATGAAATAATAAACACTGTTAGAGAAAAGAAGAATATCACACCCACAGAGAATTACAGCAATTTCCAAATTCAAAGACCTCCGTAATGTATCAGGGTGTCCAGCTAAACCATATTTTAAAATTCCCTGACTTTTCCATGTTTTCCAGAGCCAATTTACAACTTTTCCAGTCCCTATATTACAAACACTATTTTATTAAGATCGCAACTTGATATTTCTAAACACATCCACACTTTGAAATTGTGACACTCTATGAAGGGTTACAGCCTAAAGTGATGGGCTCTTGGGTAGAACGATGTGAGTTAAATTTCAGTGAGATCATATTGAAACATTAAAATAGTGCTTTGCACAAATACAGTTTAAAAAATACAGATGCGAAGTAGAAGGATGGAAAGATGGATGACTCACAAAAATCTCATGTTGACTTTGAGAATTAAAATTAGTATGTTCAAATGTATTAAAAGAGATTGTGGTATGTATTAAAACGTAGAAAAATGTAATTTTGACTAGTTTAAATAACATTTTAGTTTTTTTAGTGACTATGTGAAAAATTCCAGAAATTTAATCAAATTCCCTGACTTTTCCCTGTTTTCCAGGTTTTCCAGGTCACTGGACACCCTGTGTATATATATTAGAGATGGGTCGAATCCACTATTTCTCGAATCCGAATCTATATTTTATTTTAGAATCTCGAATCCTAGCAAATTGTTTGAAATTTTAATTATTTACAAATAGACCTACATTACACAATATAGGCCTAAACTGTAAATTAAGATTTATTTCAATCATGCTTTCAATTTTAATCAACCTCAACCACCCCTCGCAAAATACTGGTTAAAATTCAGCCAAATTAAACAATCTAGACTCATATTATTGTTTGAAAATAAAATTAATCAAAATTTGAGTGTCTTTAGTTATTTTTAAAAGTGTTGTTAGAATAAGTTGAGTTTCTAGGAAAGCATTTGAAATAAACAGATTAGGCCTAGTTATCCTTTGATCAACTTTAATCATCATTGAAAGATTATAATTTATTTTAGTAAGAAAGTAAAAATACAAACGGATATTTTTAATAAAGACTAAAACAACATGCTTAACAATTAAACATACATTAGAAATAGTGAACTAATTAATGCCTGAGTATGTTTTATTATTATTTTATCATTATATCCATTATCTATCTTCGCGTAGAAAAAAAAATTAATTCGATTCTTGCGATATATCAATTTCTGAGAATACATTCTATTCAAAACACGAATATATTTTCGACTCTAATATGTTCATTCCCATTTTATAAGGCAGAACTATGTTTGAATATTTTTACAATTACTTCAATAACATATTTAAAAAAATTATAAACTCTTAGTTAAAATCAATTTAAAAACAAATTATGAATTAGCAAGTTGTTATTTGATTCTTAAAACTCGAACGCTTACTAAGAGATCAGATTACCAGAATCGATTTTTAGGCATAAATAAACAGTTTTATCGATGTCTGACTGTGGAGAGTATTTATTTTTCATGAAACCTAACAAAATGTCTAACTTAAGGATCGTATGCAATAAATTGGGGTTATTTGCATAGTTGTAGATAATTAAAACCAGTTGGGTACTAAGAATTAACAGTATCTTTATTTTAATCATCACTCTTGCGAGTAAATATATTATACGTCATGGCGGCCGACTTTGTATCGTTTGTAATGGCGGCTGACTTTGTATCATGTGTAATGTGTTCTTATTTCTGTTTAAAAAGAGCAGTAATTTGTTTTATTTATTTAGAGTTTATTTGTAATTCTGCTTTTGATTTTCGATTTTTGACGAGTTTTAATGTGTTCATTAAAATATTTACAAGATTGTTCGTGAGGTGAAAGTTTTAGAAGTGAGCATGTGCCGAAACGGTCGAGTCCAAGTTTCCCATAGAGGCGGGAGGGTAGGGTAGTAGACACGTAAGATTTTCCACACTTAACAAAATTTTTTTTTTAAATAATGATTTTATTCATGCAAATCTCTTTTGTCCGACAAAATAAAGATTACGGATTAAGTTGTGCTTTTCAAGTAAGCCTAACAAAGTAATTTTTGAATTCAAAATATGCTTTGTTTATGAGGTTAAAGATTCGACCATCGACTCCAGTTAAACATCAAATACTTGTCAGGATTCAGTGGATTCGAGGATTCGAAGATTCGAGTGGCCCATCTCTAACAAACACAAACACACACACACACACACACACACACACAAACAAACACTTATATTTAGGAAACTATTGGTTTTATAAAATATATTTCAAATAAAGATTTTTATATTTAATATGCCTTCATTTTTGAAATGATAAGTTATTTCATATCTCAAAGAGGTGCGGAGATACGATAAAAATTGGAAGTTTCCTTAAGTGTAAATTACTCTCAAAGTTATTTTCATGAGGAAATGAGAACTTCCATTTTGTTTTAATTTTGATTTTTTTGACAATTACTATTTTTTCTCAACCAGAGAGGTGCGAGAAGGTAAAAAGTACAATTATATATTAATATATTAACCTACAAATTTCATCTAATGGCCAATATGACTAAGAAGTAATCTATCTTTATTTATCTAACATATGCACAATTGTCTAAACATATTAACACGACTTAAATATAGGCTTTCATCTCACGCTGTACTCTTTGTTCAAAGTCATTCTTAAAATGATTTCTAAATTTTTATGTTAAATAGTTAATAAGGGGTTTACAGTGTCTTGGCCTATTCATTTATTTAAAGTATATTTTGTTAATTATAAGTTAAATATGATCTTTACTTTAAAATTGAAATCTGCGAGTATAAAATATATTATGGAGAATAGAACCATTAAGAGATGAAATAATTCTGCATTGAAGGAGTTTTAATTATAAAGGTATAAATAATAATTTTATAACAATTCAAGAGATTAATATTTTGGAATGGATAAATCCATTCACAAGGGCGCACTTAATTTTTTCTCAATATATTTGAAAAATGATTATTGTAGTGTACATGGTAATCGAACACGGACCCTTGTACTTGTCGCACCAAAGCTTCACCAGTGAGCTACCTACTAAGTATTTGTACAATGCTAAGAAGTATTATCAGTCATACTTTAAAGCAGAGTCGGTGAAAGAAGTGTGGCAGATCATAGCTCCTTAATATTTGTAATTATATATCATAGACAATAATTATTTACTACTTATTATATTCAAGAAACCATTTAAAATTAGTAAAAATTGTTCAAACGGCAGCATCAAGCTACCTTGGATCAACGATAGTGTGTGTTTCGGATTGTTATTAAATGGCCAGTAAATTTACACATCTATTACCAAACAACCCGTAAAACATGAGCGATAAATGACCCTAACACAGAATTAGCCCTTGATAACTCAGTGGTAAGATATTAACGTGTTAAGTTGGAGGTTTAAGATTTCAAAAGAATTTTCAAAAAAAGTGAATTATTTAAGTTCAATAACATTATATAGGTTTGAAGTCATTTCACCAACTTATTAGCGGTTTAGGCTTTGTGAATTTTTTCTTAAAAGCGTTTCAGTGCCTTGGAATGCTTATTCCTTTTGCCTTTTACATATCTTCTGCCATCTTACAGCTTTAGTGGGGCTATTTGTTAAAATAATAAAAATTTTATTTCCACTATTATTACACTTCACACATTCCTAAAGACATTAAATGCAATTACACTCAGCCATACTGAAAAAAATCCTTTCATCAATCGTCGCACTTGCTACAATGACTTGAAAACGGCGGAGAGCCAAGTGACAATCCCTAAAGAGAGATGATGATGGGCGATAAGCTTCACAAACATGCCTAAACCACAGGCGACAGATTTATGGTTTCAAGTACAAACATCTAGTGAGTTGGAGTGATAAGGGATGAGTTGTCTGCTCTACTCTGACCAGGCTGTTCTGTTTCGGCTATTGCAGGGTTGAATCAGATATATTTTCAAAATCCTGGGGCAAAATGTGAAGCTCCTCAGCTCATATTAGTTTTCATGAGTTTCAGATTGAATATTAATGTAAATGAAGTACAATTATAAAGTTAAAAGAAGTCGACATTAATTGATTTGTTTCCCCCATTTATTATACACGTTTAAGTATACAAATTAATTGAAATAATATTTATTTCAATTAATAAACCTCCTCAAGTACTTCTAGCATTCCAAATATGAAATCTTTGCATTGTTTGGTTTTTCTATTTATTTATTTTTGCATTAGATGCAAAAATTTCACAATTTACTCAAACAGTGTGCTTAAAATATACATTTAATTTATATTTAATACATTGATCCAAGTTTGGTCTAAGAAGATCCACTAATATAACACTCTCTCTCTCTCTCAGCGCGTCGATCTATAGGAGCGCCAAGTAGTGGGTAATGACTCGCACGGCCAATCCACCGGTGCTAGCCAAATCTAGTCTTTTAATTATATATATTATTACTAGATGTCATCACAAGGACTGTATCATAAATATGAAGATCTAGTTAGTATTTTCAACAGAAAGCACTGTAATGTTTATGAAAATATTTTTTTTCTAACGAATGAAGTTTGTTACTCTAACACGTTTACATAATGGCGCGATTACATTACTGGCTTGCGTGTTTCTCTTTATTTAATGTGTATTATGTGTTTTGCAGTTGATATTTTATTTTGCGCTTATTTTCTTCATAGCTATTTTTATTGGAAGTTATCTAAGCCTAAGTGTTAGGACAATAGTTTGATTTGAGTTTTATCTTGGCAATGGCTGGTCCAAGTTTTAGGCTAAATGGCTCGGATATATTAGATTATTTTGACGCTATTGACAGTTAGAGTGACTTTGTGCTTGAAAATGACTCTGATACCACTAGTGATGACAGTAACCCAGATTTTACAATTTCATGGAGAGTGTTTTCCCAAACACAGGTGCTTACTTCAAAATTGTTAAGTATTGTCGTGTATACATGATTTCATAAAAAGTCATATAGTTTAGAATCAGACAAACCTAAAAACACCAAACTTATATCAAATTTTATATAAATAAGTGTTCTTTCTTGCAAGATGACTGATGAAGAAGGAAGACGCGAAAAAAAGATATTTTTTTAACTATGAATAATAAATCTTAATTCAAGTTTTCAAATTTCAATATTTTTCTTTTTTTCAAAATATCTGAAGTCAAATGATTTATGATTTATTTTTGTCTAAATCTGCAATGTTTATTGTATAAGTGTGATTTTTTCCATTAGTATATATATTGAAAACTTTTTCAATGGGAAAATTTAAAATATTTAGAGGTGAAAATTAGCCCAGAGTTTTTTGGATAAGCCAAGTGAAAATGTGTTGAGTACAAAAGGGTTCAAAAATGTTCAGAACCGAGAACATAATAAGAGTAGTCCATGACAGATCACCAAGACTGCTCCAAAGAAAATCAAATTTACCAGTCACAAGGGAACCAGTTATTTGTTATTCACACTCACAATGAACAATTAATGTTTTGATACCAACCATTTAGCCCCTGCACAAACAAGTAGACCCATAATACACAAAAACGCCAATTAAATTTAGATTAATGCCATAGCTCTCTAAGTAATATTGTCTTCCTACACAATTGCGATTTCTCTCGGCTTCGTCAATGGGAACTTGCCCATCAGTACCTAACTGGATCCAAATTCCCCAAATTTTACACAAAGATGGCATTCTATTTATTCTCGTGAGTCTATCCTCGTAGGCCTATCTCATACCAACAAGGTAGCTTCAGAATCTAACTACTTTCAAGAATCAAGATACAGAATCCAAGCAACCATAATCAACCAATGGCTGTAATCAACTGAGTGTTCTTCTCTCTTTGTCATCTTTAGGTCATCAATCTTGGAATTGGTTTGGCTATCATGAACCCTATTTTCTCTCTTATTTTAAAGAAATAGTCTTGATGTGGCTTGAACATTTTTTTAAATGGGAACTCATGGACCTACATTTTGCGGGCAATTTTTCCCCTTTCTTAGTAACAATACAAAAATTACACCTGGGCACAAGAATTGAACTCAGGACCAGGTGCCATTTGATACATGATGCGGCTCTATCAGTAAAAAATAAACCATTTCGATCGCCAACACTTCAATACAAGTATACTATTAATTATAACACGATAGCTTTCTCCAAAAATAGAAAGTTATTGTAACGTTATTTTAATATCACAAAATGTGTTGTGAAACAAGTTGAAAGATCAGTTAGAAACTACCAAATATATATTTAATTATTCAGCAAAAAGAGCAGTATAAATGCCTATGATAACTATGTTGCTAATATCACTTTGAAAGCCATTTTGTTTGAGTTTCTACTGCATCCTAATACGCTTTATGTACCGTCTTTCATTTCCAATTAACAAATAAACTATACTCTATACCAGGGGTCGGCAACCTTTTATTAGTGTTGTGCTGAAGTAATATCACAAAGTCTCTCAGCGTGCCAACCAACCTAAGCCCACCCAAATCGTTTATATTTTTATACTAGTTAATTAGTACAACTAACTATAGAAATCAATTTAAGTTAATCTTGTAAAATGTAAATGTAACAACATGTTTATAAATCGAATACATTAAATAACTACTGTTTCTTGAATATTTTAATATAAATCAGAAAAATCAGAATTAATACAAAAGTTATAAATGTGTTTTGCAAAATTCAAGTTTTGGGAAAATTATTTTAAAATTTTGAAACAAAACAATTAAATCATTTAAACATAAAACACATTATTAAAATTATTACTCACATCAATGATTTTAACTAAAAATAAAGGTTTTGTATTATTTTTAATCAAATCGCTCAACGTGCCGTAGGTTACCGACTCCTGCTCTTTACTATAATGAATGGCGACCTGTGAAGCCTGTAGTCATTTACAGGTTCAACAAATTAATATACACCTTAGAGACCCTTATTCAAGCTCTTAGAAAAAAACAAACAAAAAAACAAGACAACTGTTGAAAAAGTTAGTTTTATTTCAAATACACATTTTTCTTTGGTCTAAGCATCTCACAACTTGTTTGGATTATATGCATTTGAACTAATGTAGTTAATGTTTTAATGATCAGGAATTTTGAATCTAGAGAAAGTGTACCCACATTTGTGTGAAGGGGAAAAAAAACAGCTTTGGTACAAATTACAGGGATTTTAACAGCGACTTCCCGATCATCGGCAGCCCAGACTACTGAAAGAGTGACGCATTCATCCACTGGATAGAGTTATTTTAAAATTAATCAAGATTAAAATAATGTTGAAATTTGGAAATGGCTTAACACACCTTGTAAAAACCACCCAGCAGGAATATTGATATTAGAGTTTAAGAATAAGTTTAAAGCTAAATATTTCATTCGTCGATGTGTAATGGTTGAGGATAGTGTGCTAATTAGCTCTTAATTACCTGGCTGTAGGTGACGGCGGTGGAGTTGCCGGTGTAATACTGGCCGGTGGCAGGAGTGTACATGGTCCCCGTCTCCCCCACCGTGTATACTGGGTAGGCCCTGTCACCGAGGACACATGAGAAACACAAATGTGGTCCAGTCTTATCCAATAGTTATAACATTTTACATTAAGTCGGGTAGAATATTTTTTTATTCTTTTTCTTTAATCTAGGTGTCAAATCTGAGTCTTTATTTTATAAACAAATCCTGAATCTCATATCTGAATCTAGGAAAACATGTGTGAAGAATATGAGGTCAATCTTTACCTTGGTATCACCAACAATTCTGTCTACCTTGAGTGTAATGTCTTAGACCAGGAATAAGCAACATTTTTGAAATTGCAGTATGTACAGGCCTAAAAAGTTTTTTTTTGTGGACAGGTTTGTAAAAAAATGCTAATAAAAAAATTCCAACTTTTTATTTCCCATAAAGTAATTAGTTATTAGTCTATTTCTATGAACACAGTCATATGTTTGATAAATTTGTTGTGGAACAGATAAAATAAGTCTGAGTGCCAGTGGCTGCGAACCGCTGTCTTAGACCACGTAATCACCAGTTCAAGAGATTCATTTGGAAAGAAAAACGTTTAACTGGTTCCTTCTTTGTCTGTGTACCTACAATTTATAGCAATAGTGACTATATGCAATACTATTTTTTAGCCCTGCGTCTTACTACCCATTTGGGCTATACGCTTATGTACTAATTACACTAATGTGTTAAGGATTAAGGAGGTTGAATTTAGAGGAAGTATACCCACATTTGTGTGGACAGAGAGTGGAAAACTATTTAGGACAAACCACCTCCACTACATATGACTAGGATAAATCCTATATCTTCCTGTCTTTAGCAGTTTAGTCTATTGCGAGAGTAGTGCCTTAGACCATGTGGCCACTGAAGTGGTTTATAATGCAATACAATGGTAGGAGCCTAACTTACATCTGTCCATTGGTGGCAGCGTAGATGGCCTGATCTGCCGAGCCTTCTACATACTGCACGTACGTGGGGTGCACCCCTTGCGCCACTGCGTCCGTCCCCACGGCGTCTCCTTCCGACACTGCTAACAGACACAACACGTGGCTTGTAGCATTATCAAACATGTAAGGTAATAAATATATTGTCGATATATCAAAGTACTATTAAATATAAGATATACTTACACATTAATATGTTATGTTATAGTAAGTCATTAAATACATATTATAGAATTGTAGAAAAGGGGAGCGAAGATAAATTTAAAGTACAAACACTTCAAACTTTAATATAACTCGTTCTGAGGATAATAACTCATGGCATCGAGATAAGAGTTTTTTCACACAATAAAAATAGCATCAGTAATTAGGATTGCATTTTTTAAAATCTGACCAAAGGACATTTGCCAAAGAAGAAGTTTGAACATTTGATGGGTTTTTTGTTTGTTTTATACTTCATAGATGCTATTATGCTATCATAATATTAAGTGTAAATAATGTTTGAAGGTATGTACTTTTCTGGAATCAGGACTTCTTCAGTCAAAAAGGTTTGGTAACTCATGCAATAGTCTCAATAAATCAAGTTTAAATCAAATCTGAGCTGCTCAAATTTAAAATGAAAATAAAAAATTGTATGAAATATGTGTTTTGGCATGTGAGGATGTGTCTGATGATGATTGGTTTCTGATAATTGACCCCTCCCTCCCACTCCTTTGGGTGTATTAAAATAAAATAGTAAGTTACAACCTAAGTAAGTTAAAGTATTGCCACCCGTGTCAAATGTGTGTGCTTTATTTTCAGAGTCAATTCCTATTATAGAGAAATCTTACTGTGTAGAGTTGCTAGTTTTTAATTTTTTTTTTGTTTATTGTGTAGTTACTTTTTTCCCCTAAGTGATCTTTAATTCACAAATAACCTTCTCTGCATGTTTTTCTCATGTTATTTCATACAGTCCGAGTTTGCAATTATCTGAAATTGTCTAAGTTCCATCCATCTTGAATTAATGAGACTACTGAATATGCTTTTTATTTTATTTGTGCTTCGTTTTATATAATTATATATTTGTTTAATTGTGTATAGTTAAATATAATACACATAAAACATTTTATTCATAAAAAAAAAAAAGAGAGAGAAAAGTTTGAACAGACAACTGCAGAATCCAAACCTAAACCTTTATTTGAATTAAAAAAAGTCAACAACAGAATCTAAGTGACCATAATCAACCTATAGTCATGCTGCCATAGTCGAGTCTGTGTTTTTACTCTTCTGCTAAAGAAGGGGACTGAGTTACCCCAAAAATTACATTTATCATGTGTTTTGTTGTGTTATAGTTGTGAACTTTGAGGCTTACAGTTTTCTGTTAAGTGTGTAGGGCTTGCCCTTATATCCTTCCTTTAATTTAATGTTGTGTTAAAGTACGAGAGGGAAGTGTCAAACTAGCAACGTGTCGCAACATTTAAAAAGTCTTAAAATTTTGTGAAATGCTGTTTTTATTGTAATGCAAGATTGGGGTGGTTTGCATTTTAAAGCTAAAAATTCTTGACATTATAAATTATAACATATTTATTTATCGGCTGTTATGATCACTTCCTATGATATCATTAGATGATGGTTTGAGTATTATTCCAGTGAAGTACCTGTAAATATCTGCAGTGCTTTGATAAAATTGGCCGAAGTGAGAAAGGTTGAGATGACCTTTCTTAGCTTTTTGTGGATGGGTAAGAAGATAATGTGCAGTTTGGTTCTTCGGCGTTCATGTGGTAGTGTCAATTCAATCAGATGTCATGCTCAATACAAGGATTATTAACTAAAGACTTAATTTAAGGAATGGATCAGACACCTTAGCTCAGTCAGTAGCATGTCTGTCTACTGAGTTAAGGGTCCTGGGTTTGATTCCTGGCATGGGCGAAAAATGTATCATTGGTGAAATGTCACATTGAAAAATTAACAACCAGGGACTGGATGTTGTGTCTGTTCTAGTCTCAAGAAAGATTATAAGGTATATGACGCTACGACAGGCTAGCAAGCCAGTAGAGGAAAATATATGGCTAAAATAAAAAACTGACCTAGGCTGGAAACAGTAATGGATGTAAAAATATTTAAGGATTGGGGATAAGAAGAATAGTTTGAACAGAAGGGAACCCCCAGTAGCATGAGGAGATAAATGGGAGCAATACTGATAATATCACATGTGGAAAATACACCTCAAGTGTGTTCAGCTTATCTTTGAATCTTGACCCACTCTGTCCATCGTAACAAAGTAGAACACAAGTTTATTGCCTTGGGCCATCAGCGTTATCAAAGGAGGTTAAGATCGCATACACGAAAGCGGTCAGTTGTCAGCTCAAAGCATTCAAATACATCACATTCTTTATTTTTAAAAATCAAAGAAATTTAACATATCAAGAAAAGGAAGCATTATTTCTGACAGCATCAAAAGAAGAGATGAGTAGTAGGACAGTTAATCTACTTTATCTAGTATATACAAAAGTAGAAGACTTACTAGTCATAAAATATTAATTTTTTTAAACTAATTTTACATTTCTACATTCAGGAAAATTTTACCACATTTAATTTTAAAACTCTTCAGTTACAATGATCATTGTGAAATCTAAAAACAGAACACAAATGATGCGAGAAGAGACCAATCTCAACCAGCAGCACCTGGTAGCCAATGCAGAATAAAATGCTGCACTGAGCTTGCATGCAAAGACCTTTGTACCAATCATTGCTACTTTTGTATGTACTTCAAAATAATAACTAAGTGATCTTTATTATATAGTTCTATGAAGATAAAGTGTACAGTTAAAATTAACCTATTTTATCTGTAATGAGTGTTATTTGAACATTATTTTAGGGGTGATTTAAGTTGTGGTGCAAGTAGTGTGGACATTTTTGAACCTGGTATATCATCATCATCATCATACACTGTTTCCAGCCTGTACCAGTTAAGCAAAATGCTTCATCTTCCTCTCTCTTTTCAACGTTCTTCCTCCTTTAATTTTTCCATTCTTTTCCTCTCACTTAAACACTTTCTGTTATCTGCTCCTCCCATCTCTTTCTATAGGATGTAGGATTTTGATACAATTCTAAAATATGTTACAGATTAATAAAAAAGATTTAATCCGAAAGGTTTTGTCAGAACAAATTGTGGTTGGTTGGAAATACAAGTGTATATCTTTAACAAAGTACAGTATGATACTCAACCCTTTTAACAATCAAATAATCATAAGTGTGTATGATATAAGAGGAATAAATTATTATCAACTATAGTTGCTAAAAGTAAACAAAAATCCTAATATCTTCTAGTATAAAATTTCCTCACTACAGCCATTGTGTGAAGGCAACACATGCTACTTAAATGATCGCACATCCCCTTCTAGAAAATATGACAACTCTTGTACTCACAAGGAACATCATATCGAAGGAACACGTGTCCCCCCCCTACCCCGTAGGGGGCTGTAATAATTGAGTGAGAACACTCTATAAACCGAGTTCACCCTATAGCAAATCCATTGCTAATTAGCTATAATCTTCTTACAATATAATATTTCCTCCTTCCACTTTATGCTGTCATGGAAACGCCAACCAATCAAACAGATATTATCAATTCTACAATAGCTGGTGGGATGTGATAAACATGATTAAGTAATGATGCCCCCGAGCAAGAACGGTTAATGTGATTAGTATAGTTAGGCTATGATTGTTACTAAACATTTAAAAATGTGCATTTAATGAGAAAAAAAATAATTAAAAAGCAACATAAAGTAACAGTTATAGAATTAATTTTGAGGTGAAAATAAAGGGTGGGTGGGTGCAGGGGTAAGGGGCATAGATAGATATATTACATGCACCTGTCCTGGCTATTTGTAATAGTTACACTAATGGGGTAGGAATGAGGACTTTAAGGAAATAAATACTCATGTTGGCTTGGATTGAATGGGGCAGAAAAGGTCCCCTTAGATAGCAGGTGTAAAGAAGGACATATGAACATGTCCTTAAAAAATTGACAAAGTCGATATAGCTGAGAAAAAAGGAACAATAGGAAAACGTGAGGACCATTTGGGTGTCCTGTAATGATAAAATTCTTAAAACATTGTACAAAACATTTCAATGTTGTTTCCTGTACATTGGAACAATGCTTTTTCATGGTTGAGTTTAAAAAATATCTACTACAGGGTGGTCACTTAAACTCTAGAATTGGATTCCAGCATAATTCCCAGTTTTCCTTGGGAAAAATAGAAAAGCATATTAGTTTTTTTTTAAAGTTGTGAGACTTTGAACAAATGATTTTTTTTATTATAAAAGGTGTGTTGAACACACCACCAAATTTAATAGGTCTTTGTTAAAAAAAAAAGTTTTTTTAAAAAAATCTCCTGTAGGGAAACTTTGCCACAAGCCACCAAAGATAGGAAGGACCCATCACTTTCCCTAAAAAAAAGTAATTCAGGGTACATTTATAGAATCCTTATCAAACTTTTTTATGGTCTAGATCAGAAAGTAATTATAATATTGGTGTAGAGAGTAGGCAAGTTATATAGTAGTAGGCGTGTTACACCCAGTGGTGGTCAAATTTATTTGTGTAGAAAAAACAAAAAATATATTACCCCCTTAAGTCAAACAGAGGAGGGTATCTCGAGGCTCAGCCCTGGAAAATGTTTGAAAATGTAATGGCCATAGAAGCTATTTTCAGAGGTTCTTGTCTGGACACAGTTTGAAAATTAACCTCCTATACAAGATATTTGGAGTAATCTTCTTCCATAAAATGTTTGAAATGTGGATACCCCTAAAAGCTATTTAAAGGGTTCCTCACCTTTAAATTCCCAAAAGCCGATAAGATTCAAGCACTTTTTCCAGTCCCCCACCCCCTGCACAAAATTCAAGAATAATTCCCGGTGTTTCCCCTTCAGTGGTCCCTCTATACTGATATGTTTTGTTACATACAGAAGAAGGCACATTAAAGATGAAAATAACTTATAAAAGGGTATAGCATATTCGTTTCTATTAATCTTTACTGTGCCTTCTTCAATATATAACAAAATATAGGTACTTCAAAAAGCAAAAAGAGGTGTTCCTTAAAGAGTTATCTACTTATCTATGTTGTGATACAATTGACCTGTCACTGGGTGTTCCATTAGAGGAAGATAATGACTGTCAGAATTCCCCAACGTGGTATGGTAAAATATGTATCAATGCATATGGTATAAATCACAGCTTTAGAAGCAATACACATTTTAAGTTTTAGGAATAGTAAACTTTAAAGCTAGGTCCAATTCAAAGCGTGAGTTTTGATTTGTAACATGAAAATGGAGCTTAGTATAATCCTATAGCACATAAAATGTTTCAAGATTGCAGACTTTTAAAATGGTGAGCTCAAAGTCTTATTTCAACTCTAAATGTGCACCATTTGCACAATCAGATGTAGAGGATATAAAAAAAAGTGCTTTCTCGCAACTTCTTTTAAAACTTTATATGAAAACATACCAAATTATAAACATCAGCTTTGAAATTTTATTTTCCATGCTATCTGGGAAAGGAATAAAATAAAATGAATATAATATTTGTTAAAATGATTATTGAATCTCAAATATAGCTAACTATATAACACAGGAATAAAACTCTCATTAGGTGTTCTAGTGAAACATTTTGTGTGGAAAAATTGGAGACATTTGTGTACCAAATAAATTGACAACCAAAGTAAAAGTTGTCTGCTTTATGTACAAATAAATTCGTATGATCTTTGAATAAATTATTCTCAAATCTGCTCAACTTCCATGATGGAGGTAGTTTTTATTTGAGGTATTTAGCGTGCACTTTCTGAACCAACTGATTATATCAGCACAAGAGTATGTCTATAAGCGAGAGCGAAAGGGCCAACCAATTTTGCCGGGAAAGGTATGTTCACATAGCTTCCAGGGTTCTTTTACTTGCTACAGTTGACATGGGACTGAAGGCATTACTTCACCTATGAAGGAAGTTGTTCTACAGGTTTTCACCTCTCAAGAAACATCTGTCAAACCCAGCTGGGTTGGAATCCACAAACATCGAGTCCTGCGGTGAGCATTTTACTCTAAGATCCCCAAGTTCGACGATAAAAGTAGTTGATCTTTCAGATATTTTTCCAATTAACACAATAAATATTATATTCCTACTTCATAAATGAATCATAAGATGGTGCTAAACATCTAAAATCTGGCCAAAAACAATTGCTGGATAAGTGAAGATTCAAACTAGGACTGTGCAAGTAGACATTTTTCACTTTTAGTTGAGTTCTTATCAAGTTTGAATGAAAATGAGTTTTTTGTTTCAATTTGGAATAGCATAGAGAAATATTTGTACAATACATATTTCAAGTTAAATGTCTATTTCTATAATATATTCATGCACAAACAACAAGTGAGCAAACACATAATTTTTTTAGAATTTCTTTTGTGAAAAAATTTATAATCATACAAATTCATGTTTTTAAATAAATATAATACTAATTGTACAATCTTTTTAAAAATTAAACAAAAGGAAATCTTGAAGAATTATATTTACTAATAAATGTTATCTTAACATGGAATACAAATGATTAAACTAGGAATTTTTGAGGAAAAGGTCAAAAATTCTAAGTACTCAAATTTTTTGAGTTTTGTAAAGATATTAGAGTTTAGATCGAGCAGCTGATAAAATTTGAGTCAATTCAAATTTTTGAGTACTCGCTCACCTCTTAATTTAAACTTTACAAATGACAAAAGGCACAAACTTGAGTTGAATAGTCATTAAGTTCTTAGATTGTGTAGTTAAGATTTGAAAGAAGAGAGTGGTAGCATCGATGGTGTTTTGGCAAAAGGTCATAAACCTCAAATTAAAAAAAAGAAGTTATTATTTCATTGCATTCTCTGCATTTCAAAGTATGTTATGGCAAAAGGTTGTATGCCACTTTGGGCTCTAAATTATAAATAAAATAAAAAATTGTTATGGCGTAACCAACATAAGACTAAAATCCCATTCAGGTAAAAGGACGTAAGCCACAGCTCTTTGTTTTGTAATACCACCTATAAAGAAGTTCTGGCAAATGGTCATAAGCCACCAGTGATGAGGTATATGCCTTTTTAGCTGCTTGAAATTGACCAAGATTAGCTTAGATTGTCCGGCTGTTTTTTTTAAATTTTTTTATGTTCAGTACCGGTAATATTGAAGTGTTTCTTTGTTTTCAATACAAATAGTTGTTTTTAAAGTGAAAATTATTAAATTGTTTATGTGAATATAGATATCCTATGGTAGTTTTAAGTTATTATGTTTAGTAAAGATTTATTTGAAGTGGCAAATACTCAATAGCTACAAACCAATACAGTGAAGTCTGCTACAGCTTAACATCTTTATTTCTCTCTTGTGAGATTTCCTAGCTATTTAATGGCTTAGATGGTTTTTTCTCTTCTTTTCAATCTTAAACTGCATTGAATATCTAAGCATGTCTCATTTACAACTTGATTTATAGCATAATTTTATACAAATCCATCCAGGTGTCCAATTAACCTTTAAACTATAGCAATTAAACCAACCTAACCTAACTAAACTAGCCTTACCCTACCTATGATAATGAAATAGGTTATACATTTAATTAATTATGTCATATTGGTTCCAGTTTGTAAAAATGTTGTCAAGAGGGGAACAAATTGTGGAGATGGTCAGTAAAAATAAATCTACCCTAATTGCTGTCACATGGTGTCTACTCAACTTGACAAATGAAATCCCCGACCTTTTCCCTGATCATTTCCTAAAATTCCCGACTAAAAAGTATGTCACATCCTTCTAACTAGCCCCCCCC